>JARHVA010004314.1:0-600000 GCA_037957365.1 Torreya grandis | reverse complement strand
AATAGAGTATAGAGTATAAACTAACTATGGGGCCATAAAACAAGATATCTATGAAAAGCAAGGATGGCAAGCAAATATCTTTAAATAAATGCTTTTCATGAAACTTATCATTATATTTATTCATTGCATGGATTTTTACTTATTGCATGTTGATATGTTCTCAAAATTTGTGAAATAGATATTTTTGGGTTACTTAGAAATATGGTTGAAATGATCATAAGAATTTGTTACGTTTATTCATTTTGTTCTTTGTGCATTGTTTAAAATAAGTATCTTGCATGTCATTATTTCTTAGAGGAAATCAATGGTAAAGACCAACCAAATAATAAAATAAACTAAGTATAGTAAAAATTATGGTAAAAAATTAAAGTATAGAATATAAATAATAAATTGACTATGGGGCCATAAAGCAAGACAACTATGAAAAATGGGGATAAAAAAAAAATATATTTAAAAAAATAGTTTTTAGGGAACTTATCATTATATTTATTCATTTCAATATAGACAACTGTGCATGAAAACAACTACTCTCAGTCTTCTATTTGATTAAGAGAACATGTCTATAACAGTTGTAAACTCTATTTTAGAGATGCATATGTATTCGAGTATAAATAAGTTGTTCGAATAAATATGTGATGATTTATCAATTTTTATATTCATTGATGCAAGCTATTGGCAGAAGTGAAGCTCTGGTAGTCAAAAGATTAGGATGAGATGTTTGAAATGAAAGTACAAATAATTTATAAATTGGTTTCCTTATGATCGTAACTACAAGGTATAGATGTGTGTTTTTTTAATTTTTAAGAGTAAAATAAGTTATTTGCATGCACGGTTGTCTATATTTAAATGAATACATATAATGATAAGTTTCTTGAAAATCATTTTCTTAAAGATATTTTCTCAAAACACTGTCTTTCAAATATTTTAACCATATCCATAATCAATAATGATAAGGTCTACCAAAATATCTTAACTATATCCATAATCAATAATGATATGGTCTGCCAAAATGTCTTAACCATATCCATAATCAATAATGGCCTTTCAAATATATATTTTATTTTAATTAACAAACTATATCAACCAAAATATAATTATAAAATCAAATAAAACAAATATGCTCTTCCTTCTATATGGTTTTAATGAATAAAAAAATTAATAATAAATAACTAAAACTATAATTATAAACATGTAAGTTGAAATTATTACGTCTTTAAGGCTTAAAAATAGGCAATGTTAAAAGAGGTTAATGACATAAATGGCTTCACATCCCAAATTCTCAAACCTAAAGTATATTTTATTTCTAGCATTGAATGCGATGCAGGTGGAATTAAAACTACAAGATTCAAGGTTGAGATCTTGCCCCATTTTTAATGAATTGGTGCTGGCATATTCAAGGGCCAAGGCAAAATTTAATGTTGGTCCAACACGTCACCCATAGGATTAATGGAAGTTACTCGAATATATATGGATATTTTCTTGATTTTTCTAGTCATTTATACGAGCTATTGGTAGAAGTGAAGTTGTTGGTCCAATATCGATACTATTACATAAAAGATACTTCAAATAATTTTGGTATAAAATAACAAGAGAACACCACAATATACTTAAGCATCTCTATAATAGAGTTTGGAATTGTTATAAACATGTTCTCTTAATCAAATATAACACAAAAATACACTTGGTATTAATTAATAAGGGAACACCACAATATACTTATGCATCTATATAATAGAGTTTAAAACTATTCTAAAAATGTTATCTTAATCAAATAGAACACAAAAATACACATTTTTCTAATGAAGTATTAGCAAATTTCCATCAAAGTTAGAGTCACCCAATATTAATTATCAAAATATAATTTGGCTACATGAATCCATGGAAAATTATCGGGGATAAAAAAATCTGCTATTCCTCCTCAATCAACCTCATATTTTAGATGCCTAAATCTCAAATTTTAACATGCCAATTTTATTCATTTTGTTGATAATTTTTATGTGCATTGTCTTCAAAAGTTGTTGGACTCGAATCCATTACTATGTAACTCTCTGAGTGTAGTGTGTTTGAAGAATTATTGGTCAATCCTCTTCTTTTAGATGTAGACTACCAAATTGTTAGAGCTCTATCAAATGGACAATTGAGGACATTGTATCTAGTTGTATAGAGCCTCAAACAAGTCTCCAAATTCTTTTCAAGCTTATTTATTAACTTTGACTTTAGAAATGACAATGCACTAAAAATAATCTCATGTTCTACTAGGCCCAAAATCATCATTTGGCATAAACTAGCATGATTATAATATTCTGATATACCATCACATAGTATTTCATTCAAACTTAAAGTAGTCCATAGTCTAGTGATCGAGCCATCTTCAAAGCATTATCTACAACTTTAACATGTTCTATAATTGTTATGGAAAATCGAATAGACTTCTCACTTAGCTTTGGTAAATCTAAAATAAATTCAATTTGTTCACCACTCAATTCTACACTCTTGCAAGAGTATTGGGTCAATATTTTTATTTTATTCTAGAAATCTGATGAGCTAACATTTTTTCAATATTAAAGGTACATCATAGTCATGGATTCTAGTAGATCATCTTGAGGAAAAATATCTCTAATCTTTGAAGAGACATTTTGTAATTTCCTTTAAGGTGGACCTTACAAAGGATACAACCTCAAAGAATTGATCCCTTGTAACAAAAACTTCTTTGAGTTTATTAGATTGACCAACTATGTCAAAAGTGTGTATGGGTATTTTATATCCTAGCACTTGTACACATAAATATCTATCTCCATTAAACTACAAATAATTACCGCTATGTTCAATATCTGTCATTAAGTTCTAACTTGTAAAATTTTCCCATGTAAGTAAATGTTGTGTTAAATATAAATTATCAAGAGTAAGGGATATTGATTTTATCAACTTAGAATATTCTTGAATGTACATTGTTCTTTCTTGAGCTTTCTTTATCATTAAATTAATTTCATCCAATATGGGTAAAACGCTGCATAAGGTCAATAATGTCTCTATATCACTTAACAAAAACAAAATAATTGGAGCTTTATTTATTGTGTGGAAATGTTCTTCCATAATTCCCATCAATGGATGATATTCTGCATATGCTCTATGTGCTGGTCCACAAATAGAAATCCATCGAGTATCAACATCCTTAAGTAGCTTGTTTCCTTGCATTAAACCTTCAACAAAATTTTGAAATTGTAAATATATTTTTTAAACTTTTACAAAAGTATGAATGAATTTAACAAATAATATATTTAACTTTTGAGACTAATGTAAACTTACTCACAATTTTGAATGTCAAATTAATTATATGTGCCATATAATGAATACCAATCATATATGGCATACAAGAAGTTTGTAGCCTTACATGAACACCACTTATTTTAACTTACATAACTGATGATCCATCTTCCCCTACACAAATAATATTTCTTATAATTGATAAATCATCCATGCCACTAACCTCTTTCAAATTATTCTTCACTAGTTTCAAAAGGTTTTGAGAAGTTGCAATTTATTTCATTTCATGAATGGTAATAAAATGAGGCTGATGAACATGCTTTACAATAATTTAAACATGCATATACATCTAATAAGTATTATCAATTGCTCTAAATTCATCTATTGACAATGCTATGTATCTTGAAAACCTTATCTTCTCTTGAATATCCTCCTTTTCTACTTCAATAAGATGATTAACCCATTCTCAGCCAATAGTAACTGACCGATGAGTATTTGCAAAGTTCATGATGCAAATAAATTGTAACATGTCCTTATATCTTGGATAATCGGTCAGTGGTCGATCTTTATTTAAAAAGTTAAAAACAACACAAAGTTGTACAGTCTTTGACATTTGACTAATTCCCATCATTTTTACAAATGAAATTGTAATGTTTCAATCACTTGCATGAATATTATATTATTTTGATAGGTATTTATCATATTCCCATACCTAACATGAAGATACTCTTCTTTTAATTTTTATCATATCACTAATTTATCCTCCTTGTTTATAGTTTTATTTTCGTACACTTTCCCCACATTATTATCTATGGTATCTAGTTTTAGCTACAAACATTTATCCCTCCCTAGTTTCCAACCACATATCTTGCATCTACACTCTTTTGGTGGCTCATTAGTGTCTTCACTCAAAATAGGTTCAATGAAAGGATATTTAGAAACCCGTTCAACTTGAAAACTCTTTGAAATTACCTATTTGCATGACTTCCTTTTTATGGAGCTATGATAAATTTCATGAATTAATTGTGAGGTTAAATTATCAACACTTTCAAAAATAGATTGTTTTAAATCAACTGTGTCGTGATTATTGGCATTGCTACTTGCATCCATAGATTGAAAATGATGAAAATCTTGTTGAACATGATCTTGATCGTGAGAAATAATGTTTGGTTCTAGTTGATTTTCTAAACCAATATTTATTTTTAAAGGTTGTTCTTATTGGTGTTTATCAAATATGATAGTAAGGTATTTCCCTTTGATGAACCCCCTATTAATTTTTTATTCCTCAAACTAGGAGTAGACAATTAAGAAATAAAAAAACTTTCAATGCCAATTTTATGAATCACCAATACAAAGTGTATATACACAATATTTTTATTAACTTTATCACTTACTAACACTTTCTCTCTTGTAATAACCTATCAAGTTTTAATATCTCTGAGTGCACATCTTAAAGGGTGCACCAAGAATGGGGTGGGTAGACCATTGGTACTTTGAAAGATTATTGTGGATTTGTATCATTCTTACCATTTGTCCAACTTCCTTACAGTATCTATCCATTTGCCTCCTTAAAAAACCTCCCTAAAATCTTAGAATCTTGAAATATGGCTATGTCTAAAATCATAGAATCCTAAAATATGGCTAAGTCTGAAATCCTAGAACCCTAAAATGTGGCCAAGCTTGAAATCCAACAGGACCCTCCAAAATCTAGAATTTGCATTATAGATCCTAAACGTCTAAAACCACTCTCAAACATCATAAAAGTATAAATATAAAATATAACCTAAAGTATAAGAAACTAGATGTCCATGTCTAAAAGTCAACTTATAATTAAATGTTTATTTTATATTTATACTTCATATTTTTAGCCACTTACTAAGCTAAAACCTTCTTTTACGATCTACAAGACTAAGTCGATCTAGGCCAACTCTATTATAAGAGTTTAATAGTTTAAAATATAGAGTTGATTGGGCCAACCCTATATTCAAATTATTCAAAACACGTTATGGGGTTGACCTAGATTGAGATCTATCTTGTTTTGATCAATTAATGATACAGTTTCGATTGAGATGACCCTATTGGATAAACTTTTAGAAAGGTTTAAGGTTAGATTCAACTATATATACGCATCCATTTCCATCATTTATAAAAGAGAAGAAGAAGAATAATATATTTTACACTTATCCACCATTTTACTTGAGAAACATAACTTAGGGTTCTAATAATTTTTGTAGAGATATGGATCTTGTCTTGTGGAGAAATATTTTAGATTCATAAGGAAGTTGTGTATCCTATAGCTGAATTATCCTTGTTATCCTTATATACCACAACAACCTCTTGTGAAACACCTTGTCCAAAGAAGATATTGAGATTTGATAGGCTCATTTTCAAATGTAAATATTCCTAACTTTGTTCCTCTTTTGTAAAAGTAGATATATTTGTATTTGTACTTCTCTCTCATGCATTAGGATTTCCAATACATTGATGTGATATATATATATATATATATATATATATATATATATATGTTTAATTTCTATGTTTATTACCCCCACTTCGTGCCACAATCTTTGGTGAACACTAGATTAGATTTTAGTTTACTTTGCATTTACTTAGTGAATATGAAAATGTAAGACCTAACTAGGGTTATTACATAGTGTTGCTTGACTAGAGACTTTGAAACTCTCTCTAGTGATGTTATTGTGGTAATAGATCCCTTGATTAGATTTAGTGGATCCATCTTGGTCATGACCTCGAATATCTAATATATCAACAACTGGAAGTGTAAGTAGGATTTAGCTTCTCTGAACTAGGATTGATTAAGAGATCAATTGCATTTCCCTTTGTATACATTATGGTGAACCTAACATGAATCTAACCCTTACAAGTTTTATTTCATGCATTTATTTAATATTATCTATTATCTATTTTTATTTATATAGTACTATATCAAATCTATCGATTTAGTCTAAAATTTGATGCGTAGGTTTAACACACAATTGATTAGATTAACTCTATTTCTTCTTTGTGCAGGTCTTATTTAAATAAAAGTTTTACAAACATAGTCAACATCATCAACTATGTTATTAGATTTTACAAACATAATGACACAGTCAACTCTGTTGGCATATTATATAAACATAGTTGACATAGTCAACTGTATTAACAAGTTTTACAAACACAATTAACACAATTGACTTTGTTAGTAGATTTTACAAACACAGTCGATACAAATGACTCTGTTAGTAGGTTTTACAAACACAATTGACACATTTGACTCTATTAGAAAATTTTTAGTATATATAAAAAACAAATTAAGCATCTTCAAAATTACCAAGGTTCATTCTTACCTTTTTAGTCATTTATGTTCTTCAGTTATAGTATTGTTTATTCAATTTTCATTTTCAATTGCTTTCATGCTTAGAGCAATAAACATAAACTAATTGAGTGGTTTTTCAATTTTTTAATTTAGTCACATTGTTTTTCTATTTTGCACACACTTTAAAATCACTTAAACACCACAAATTATTAAACATTTGTCTTCCCAAGGCCTACATACTTGGATTTCATCACCAAGGGGGAAGTCGACTTGTTTTTCTAGCCAAGTATAAACAAGTGATTGATGGTATATATGGAAAAAATATCTAACACATTTATTACTATAGGATTATGAAGTGAGTGGATAGGCCCCAATACCAATCCAATACCATCACCAATACAAATCCCTTTCAGCCTAGAATTCTTGAAACCATCCTTATATTTCTTTCTAGTTCCTTTTTATAGACAACTCTTTATCACATTAATTTTAAACATTATTATAAATTAACAACATTTAGGAATGAACACTTAGCTTAGAATTTACATCAAGGTTTTGCTACTTACTCTTTGATCATTGTATTTTGTATTAAAAAACTTATACTAACCAATGTTAGTACAAGGTTTATGTTATGTGATACAATTAGATCAAACACATTGATCTAATTATTTGTGTGCCCAATTATATTTTCTTAGCTAATATATTTCAAAAAACTTAACTCTACTTAGAAAACAATCAATGCAATCTACTTAGTCTTTTATAGACTGCCTTCCCTTAAAACATAGTTGACTAGTTCAACTCAGTATATTATAGGTTATTTTGCTTAACTTTTCCATAGAACTAAATTGACCTGTTTGACTTAGTTACTTATAATTTTATTACTATTTTTATATACCTAGTCTTATTTCATAATGATGTCATCTTTTCAACTTGTAATTAGCCAAGAACACTGCATAATTAAGGATCTAGATCATAACCTTACTTTTTTTATTAATTTATATGAAAATATTCAATTTATTACTTCATGTCTTCCTAATCCAAAACTAATTATTATATAATGTAATGTAATTGAGGTAATTCATCCTAGTCCTCCTCTTAATAACAATGTACAAACTTCTCCACCCAATAATCCATCCCCTACTACCAATATAGGGAATGCTCCTCCTACCAATACTAACATTCCACTTTCTACCACTAGTAATCAAAATCCTCCCATTGATACAAATCAAATTATTTCTCAAATTATTCAATTAATTAATGTTATGAAAACAACTAACCATTTCCAAATGATGCAAATGCAATAAAAAATGCTATAAATGACTAGTCAACCACCTCAAGTCATCATGATCAACCAAATCAAAATTTTATCCCTCCTCTTATATATGCCAATAGGAATATCATCCCTCAACCAATCGTGTATAAAATACTTATTCAAAATATTCAAAATAAACCTTTAGGTCCATTCATTGCATCCATAGACATTAGAACAATTTCTTGAACTATTACATATGATGGAACTAAAGGCCCTATAACCTTTCTTAAATATTTTGATAATATCGATAAGGAATGGGTCCAAACTAACACCTTTTCTATCACCAATATCATAACCAAAACCTTTGTTGGTAATGCACTTGAATGGTACAATCAACTTCCTAGACATTCCATCTCATAACTAGAGGATTTAGTCAATACTTTAGTGAAAGAATTCTAATATGGTGACCTTCCTGAAAATTACCTTAGCCATTTCATCAATGATAAACAACTTCCTAATGAATCCATTCACACTTACATCAAATTATGGAAGTATCTAGATCAAAAAGTGGAACATAACATGAATGATGATACTCTTTTGAAATTATTTGTTAGTGCTCTTAAATCTCCTATTCAATATAAAGTTTTCCCCCTCAAAAGTTAGAATAAGTTTTAGGCCAAGAAAAAAAGGTAAGAATTTATTATGACTCAATTTGAACCACCTCAAGCAACTAATAAGGAACCTTTCCAATCATTTTATCATAACATTAATTCTTATAAGCCTCCCCAAACTCAAAAGGGAGAATCCAATTCAACAAATTTTAACCTATCCGACCCTCTCTTAAGTTTAAAAGTACATAAAAATAATTTGACACCCTCTAAACCCATGAGCTTTGATCCTTCTAAACCTCCTCCAAAATGGTACAATCTTGATAAGTTTTGTTGGTGGCATGCTTATATAGGTCATTCTCATGAGTCTTGTCATGATCCTCACTAATTTCTTATTGCTTCCTTGCTTGGTCCACATTTTAATCTTGATACTCTAAAAAATAACATTATGAAGACTGTTTTCAAGCTTCTCAAATCCAACCCAATCAACCATAATCACATCAACATCAACTACCCAATGATCAATAATAATTATCCCAACCCTCCATCTCATCCACCAATATTTTCTAAACCATAGTTGATACTTATTTTTATACCAATAAGGAAATTATAGATAACATTAAAAACTTCAAATGAGTGGTTGAATTTTTCCAACCTCAACCTCTTAGGTCACATGAACCAAAGGAACACCTAGTTCAAATGCCTACTCCAAAGTGCATCATACATGGTCCTACATGGTCATCCTTTGACTTATAAAACTCTTCATACCTATATTACAAATACTATTTCAATTTAAACACCCTTAAAATATAATAAACCAACACATTTAACTATCTCCAAATGCACCTACCAACCCAATGTAAATCATTCTAATGGTTTAATTTCACCTCACTCCATCTCGCACGTTGGGTCATCTTGTGGTGCCCATCCACATATCACTTCAAACTTTGGGGCATATTGCGATGCCCATTCCTACATCCAATTACCCATTGGGGCATCTTATGATGCCTAATCTTATTCTAAATTAAATAATAACTAAAAAAATTCAACTTCAAGAAATATTTCAAGACACATAAGCTTGTATTTCACATGCTCATATTTGATATAGACATTAGCATAGATTTTGCTTGTTATTTTTGTCTTATGTTTCTTTATTTTTGTGAATTTTATTTCATTTTATATTTTGTGAGTTGCATTGTAAAACCTTGGATAGGACCAGGTATTCCTCACAAACACATTTTACTAGCACCATTGTTTCGTTTAGGTTTTTTGGTTTTATTTAACTTTGTAGTTTTTGAGTTTCATTGTAAAACCTTGGATATGACTAGGGCTTCCTCAAAAACACACTATACTAGCACCATTATTTACTTTGGTTATTTGGTTTTATTAAACATTAAATTTGGCATTTGTTTTCATTTGGTTCTTAGAAATCTCTTTCATTGTTATCTTTTAATGTCATTCTTTACCTTCATATATTTATGATTATTTTCCCCCTTATTTAACATTCACCTAATTGTTTTACCTTATGAGTTGTAGTGTAAGACCATGAATAGGACAAGAATCTCTTCACAAATTGCCACATTAAAACATATTTAAATTACTTTCCCCATCTTTGGATGATTACTACTTTCATTGGTACTTGTGCTAGATCTTTTGTAGGTTAGTATGGATTCTCTAGTGACATTACTATTATTGCATAGCCCTATCCATTTCATAACACTATTTAACTCCTTGTGATCATCTATGAGCATATTCATCATTGTATCACTTATTACATAGATGGATCTCTCATGATCCCCATATTTCCACTATTTCCTTTCATTGAAGTCACACTTTGGCCAATCTTGATATTGAATAACTAATTGTGGGCAAGTCTAAGAGTTGTTAGAGACCTTGGTCTTTAGGTCATCTTCTCTAATGACCAAGTGTAAGTTATTTTGTGTTAGTCACCTATTTTACTCATGTTTAGTTCTCTGAATCCATATGAGGGGGAATAAAAAATCCAAAAGAGTTAAAATCCAAATAATAAAAGAAATAAAAGGTAATGATAAAAAAATAAAAAATCTTAAAATTTAGATCACACCAAAATATGTGATCCATATTTGGCACATCTCCTATCTTAATCAAAGCTCAAACACCATATTTGGCCTCATTATAGAGCCAATGTCCATTTGGGTGCGGTAGTCTAATAGAATGGTGTAGAAGATCTCATTATATCATATACTTCTAGTGCCACCTACTTGCTCACATAAGTACCCAATATTTGCAGTGAGCAATGACTCTATAAGGGGTCCTGAGGAACAGGGAGCATGTTATAGAAATGTAGGTCCATTTAGCTTTTCTTGCATCTAGCCTTCATGGGTTGAACTATGTACTTCACTTGTTATCCCAAGCTTTCTGTTCATTAGTCAAAGTCTCGTAAGTCATTGTTGATAATTCTTAACCTTACTCACTTTCTTAATGCATCTCATGCTTGCTAGGGATGTACATCACCCATGTGACACCTCACATTCCTTATTTACATCATATTTTATTTATATTCCCCTTGTTGGATATTACTTTTAGCTGATCACATCCTTGATCACATCTACCTTTTTATGCATTTTGATTTATAATTTATGAGTTATGTTGTAATAACTTGGATAGGATCAGGTTTTCCTTAAAAACATCCCTTCACCATTTACTTACCACACCATCTCATTATCATATTAGTCATGTTGTTAGGTTGTTGTGTTTTCTTACATTATATCTTAGAACAAGCACTAAGTTTGAGTTTCATCCTTTAGAGCTTTTTATTTTCTTCTATCCATCATGTTCTTGTTTGATTTTTGTTAGGTGGTTGTGTTTTCTTACATTATATCTTAAAACAAGCACTAAGTTTGAGTTTCATCCTTTAGAGCTTTTTATTTTCTTCTATCCATCATGTTCTTGTTTGATTTTTGTGGACTTATCTTATATTTGACATTTAACATTATTACATGTTTCTCTTTATGTATGTCTTCTTTAGGCTTGTCTTACATTTCATTTTCATTCTTTTTATGAATTCTTTATATTCATTTGACATGCTTGTTTTACATCTTGACTTACATTTTCATTTTTAGTCATTCATGTTTTTCTTTATATTTGATTTGACATGATTATCTTACATGAGGTTATATCTCACTTACATATCTTTGTTAAATTTTTCTTGCATTGATATTTAATTTATCATTCATGTTTTACATACTTCCCAATGTGATTTAGTATGTTCTATATTCTTTTTTTTCCATTTCTATTTTACATGCTTCCCAACTTGATTTAGTGTGTTTTACAATCATTTGTCATCATTTTATCATTTACATGCTTGGTATTTTGGTTCTAACCTTGTTTTAACAATCCTAATTTGTTAAATTTTTAAAGTAATTTAATCAGATTTGAAATTCATTCATTGTTACTTTGACCATCTTATGCACACACACATTATTTATATTATTAGTCTTGTATCCCTAGGTTTTCTCAAATGTAAGTATTGCACCCTCCATGATCAAGACTAGGATATTTGTATTTAGTCATTTTATATAAAGGTAAGTTGAGGTATGCATATGGTATTTTCAATTACTTTCATTTCATTTTATCATTAATTTTAATATTTTATTTATAGTTAACTCATTTTAATGTGTTACCATGTTCTTTGTTGAAACACTATCTTCTGTTACACTTACGTGACATGTGATGAGATTTGAGTGGGGTATATGTATATATAAAATATTTTTATTAAATTTAATACTTACTAACATTTTCTCTCTTGCAAGAACCTATTGAGTTCAAGCTCTTTGTGTGCATGCCTTAAAGGGTGCACTAGAAAATGGGTGGGTAGACCCTCGGTGCTTTATAAGATTATTGTGGCTATGTATCATTCATAACATTGGTCCAAATTACTTATAATATATATCTATTTGCCTTCTATGATGCCTCCCTAAAATCCTATAATCCTAAAATATGGCTAAGTCTAAAATCCTAGAACCCTAAAATGTGGCTAAGTCTGAAATCCAATAGGACCCTCCAAAATTTATAATTTACATTTTAGATCCTAGAGGCCCAAAACCACTCTCAAACATCATGAAAGTATAAATATAAAATATAAATTAATGATTAAAAAACTACATGTCCATATCTAAATGTCAATTTATACTTAAATGTTTCTTTTATATTTATACTTCTTATTGTTAGTCCCTACCTAAGCCAAAACCTTCTTTTACCATCTACAGTACTAAGTCAGCGTAGGTTGACTCTATTCTGAGAGTTTAGTAGTCTAAAATATAGAGTTGATTGGGCTGACCTTGTATTCAAATTATTAAAACTATGTTACAAGGCTGACTTAGATTGAGACCTCACTTATTTTAATCAATTATTGATATAGAGTTGATTGGGATGACCCTATTGTCTAAAATTTTAGAAAGGTTTAGGGTTATATTCAGCTATATATACACATCCATTTCTATCATTTATAAAAGATAAGAAGAACAATATATTGTGCATCTACTTATCCACCATTCTACTTGAGGAATATAACTTAGAGTTTTAATACTTTATTTGGAGATATAAATTTTATCTTGTTAAGAAGTCTTTTGGGTGCATAGAGAATTTATGTAGATTATAGTTAACTTATACTTGTTATCTTTACATATCACAACAACCTCTTGCAAAACACTTTGGCCAAGGGAGAGATTAAGGCTCGATGGATTCATCTTCAAAGGTGAATATTCCTAACTTTGTTCCTCTTTTGTAAGAGTAAATAGATTTATATCTGTACTTCTCTCCCATGCATTAGGATTTACTATATATTGATGTGAATATATATCTTCTATGCATGTTTAATTTTTATGTTTATTACCCTCACTTTGTGTCACAAGCTTTGGTGAGCACTAGATTAGATTTTACTTTACTTTACATTTACTTAGTGAATGTGAAAACATAGGACTTAGCTAGGGTTAGTGTATAGTGTTTTTTAACTAGAGGATTTAAAACCCTCTCTAGTGATGTTATTGTGGTAAGAGATCTCTTAGATAGGTCTAGCAGATCCATCTTGGTCATGACCTTGAATATCTAATGTATCAAAAATCAGAAGTTTAAGTAAGATTTATCTTCCCTGAGCTAAGATTGATTATTAGATCAGTTACATTTCCTTTTGTATACAAATAACACTCCATTAAGTATGAAATCACTATTCTAATTCTTGAATTAAATTTTGCATTGGTAGTTTAAAAGCTGACACCTAGAAAAAACAATGATATTAGCACTTTTATTCAAAAAAAGATGAAAAATGAACTGCAAAAATATCCATTTAAAAATGATATCATAGACATAATCTAAATCCACATGATCTATAAATTTATAAATTAAAACCTAAACCAACCACAACTCACTTGCAAATTCAAAACATGGAAATAGGGGCCAACATAAATTTATAAAGACATGCTACAATTTCTTAGTGACTATTTTGATGCACTTTGGATCTTTATTTTTATGGTTGTAGAATAGTAGTGATTCTAGAAGGTAAAAATGTTTCTAAGATTTGCATAGGGTTTTTAAAATAAGGAATAATATGCAAGTCAAGTAATGAATAATACACTAATTAAATATCTCAATTATCAAATATATCTATATGTGAATCAGATTTCAAATAATATAAACTAACCTATTTAACAGAGTAAAGCTTATAAAAGAGACAATATTTTGAAAAAAATATTTTTTATTCTATCAAAATATTTTATCAATATCTTGATATCTCTTTTACATATCTATAGCCCAAAAGAGGAAAAAAGAAATGAAATGAATGTAATCAAGAGAGGGAAAAAATAAAAACGTAAATAAAAACAAAACAATGAAAAGGAAAATATAATTACATTATTCTAACTAAGAAAAACTAAAACAACAAACTAACATGCTCATAATTCAATGTCAAATATCATAATTTAATGGTCAATATTAGATTAGTATTTTGAGATACTTATAGATATATGTACTCAATTTATACTAAGTACTAAACATGATCTTACCATATGTACTCAATATTTTTTAGTTATTGTTGTCCTCGAAAAATGCCACTCATTTTTGGGACAACCTACAGACCAAAATTTCTCTCTTCCTTTTTCAAAATTTGTTCTGAGCT
Organism: Torreya grandis; assembly: GCA_037957365.1. NCBI lineage: Eukaryota > Viridiplantae > Streptophyta > Pinopsida > Cupressales > Taxaceae > Torreya > Torreya grandis. The sequence continues at coordinate 585,409 of JARHVA010004314.1, read as the reverse complement.
TTCAAATTCCTCATTTTTAAGCTTTTTCCGTAAAGGGGATTCATAGGTTCAACATGTTAAAAAGCTTCTGCAGGCAAGTTCAGTCAAAAGAACAAGCTTCTAACACTTAGTCATTTCCAGGATTGGTTCAACGCCTCGGTTCAATCAAAGGATTTCAATCGACAAATGATAAGGGACTTAGGCTTGAACCATTAAACTTTGAACCACTTTGGTTCAAAGGTTTAATGGGTTCAACGACCAAGTTGGTTCAACGCGCTTGATACAAAAGAACAAAGGACTTTGCCAAATAACGAAGAATGAACCATTGAACCAAAGTTGGTTCAAATGGTTGGTTCAATCGAAAGGTTCAAGGGGCTGCCCCAAAGCGAAAAAGGCAAGTGCCCTTACGGAGGGCAGGAAGCATTGGTTCGAAGGTAAAAAAAAAGATAGAATTCCTTTGAATTTGTTTAAAGGCCCAAAAGGAACAATTCTTTCAGACTTTTTGTCTGATGGAAATGGCTAAGTCCAAGGGGCCGAATGAATTCTCTCGGAAAGATTTTCTCAAAAAAATGTCAAGGCAAAGTTCCTTTAGACTTTTTGTCTGAAGGAATTCACCTGGAGAAAAGTCTGATGAAACAAAGAAGAACAAATGGCTAAGTCACAGAAGCTTTCCTTCGGACTTTTTATCTGAAGGAATTCTCTTGGGATTTTTGCCCAACAAAAAAAGCCTAAACAAAGACGCAGAAAGGAACTTCCACGGACTTAGACAAAAAGGGGCTTTGATAGATGAACCATTGAACCATTGAACCAAAAGGTTCAACGGGTTCAAGGTTCAAAGGTTCAACCAAAGCTTAGAAAGATAAAGGAAGCAGTGTTTGAGCGAGACATAGAATAAGCCAATGAACCGATTGAACTTTAAACCGAAGAGTTTAAAGTTTAATGGTTCAACATGGTTCAAAAGCTTAAAAGCAGCCTTAGTCAAAGGAAAAGTGGCACACAAGTGGTTCAATAGATGGTTCAACCAAGGAGTGAAGAAGCAATTGAACCAAGGATCAATAAAACAAAGAGACATAATGAACCAATGAATCGATGAACTTTCAATGGTTCAACGGGTTCAAAGTTCAACATGGTTCAAGCAACAGTCAACCAATGATGTCCCCAAAGACATAAAATTTAAGGTAAGGGAATATCCATTGAAATTAAAATAAAGAGCATAACTTGAAGGAAGAACCAAGCGACTGGCTAAAAAGATAGCCTGATAGCTCAAATTGCAGCAGGAAGAGACAAAACTAGAAAAGACAAAAGCAAAAAGCAAAGGAAAAGCCCAATTGAAAAGGAAAAGCCCACGAAAAAGCACCTGATGGAAAAAGACAAAGTGCAGTAGAATACGTCACATGTCCTGTTATGACTTAGTAGAACATGACAAGTGTTTGCACCCGTCATGCAAGAGTGGCAATTTTTGCTGCCCTTGCATCTTTTGGTCTCTTCCATGAGGACTGGCAAATTTTGCTGCACATGCATCCCCATTTCCTCTCCTCCAGGTGTGAGGGTGGCATTTTTCATTGCCCTTACACGTTCTTCTTCTTCAACATGTGTCGGTGGCAATTTTTTTCGTCGACATACTTTCTCCTTGACGTGCACAGGCAACAATTTTTGCTGCCTATGCACAGGAACTTATCTAATATGCAAGGGTGGAAATTTTTGCCACCCCTACATACCTTCTTCTCATTTTTCCTAACTCTAGAAATTTTTTATTTTTCCTATTTTTTGCGCCTACTCCCCTTTTCTTCCACTTTCTGACCTGCTCTTGCCTTAGCCTTTTCAAGTGCGTTTCCCTAGTCATGATCACTCAAATGTGTAGTTTTTCCAGATTGCTAATTTTTCCCCTAATTGCACAATCATGATTATTAATACAATTTCTCTAAAGGATCCCTCTTCATCGACGTCTTTTCAATAAAATTTCTTCCAGATCATTGAAGTTTCTCTGAAGAAGTCGAAGACCATGAAGAAGACTGAAAATAAAGATTGAAGCTATTCTTCCATGCTTTATTCAAAATGCACTTTGTAATTGACTTGGGACATTGTCACGTGTACTTTTGTAATTTGTAATTACATGTAAAAAAATTCAAAAAAAATCTCAAAGTCAAAGATGACTCATCTTTGACTAAGATATTTTTATATTTTAATCTTTTTAATTTTGAAGGTTTCTCCCTATATATAGAGGGGACCTCTTTTGTAAAAAGGATCTTTGATAATTGAGAGCAAAAAATATTCTGAAATTGAGACACTTCTTGAGACTTTGTGCTCAACTTGTAAATCATATTTCATCGAATGAATGAGAAACACATTTATTCCAGACTTTGTGTTGAAGTAATTTGTGTTATTTAGGAAATGGTTCTTATGTCCTCTTTCTTGATAATCTCTTATCTATTTGATTTAATAAGCAAAGTGTGTGTTGATATTATCTGAGGACATTTCTAAAAGATAGAAGAAAGACTTTGAGCTACTTTTATCTTGGTGATCCTTTTATCTTTTGTAGTTTTTGGCAAAGACTTTGTGCTTTGTTTCACTCTACGGTTACACGTATTCCGAATCAGTGAAGGAGGCAATGGAAGACTTTGTGCTTACGTGGGTTTCCTTGTGAACTTTGTTACCTACTTCAGGGGATTTTCTACTCTAGGCTGGATACCATATCTGAAAGAAGAAGAATGTTCTTAGCCAACGACCAAGATTTCTCTCTCTTGTTCCTTGCACATCACCTCTGAAAAAAGAGAGGTGGATGCTGTTATACTACCATGAGTATTATTTTATGCTTACTTATATATATTCATATAGTGTATAAATATTCATAGGGAACCTCCCCTTGATGAGAGGAGAGATTTACCTCGTCCAGATGTGGTAAACGCACACTTTTTGTGGCATAAATATCTTTGTGCTGTGGTTGATATACCTATTTTGTCATCAGTTAGTTGACGATAAAATATTCACCCAATAGTTATGTCATCCTTGCTTTTCATAGTTGTCTTGCCATATGGACCCATAGTTAGTTTATTATTATTTAGTTATGTCATCCTCACTTTTCATAGTTGTCTTGCCATATGGATCCATAGTTGGTTTATTATTTATACTTTATACTCTAATTTTTTGTTACAATTTTTTATATACTCAGTTTATTATATTATTTAGTTGGTCTTTACCACATACTTATTTTAAACAAATAAGAAAATAATTTCCTCTGAGAAATACTCATTTTAGATAACAAGAAACTGATTTTCTTCTAGAAATAATGGTATGCAAGATACTTCTTTAAATCAATACACAAAGAAAAAAATGAATAAATGTAACAGAGCCTCATGATCATTTAAACCATATTTATAAGTAACTTGAAAATACCCATTTATCATATTTTGAGAACATATCAACCTTCTATCACATGTGTGAATGGAATAACTGTGTGCAGTCAAAATGAGTGAAAGAAACAAAATCCTTTTTTTAAGAAAAATATTTACATATATACACAAAATTTTCAAGAAAACCAACATGCATAGTGTTTTGAACAAATATATTTAAATAAATAATTTTCAAAGAAATTATCATTATATTTATTTATTTCAAGACAGATGACTGTGCATGCAAAAAAAAACTCTCAGTCTTCAGAACAAAAGAAACACAAATCCATACCTTGTAGTTGTAATCACAAGGAAACTAGCTTAGAAATTGTTTGTACCTCATCCCAATATTTCAATTACTAGATATTTGCTTCCACCAATAGCTTTCATAAATGACTATAAAAATTGGGAAACCATCAAAAAATATCTTTAAATATATACTTTTCAAGGAACTTATCATTATATTTATTCATTTCAAGATAAATGACTTTACATGCAAACAACTGCTCTTAGTCTTTAAAATAAAAGAAACACAAATTCATACCTTGAAATTACAATTACAAGGAAACCATCTTAGAAATTGTATGTACCTTCATTTTTAACCTCTCATCCCAATATTTTGACTACTAGAGCTTCTCTTTCACCAATAACTTAATCAATGATTAGAAAATTGAGAAACCATCACATACATATTCAATTAACCTACATTAATCCTATGGGTGATATGATAGACCAAATTCTTTTTACCTTAGGCCCCTCAATATGTTGATGCTAATTCAATAAAAAATGAGGCAAGGTCTAAACCTCAATCCCTGTAACTTTAATTCCACCTGCACCGCATTCAATGCTAGAAATAAAATAAACATTAGGTTTGAAAATTATTTATTATTAATTTTTTATTTATTAAAACCATATAGATGGAAGATCATGCTTGTTTTACTTAGTTTTATAAATGGTGCTAAAAAAAATTCAAAATATTTTTATAGTTTTAAAATTATAAACTATATAATAAGGTCTACCAAATTATCTTAACCATATCCATAATTGGCCTTCCAACTATTTTTTTGTTTCAATTAACAAACTATGCCAATCAAAATATAATTATTACCTTAAGCTTATAGTGTCCTAAGTGGTCCTTATCACACACACACACAAATATATGGCAATTCTAGACTAACCTATACATGTCTTGTATAATTTATTGGCAAATCATAACCATACATAATAACTATGAAGAATATGTGTTCCAAAATAGGACCTAGTATAATCTATAAGGTAATTTGAAACATATGTATAATAAATTATATAAAATTGAGGCTATTTTACCTATGTATATTTTCATAGAATTAGCCATTTTCAAAATAAAAAAATCTACTTATAGCCTTTTGTCTATAGATAGTCTTTAAAATTTTCCTTGGTTATATATTTTCTTGCATGATAGGCTAGATTTTGCTTGCTTATTGTATGTGGGCTTTGGACCTTGTATGAAAATTGCTTGAAGATCTCTATAAGTGTCAGGGATCTAGAACAACAAACATGCTCTGACTCCACTGTTAGGACCGCGAAAGCACCATTGATTACCAAGCAACTTAATATGCGAAAATTAACCAGAAGTAACAAGTGACTAGAATTCAGAAATAACACAGAATATGAGAGACAATACCCAATTGTATTAATACTCTTCCAGAAGGAAATACAACAAAGAAGATGCCATAGTCTTCTTACTTACATCTCTAGAGCTCACACACATCTAGAGCATAAACAGTAAATCTCTTCAAAAGCTCACTCTCTCTCTTACGGTCCCAACACACAACTCAAACATAGAGTTGGTGTTCATCTCTAACCAGTCAGTATCACTACTGCTAGTACACAAGTGCTCCACGCACTCCACAAGTGCTCCACACACTCCAAGTACATAATCATACTTTAAGTAGATCTCCCATGAACATGCAACAACCTGCAACTCAAATGATCTTACTTTGGAAGGAACTACCTTGCCTTCCTCTTTGCTCTCTAACTGAGTACACACCGTACTCTAAGTAGATCCTACCTGATCTTGCTACTTGTTGTGTTGCTGATCTCCCTGATCCTGTTGCCACCTGCAGATCAATCTGGTCTTGCACACCTGCTGACCAACCTAGTTTTGCACACCTGCAAACCTAGATCTTGCACCCACGAACACCTGCAAGTCAATGATCTTACTTACCATGTAGATCTCCAAACATGGCCTTGCACACCTGCTGACCAAGATCCGACATACATAAAAAATCTTTTTGATTCTCCAAACCAGCACCCACACTTGGCACTGTGGCACTAAGAGGAACACACCTTGCTCTCTTCACTCTGAAGGAGCTAATATTTGCTCTCTTACTCTCTAGCACACTTTTACAATACAACGCATGAGTCTATCATATAGATCTCATGCAAACAATAATTAGACATCTAATTACAATAATTAAATCTATAGCTACAAGTCTAAAATTGGCCTTTGACATGCAAACAATCGGTTCATTAACTAACTATTTGTGAACTAGTATTTTTGAAACCGCACAGGCGACCGACGTCAGTCCCTATTTGCTTGGAGGTGATCGATGCCAGTCAATCCCTGACCGATGTCGGTTGCTCTTCTCACTGTATATGACTGACATTAGCTGATCAGACTAATGTTGGTTGCTTTGCAACTCAGCAACCTCTCAACAACCTCCTCCATGTCTACATCAGTGAAGCTTTTAGCTCCACAACCTAACAATCTCCCACTTGAAGATAAATAGCTACACTGTATCTGTACCTGTACACCATCTAATCTATTTCTTGGCTTGTATCTCTCTTCAAGCTCAACCTTGAAGACCACCCACCACACACCCTATGGTGCACCTCCTGTCATCCAAGTAACCTACCACATCTGAACCTACAAACCCATGTAGTGAAGTCCTGACCCTGCATAGCATGTATACCTGCTGCTAGTCCCTCTCAAATATCTGAGAACCCACTTTCCCGAATTGGCTCCTAACTCTCTGACAGCTCCCACTACTGGGGAAAACTCAAGTTTATACTAGACCTCATGTGATTTTAGACACTAAACTATCTAACCCTTGGTGTGCTCTAGTTTTGCATCCTACGTATTGAACCTCACTAACACCTGATTCACATCAGCTCCCACTGGAGACAAAATCAACCTATGATCTTCCATGTCTCTCATGCCAAAGAATTTTGTTACTCCAAATTTCTCATGACATGCCACTAAACTAACCTTACCCTTAGCTTAGCAAAACCCTGTATGTATGAACCTGCTAGCTAGCATGCCATCCACATACAGTAATAGGATAATATTGAAATCATCATCCACCTGGTAAGACAAACACAATGGTTACACTGACATTGACTAAAGCCCTGCTTTGTCATCCACCTGTCAAATCTATACCACTGTCCAGCAGCTTCCACAAGACCATATGACTTGGCCTTCTGTCTCACATGTCCATTCTCTCTATACTTTAACTAAGGTATCCATTCGTCTCTCAGTGCTTTCTTCTGGCTGGTAATCCTACCAAATCCCTTGTTTGGTTTTGCATCCTAATCATGCCATGCTCCCACTATTTCCTGAATCCTTCCTACTCTGCAGTGAGCAACGAGTATAAAGAAGAGGAACAATGAATTTGAGGCTTACTTACCACTTTCAGTCCTCCATATGGCGTTTGAGACTCCTTGACAGCTTGCTGTCTGCCCAAAATCCATCTCAGTGACCGACCTCGATCACCACACAATCTGCATCTGACCAATGTCAGTTTCATGCGACTATCCTTTCTACTGATGCCAGTTTTCTAATCGACATTGGTCTTACCAAGTCACCGACATCAGTTTCCTGATCGACGCCAGTAGCCACCCTGCCCAACACCACCGGCTCTGGTTTGCACATGACCAACATCGACACCTATTTGTTCGACGTTAGTTCCCCTTGACTGACGTCGATAACTATGTTCACCAATGAGTGATGACTTTTTACTCATGAGCTCTCCATGGATCAAAACCCTGTCTAAACCACTCTACTTAGAGTTACTCAGTCCCATCCACTGATCTCTGTCCATCATCTCCTCCAAAAACACCAAGGCTTTCCAGTTCTTAAGTCTGTCAAACACATCTGACTTCTGCTTAAGAACATGCATCTCCTTCTTGCTCATGTGACCAAGCCTACAAAGCCACGTCTTTGCAACAGAAGAAGAATCAATAATATAAGTAGATAGATAAAGGATACCTACTTTGTTACCACCAGCTAATTCAAGTGCATCCACTGTGAGAGTTCTTGTGCATCTCTCATCACCCAACTTTCCTTAAGAAATTAGCCACATCTTTAGAACTGGGACCTGCATGACATCCTTTAACACCAATGTGTTGGCTACCTGTAATTTTAGCTTCACTTCCCCTTTGCCAATTCTTTGGCAAGGCACACCAGTGCCTAAATAAATCTTTCCAAAGTCTCCAAACACCTTAACATGGAAAAATACTCTATTTTGAGCTGCATGGAAAGAGGCAATAGAATCTATAAAACAAGATTTTACTTTATCCAAGAAACATCTCAGAGCATCCTGTGCAACAACACCTGCAACATCTGCTTCTTTAGTTCCTTCATGCTAATTTGCTACCAACCAACAATCTTTCTTTACCTGCTCTTTCTTTCCATAACACCATAATTGATCATTCATGCCTTTGAATTCCTCCATTCTTAGTGTACTTTCTTTTGCCGTTGCTATAATCCCACTCAATCAAAAACCCCTGAGAGTGACCTGTAACCAAACACAAATCTGTTCCCTACAACCTTAGCTCTGATACCAACTGTCAGGGATCTAAAACAACAAACATGCTCTAACTCCACTATTAGGACCACAGAAGCACCATTGATTACCAAGCAACTTAATATGCAAAAATTAACCAGAAGTAACAAGTAACTAGAATTTAGAAATAACACAGAATATGAGAGAAAATACCCAATTGTATTAATACTCTTCCAGAAGGACATATAACAAAGAAAATGCCACAGTCTTCTTCCTTACATCTCTAGAGCTCACACACATATAGAGCATAAACAATAAATCTCTTCAAGAGCTCACTCTCTCTCTTACGGTCCCAACACACAACTCAAACACAGAGTTGGTGTTCACCTCCAATTAGTCAATATCACTACTGCCAGTACACAAGTGCTCCACGCACTCCACAAGTGCTCCACGCACTCCAAGTACACAATCATACTTCAAGTAGATCTCCCATGAAATTGCAACAACCTGAAACTCAAATGATCTTACTTTGGAAGGAACTACCTTGCCTTCTTCTTTGCTCTCTAACTGAGTACACACCATACTCTAAGTAGATCCTACCTGATCTTGCTACCTATTGTGTTGTTGATCTCCCTGATCTTGCTGCCACCTATAGATCAATCTGGTCTTGCACACCTGTCGACCAACCTAATTTTGCACACCTGCAAACCTAGATCTTGCACCCACAAACACCTACAAGTCAATGATCTTACTTACCATGTAGATCTCCAAATGTGGCCTTGCACACCTGCTGATCAAGATCCTACATACATGAAGAATCCTTTTGATTCTCCAAACCAATACCCACACTTGGCACTGTGGCACTAGGAGGAACACACCTTGCTCTCTTCACTCTGAAGGAGCTAATATTTTCTCTCTTACTCTCTAGCACACTTTTACAATACAGCCCATGAGTCTATTATATAGATCTCATGCAAACAATAATTAGACATCTAATTAAAATAATAAGATCCGTAGCTTCAAATCTAAAATTGGCCTTTGACATGCAAACAACTAGTTCGTTAACTAATTGTGTGTGAACTGGTAGTTTTAGAATTGCACAGGTGATTGACGTCGGTCCCTGTCTGCCTAGAGGTGACCGACGTCGGCCGATCCTTGACCGACGTCAGTTGCTCTTCTCACTGTATATGACCGACGTCGGCTGATCAGACCGACGTCGATTGCTTTACAAGTCAACAACCTCTCAGCAACCTCCTGCATGTCTGCATCAGGGAAGCTTTTAGTTCCACAACCTAACAATAAGATCCAATTTGGTATGTGTGAAATTTGAACATGTTAATTGATTTTGGCCCTTGATTTATGTGTGCAAATATTTTCTTATGTCACATTTGAACATGCACCTTGCATGCGACTATTGACCATACTATATGACATTGTATAACATTACATGTTGTGATTGTGTGCTTATTGATCTTGATTAGTGGATTCATGATACACATTATGAAATTTTAGGGATGGTTACTTTACTATGTGTTTCAATGTTAAATGTATCTAGACATGACATTTGTATGCCTCATATTCAATATGTTACATACATGTTTCAATGAAAATTTCAATTCTATGATAACATACTCTTCAAAATGATGAAATAATACTATACAATCACATATTTATCACATGATATATTTAAATCTTCTTTTGAGATGAGTGACTTATAGGTTACATTCTTAATCTCAAAAGTGGGGCATCACAATTTGCTTATATAAGAGATACAAACCTCTATTGATATATTTATGGATAATATACATGTTTTTCAAAGCTTAAATAATTCAAAATCATATTTTATAACAAAGTATAGGTTTTCAAGTTTTGGAGCGAGGGGAAGAACGATGGATGAAGGCGAGTAGGAGGGTGCGACAGGGCAGAAGGCAGGGAAGCACTTGGACTGCAGCAGGCATCCCGGAGAGCACGCAACAATGGGAAGGCTCCACTTTTACAAGGTTTAGGTTCTTTTGCTGCTCTTGAGAAACCAAGTATGCACATCCCCAAAGTCAACAACTATTTGGAAAGATGCAAAGAGAGGCATAAGTTGGCCATACCAATAGAAATGATTGTTGAAGACATTGAATACTATTCCAATCACTCCTTGTATTGCAAGTTTATGGGGCTTAAGACATCCCTGTTATTCATGGAAGCATGGGCTCAGAGGATGTGGGCACTAAAAGGAGATATGGATATTAGATTACTGGCTAATAGCTATTTCATGGTCACTTTTACCTGTATAACAGATTGTCAACGAGTTTTTGCTAGAGGTCCTTACTTCCATAATCAAGTGGGATTGTTTATCAAGCCCTGGCATGTCGGCTTCATACCTTCAGAGGAATTACCAAACTATGTCCCGATGTGGGTGCATCTGCCCCACTTTCTAGTGAAATGCTACTAAGAAGACACTCTCTAATTGCTTGCATCCTTGTTGGGAAGGCTAGTAGGTTCCTCAATGTCACTCTTGGAGAAAAAGGTAATGACTTATGCCCGTATTTGTGTTGAAATTGATCTTAGTAAGCCATTACCAGATGCTGTTGAAATGAGTGCGGGCCCTTTTTCCTGGGTACAATAGCTAGATTATGAAACCCTCCCTTTTCATTGTCATCTATGTCATGCTTATGGGCATTTGTTGTGATGGTGTCCCACCTCCAAATCTACTACACCTCAGCTAGCTCAATCTACTCGCACTCCTTCTAGTACTGACAAGGAAAGGGGTTTGATTCCAGGTGAGATGCCTAAAACTAATGGTTTTGTGCCAGTTAAAGGCTGATATATAAATAGAGGCCAAAAATGGTCCTTAAAGGAAAGATAATTATATGACTCGCTCAATAGATTTGAAATACTGGATGACCTTAATCAGTAAGAGGTGAATCCCGAGTTGACAATTTTTGACCAGGGGATTGAGGGACCAGCTTAGGAGACTAATGCTTCAGGGGCTTTAACTGAAACACAAGATGCTAGAGATTGTCATATGGATATGGACTAGTAGCTAATATTTTTGGAAGGAATGACTTCCTCAGCTGCTCCCTTTAAAGAAGATAGAAATATGCCCCTTATTGGGAAAACTGGGGACCTAGGGGCAGTAAGAAGCAGTAAATCTTTTCCTCATCTTAGACTTCTGTAAAAAGACCTTAAGAAAGGAGGGGGAGAGAAATATGGCAAGCCTAGCAAAAAAAAGGACTAGGAAAAGATCAAGCTAATGGGAGAGACTTTGGTGGAGTTGGGGTCAGTAAAAACTCTAGATGCACACTTTCTAAGCTCTCTGAAATGATTATAATATCTTGGAATATAAGGGGTTTGAACAACAACCCTAGATAAAATGTTTTTCATAACCTGATTAAAAGTCATAGGCTGGATGTCCTTTTCTTGTAAGAGACTAATCTTTCAGTTGAAGACATGTTCAAACTTGCACCCAAGTTGTGGTGGCAAGGAGAATGTCAATGCATTGGCGCTACTGGATACTTAGGAGGACTAGCTTGTCTGTGGAACCCATGAAAGATTGGCCTCATAGGCTGGCTGACTTCTAAGTACTCCATGACTATGATTGCTTCTAGCTTTGAGATAGGGGAAGTCATTCTCTTCTCCAATATCTATGCTCCCAATGATTGGCGAGGTAAAGACTCCTTATGGGGCCACATAAGTTTTGTCCGTAGCCTGGCCCCCTTCCACCCTTGGATAATGGTAGGTGATTTTAATGCTATTCTTGATTTGACTGAAAAGAGTGGTGGCACGTCAAGGCTAGGCCCATCTACTTTGCTAATACACAACTACATTGAAATCTTGAATTTAGTTGACATTAGGCCCAATAATGGACAATTTACCTGGAACAACTGCAAGAGTGGGAAACATTGCATTGTTGAGAGACTTGACCATTTTTTGGTCTCAGCTTTTTGGTTTAGAGGTATGTGGTCCACGAGGTCTAAAATTTTGGACTAGAGAGGATCAGATCATTGGCCCATCAAGCTTAATAGTGTCTCACAATATCACCTGCGCTCTCCTTCCTTCAGATTTCAACTCATGTGGCTATGGGATCAATCTCTACATGAGTGTGTTGCTAATTGGTGGCGTTGGGGTAGGCCTACCCATGGTATGGCAATGTACATTTTTGCCAAAACACTATAATATGTGAAGTACAAGCTCAAGCGGTGGAATCACCAAAGTTTTGGGAACATTTTCCATGGTAAGGCTGCTGCACAAACCAAGCTTGATGGTATCATGAGAATAATAAGGGAAGAAGGACTGACTGAAGACTTACTGCAAGAAGAAACACAGGCTATGAAAGACCTGGAGGAATGCGAGCTATGGGAGGAAATTTTTTGGAAGCAGAAAGCTTGGGTCGAATGGCTCTAGGAGGGGGACAAAAATACATCCTTTTTCTTCAATTCATCCAAAGCCAAGAGACATGGCAATTCTATTTCGGCCCTGGTCAATGAAAGAGGTGAGCAGCTTAACTCCTTTCTGGCAATTTTAGAGGAGGTAGTGCAGTACTTCTCTACTCTCTTTAGGGAAGATGCTAATGGGGAATCTCCAGAAGAAGCTCAAGTTCTCTTCTACATTTCATTATTGGTGACGCATGAAATGAATGAAAATTTGATGAAACCAATCACACTTGGAGAGCTTGAGGAAACCATTGTTTAGATGAAAAAAGGGAAAGCGGCTGGACCTGATAGCTTTCCAACTGAATATTACCAAGAATTTTGAGATAGCATCAAACTTGACCTTTTAGCTTTTGTCCAAGAATATCAGTGGAATAAGCACATGCTTAAGGCTACAAATGTGACCTATCTTGCTCTCATACCCAAATACAAAGGTGCTGATAGGCTAAGTCAATTCTACCCTATATCCCTTTGCAATGTGGTTTACAAAATTATATCTAAAATCATTGTAGATAGGTTAAAAAGAGGGTTGAGTGCTGTGATCTTAGAAGAGTAGAGTGGTTTTGTGGAAGGCAGGCAAATCTTGGATGGTATTGTTATTGCTGTTGAGTCCATTCACTCCATGGCTAGCTCAAAAGATAAGGTGATGTTCATTAAATTGGACATGGCCAAAGCCTTTGATAGGGTTAGATGGTCATTCCTATAGAAGGTTCTTCATGCTTTTGGCTTTGTGAATGAATGGACTCAATGGGTCATGAGTTGCATTTCCTCAGCGTCCTTTTTAGTTCTTATCAATGGAGAACACACGGAGCTTTTTGGTGCTATAAGAGGGCTGTGACAAGGTGATCCTCTGTCTACCTTTTTCTTCTCCTTGCTGAAGGTCTAGGGTGGTTGATCAGTAGGAATAGAGAGGAAGGACATATCCAAGGATGGTGATGGGGAGGGGAATTGCTGACACAATCACACTTGTAATTTGCTGATGACATTGCCCTTATGGGCATGGCCACAATGATTGAAGTTGCTAATTTTCGTAGGGTGTTAGATGTTTATCTAATGGCCTCAGGACAAAAGGTTAATGAAAATAAGTTGTCCATCTTCTTATTCAATACTCTGGGCCCTATTTAGCAGCGGATCACAAGGACTCTGCATTTTTAGATTGGGACTCCCCCCTTGATTTACTTGGGTATCCATATCTCAGCTGGCAGTACATCCAAAGAATCTTGGCAAACTATTTTTTAGAAATTTTGAGTGAAATTGAATCATTGGACACACAAGTGGTTATCCTTTGTGACCCAGGTTCAACTTATCCAATCTGTGGTGCAGGCTTTACCCATTTATAGGTGTATGCTCCAGGTTGCCCCAATGGGATTTGTTAAGGAGTTTGATTCAGTTACCAGACAATTCTTATGGGCTGCTAGTCTAAACTCCACTAAATAGAGCCTTATTAGACGGGAAATTGTTTGTAGCCCCAAACAATATGGTGGGCTCGATTTGAGGTAGATGAACTTAAATGGTGTTGCTTTGGAAACCAATCTCTATTGGCGATGGTGCACTAAACAAGATAAAGCTTGGGCCAAAATTCTCTCATAAAAGTACTACTCTGAAACCATTCAGAGGGACATTCCTCGCTATCTGCTTATTGGAAAAGGTTTGATAATATGGGGTATTCTCAAAAAAGGGGCTGCTCTCATCAATAATGGCTTATTCTAGATTTGTAAACAGGGATCCAAGGCTCTCTTTTGGTCTGACTCTTGGGATGGATATCCTCCCATCATTTCTCAGTTTCTAAATTTGTTGAACCTTTGTCAGAGATTCCTTGATGCTGGCTAGTCTCAGGTGAGTGACTTCAAAGTTTACATTACACAAGGACAAGTGGAGGTAGCTCACTGGAAAGCTCCTAAAACTTGGCCTATTAATGGGATATAGGAAGAGAATGAGGAGCTATTGAACATCCTTTCCAAGCATCACTGTAGTTCTCTTCAGGAGGAGGATGAGCTAGCTTGGCCTCCCAATCCCAAGGGAGCTTACACAGTTTCACTTGGATATCAGGGTTTACTTCTTCAAAGATTGGGAAGGAGGGAAGTGCATTGGTTGAGACAAATTTGGAATAATTTCACATGGCCTAAATGCAACTATTTTGCTTGGATGTTAGCTTGGAATAGGTGCTTAACCTGGGACAATCTCCAAAAGAGAGGTTTCTAAGGCCCTTCAGTATGTGTTATGTGCGGAGCGGCCGAGGAGGATTTAACACACCTTATTTTGTGATGCCCCTTTGCCTTGCAACTCTGGCATTATTGGTGGGATGTTTGGCAACACCCATGTCTTCATGCTCAATCTATGGTCAATTTTTGGAATGGATTGGGAGAACCCCCCTCAAGGACGCTCTTCATGCAGGACATATGGCTGGGGAGCCCCATTTTTCTATTCTAGAAAATCTAGCTTGAGCGAAATAGGCAAATTTTTTGGGGGGTGAGGGTCATGGTGCAACAAGTATGGTAGAAAGTGATGGGGATGATCCAGAAAACCATCCAAGAAAAGAGTGTGATCTACCTTCCTTTGACCAAACAGGACACTCAGGTGGTGGCGCAACTTAGATTCCAGCAATTAACTGGTAAGTTAGCATGTGTCAGGAGGAGCAAGCAGGTCAAGGAGTAGATTCTTAAGACTGGTCAGTGGTAATGCCCCCCTAGTGGGATTCTCAAGATCAATACAGATGGTTCCTCCAGAGGTAATTCGGGACCCGTAGGTACTGGAGGGATAAGAAGGGATTCTGAAGGTATGGTAATTTTTATTTTTGCAATTCCTAAGGGGCTGCAAACCATTAACATGATGGAAGGTCAGGCTATTCTTTATTCCCTTGAGAAGGCCCAGGTGTTAGGTTGGCATAGGATTATTTGTGAATTAGACTCTCAAGTCTTGATTAACCTGCTCATCAAGAGGAAAGTGGTAGACGTCAATTGGTAACTATCTCTGATTGTGCAATAGATTTTGCAAATTTGCTCGCTTATGGCTAACATTACTTTTGCTCATATTCTATGAGAATGGAACAAGGCAGTGAATTTTTTGGCTAAATGGGCATCTGACCATTTGGATGGTGGAAACATTGAGGATTGGGGGTCTCTCCCCCCGCCGTTGCATTCTGATTTGGAAAGAATTCTGGAGGCTGATAGGGAGGTTCATAATATTGTCTAGTTGGGCATGTGCATGTTTTTCAGTTTTTGCTGCTTTCTTCTGGGGGTTTCTGCCCCCCGTTCTTCTTATAATTCTCTTTTCTTATTAATATTATTTTTACCCCTTTTTATTAAAAAAAAAAGTATAGGTTTTCAAATATTTAAAGTGATTCAAAAAGCATACACATAATAGATGTTAGAATATTTATATAAATTTTAGGGGCACATGTCATGTATATGCACTCACTTTTCAAAGGATCAAAGCACACAATCAAACACACTTGAATGCATATGCATGAGCATACATGAAAAATCTATAATATCAAATTCATAAGTTGAAAACAAAATTACAATTGAGCATATAGATTCATATCATTCTATATCATTAGGGAATAATACTCATTCATGCTCAATATTTTTCAAAGATGCAAAATGAAAAAATTCAAAGTCTCAAATGAAAAAATTCAAAGCTTCATAGAGTAAATATTCAAAATTTCAAAGAAAAAATATCTAACTTCAAAAGGAAAATATTTTATTTCAATTCAAATCTATGTGCAATGTGGTCATGATGGGGGAATGAATACTCTTCATTCTATTTCGATCATGTAAAATTTAGAATCTAGATCAGTCTGTAATGGTGTGATTCAATATGTGTGGGTAATGTATGTTTAAGTCTAGTGACACTCAATGTCCTTATTTTAGTAAACCCTTTATGTGGTTATAACTTCTATGCATATGATGTATGTTTGAGTTTGGTGACACTCAAATACCTTGACATCACTTATAGAGAACCCATTGTGGTTCCAACTTTTTGAATTAATACATCGGGTACTATTTTCTATTTTCATGAGTTTTAGAATAATGCATCTTTCTAACTCAACAGCTTGATTATATTTAAAATTAGGACTTGATCACTCTCAATTATCCATGGTGTAAATTATTCTAGTGTTTCAATGAGGGGGCACCATTTTTTATCTTTATTTATAGGCCATAGGGCAATCTGGTTTCACCTAATTACATGTGTACTCCTTCTTTGCTCTCTTTTATAAATTTATAATTTCCAAAGTTTAGAGTTTTTCAAATTTAAAATGAATATTTCGTGAACTATTTTAAAGTTTTATAAAATGAGTTTTGTGCATAATTGAACTAACTACTTAAAAACAAAGTGTGTTGTACACACTCAGGTTCAATTATTTCTTCTGTATTCTAGAAATTTCATTACTAGAATAAGGGGAAAATTTAGACACATAAATTTGGTCATAGGTACTTAACATATTCCTAACCACATGACTTGCACCCAATTACATGAATCTTATTTTCCATTTCTCTAAGCCATTTATCTATGTGCATGCTTGACCCTTTGTTTGAAATTATAACTACACAAAAAATTCAATGTTAATTTCTAAAAATGCTTAAAATTACCATTAGACTATATCCAACTCAAAATATAGACCCCTAACATTTTTGGACAAGTATGCATTAATTAAATAGGGGTATAATGCATTACTATCCACTTAGGTCGATCAATTATAGCGCTAAATAACGATCAATTTCAAAATTTAAAACCAATCTTTTGGGTCTTCCTGCACATTTCACATGGTCAACTATTTTTTTAAAAAATATTCAACTATAAATACATTTCAAGAGTCATTCATTTTCATCACTTGCTATTACCTTGGTTCAATCATATACATTTTTATACATTGAGAAAAAAATGTTCTATTTTGAGTAACCATAAGCCAATTTAATAGCCCTTTAAAATAAGTTAAGAGCTACCATTCTAAAGTATCAAATCCATATTATAGCTACATACATATAGATAAAGGATAAAAATCACACATGTACTCTAGGTAGGAGATATACGTGGGTTTGATATCCCTCTTTAAATTATTGGATACATAGATAGTGGTCAATCATTAAGGGGGTGATTGAGGTCAGCTCAGTCCATTAAACCCCCATAATTTTATTTAAAGTTTTCAAGCTATCAAGGTGCCCTAAGGTATTCAAATAATTGAGAAGACACAAAAATATTTATACATGGCCAAATCTTAATTGCGATATCAAATTTCTCATCATACATAAGTCTAATAGGCACAATGATCAATTTGTACACACAATCAACTAAGACAAGTTTGTGGTCAATGGACTTAGGAAAATTGTGTTGCTAGAAATTTACAATCCTCTTGTCCACATATATATTATGTTTATATTTTTGATCTATCATTTTTAAATTTTTATTTTCTCTGTCTTTTATTATCAACAGTCTATCATAGTCAACTAAGACAAGTCCATAGTCAACAGACTGGAACACACTAGGCCAATGTCTAATTACATCGAATCTGTCTAGATTTTTATTATGTTCCTTGACCTATTTTTAAACCTAAAAAGTCACATTTTATTCTAAGTTCCACTTGCACATAGTCAGAATAGTCAGCAAAAAATAATGTGTAATGACTTTCCATAGTGTTTTCTAAAGATAACAACTTTCCATACTTAGCATTCTGTTAAAATCAAAATTATTAAATATTGTATATCTTTAGCATTATAATATTTATAGTTTTGCACCTCTTATAACATTAACATATTTAATTATTTTATCAAAAATAAAGTAAATTAATTCGGTCTAATAGTCAACGTCATTAGGGGTACCAATATAAACTTTTATAACCTAAACTACATTTTCACATATTGGATTTATGTGGTGAGATACAAGTTTAGTATGTAAACTTATGACATTTGTTCTAATTCAAAGACAATGAAAGAGTGAATTTTTACAACCACAAAGGAAACTTGATGTATGCATGATTGTATCTACATTTATGGACATCCTTATAAATTTAAAAATATTTTTAGTTTCATCAATAATACCCATGGGTGTACATATTACACATCTCCCAATTATCAATACATAGAATGTGCTAGTGATAAATAGGATGACATGCTTGCAAATTTACCTCATTATGCCATGGTAGAAGAAATTGTAAATATGAAAGTTAGTGAAGAAATTCTTAATGGATATCAATTTAAATGGAGACCAATATTTAAAGGGAGACCAATACCAATAAAATTGAGAGAAAAAAGTAGTCAAGAATTATTATTGATGTATATATTATTTTTTTAAAACCCAATTGTGAAAACAATATGATTTTCTATAATATTTTGAGAAAAATATAATTTTATGGGTTTTTAGGTTATGTAAAATGTAGTTTTATTTAATATTAAATTATTTTTTTGGCTACATTTTTATGTTTCTAAATTCATGTTCTAATTACTTGTTTATTAATTTGATGAACATGTTGAAAGTTTTTAAAATTTTGAAAAATTGTTTATGTTGTGGCACATCATCGATGTGTTTGGATTATGATGAGGATCCCATACATACATATTTCATCACCAAATCCATCACCTCCACCATCAAATCTTCCTGCACTCTTACATCTTCATAGAATATCAATTGGAACAAGAGATAAACATGTTTAACTATCCACTTACATTCTATTTGTATGGCATCCATCGACATTGCATACATCACCTTTTCATGTTGTAAATCCTTTTCTTTAGTTTATCCCTAGACCAACACAATCATGGGATGAATTCATTAAAGAACAACATGAAGGAATACAATCACTTGCACTTTAATTAGATGGATGTCCCAATATTTTATTTGGATATTATTTCAATCAATCAATTAATTAATTATATAGTGTTTTTATAAATATATTCACATTATTTTAAAATATTCTCTTATGGATTTCATTTAAATTAAGTAAATGTATAATTTTTAAAAGTTAATTGATAAGAATGAATTAGTAACAATGAAATTTATGCTGATAATAGAATCAATTTTGTTATATAATAAATATATTTTATTATTTGATAGGTCTATCCTTTATTATCTCACCTTTATTTAGTTTATGTAAAAATAAAAAAATAAATTAAACATAATTATATTCTTTACAAAAATAGTTGTGGCATAACTTGAACCACCGTTATATCACCCTACCCCGAAAATAAAAATAAAAATAAAAGGACCCATATTTCCTCCCTATTTCATTTCATGATTTTTTTGGCATAGATAGACAATGTGATAGAGAAATGACATGTTAAAAGATAAATTAATAATGTCCAGGGTGAAATGTAGAGGAGGGAAATGAGCAAGAGGAGGGAAAGGGAAATGTAAGAGATTATGACAATAAGAATAATATGGTATAAGAATAAGGGTATTGAGAAAATAACTATGCACGACTGATGAGGATGAGGAAGAAACTTCAAAGATATAAGGAGAGAACAACTATGAAAAATTAATAAGGAGTAGGAAGAGGAAGAACACTTTAGAGACATAAGAAGAGACAAATGTAAATGGTTTTCATAGATTTTGTTTTTTATACAACATATATATTTATTTCATAGAAAAATTCTTAGGAAATCATATAATTATTTTACATAAAAATAAGCATAAAAATTATGAAAAAACATCAGGTAGAAACTTTATAAAAAACAATAAGTAAAACCCCTAGAAAAAATAATAAACAAAAACTCTAGTAAAAACAACTAGTAGAAATCCTAAGAAAATGAGTAGGTATAAATATAAAACTGTCAAATCTTAGAAAAATAGCAGGGATCAATGTTAGCAAATCCCTACAAAAAATAACACAATATACTATTTTATTAGTACAAAAACTATAGAAAAAATAATAGGCATAAACCCTATGGAAAATAATGGGTAGACACTAAACCTTAGTAAAAATAGTTAGTATAAAATTTTAGAAAACCCTAAAAAAAACAAGTAGAAATGTAAGAAAACCCTATCAAAAATAACAATCATAAACATTATGAAAAATGGCACTAAATTTTTTGATTGTGTGGAAATAAAAAAAACTATCATAATTTATTTTTAATATTAATTAAATTCTCTTTATTTAAATTTATTAAATTTATGAAATATATATGATATAAAACTCATTATTTTTTATATTAGGCACGTAAAATATAACAATCATAAGATCATAAATCATGTTAAAAAAAATAGCATTGAATAGTGTGGGGTGTGGCAGAACTAGTGTCATGAAGTCATTGCATCAGATATAAAGGATTAACACACCCATTGCATGCTTCAATGATCAAATTTATGCTGCAATTTAGATGTGTATCAAATCTCTGAGATGCTTCAATAATCTATAATTGGTGAGATTCTTGAGACAACCTGTCATATTTATTCTACTTCAAGGAAGTCAATGAAGTAAACTTTTTATTTTATTTTATCATATTTTTGGTCATGATCTTATATTTATTTATTTATTAGGTTTTAAATTTTGTAAAACATTATTGTATAATTACAGATCCTCTTATTTTATGCTAGTTTCCTTGTAGCCTTATCAATCATGTGCTCTCCAATTTAAACAACATGAGATCACCCCAACAAGCATTGAGGATGTGTTTCATGTAGTGTTGAGGGGAGATTTATATTATCTACATGATTCTAATGACAACCAACCATCCCATCTAACACTATTTGAGTACAAGAATCAACTGTTATGTAGTGTCAAAGTGAGATTATATGTCATTAATGACATGAAAATCTTATAAGATACTCAGGGCAAGTAAGTACTAATATAATTTTATTTTTTTAATTTAATCAATTATTTTTATTTCTTAAATTTTTATGCTATCAAATTTATTAAAAAAATTATTTTAATTTATTTTATATTATTTCGATTACTCTTAAAAAAATTGTTATGCAAGCGAAAAAATTGCTTTTAGAAAATTTCCATCTATAATTTAAGTTTCAACCAATTAATCATAAAATTGGTTGATCACTTATATTCAAAAATATTTTGGTTGTGCTTAGTAGGATGTGAGGATTATCAATAAAATTGTGGAAAATGCACTTAGGAGGATGAGGTGACATATATGGGTATGATAGCATAATTAATTTAAATAATGTTTTTTTATTTTTTTTTTTTATGTTAATATAAGAAAAAAATAATGTGTAGAATAACCACATAGCTAATACACATAAGAAGAGAGTAGGTCACCGACCTTCAAACATGAATGTAATTACATGGGAAAATACAATGTGAAAAGTGGCATAAACAAGATACAAAACAATCTTTCGGTACTTTGAAAAAACAAATCCATAAAATGAAATATTTTTTTATTTATTTATATTAAATAATTACAAGTTATTTATGTTTATATATTAATACAATAGTTGAAAGTATTTGTGATAGGGCCCACCAATCTAGAATGAGTTAGGGGATATTAGTCACTCATCATTTGGGGAAACTAAACATAGAATATGTTGTTTATGAATTCGTAAGTTTATTTAAATGATGCAGCTAGAGCTTTTGATTCATACCTTAATATTTTTAACATTTAAATATTTTTCAAGGGAAGGTGTAAGACTTGAAATCCACTAAATAAGTGTGGGAGAAGCTGAAAATTCTTGGATGAAATATTGATGCATTCAAGGAGTGGGCTCATTCTAGGGGGTTTGTGTCTACGGATGTCATTATTTATTTTTTAGTAATAATTTAATTTGTAATTTAAAATATTTATTTAACATGAATTGAATTTGGAATATTTTAATAATTATTAAATAATTTCATTGTATGTGAATAGATAATCAATTTTTAGTTGATGGTTTTGATTTTAGAGAGAGTGATGATGATCCCAACTACATGTAAGATAACCTATCATCACATGGAGTAGAGTACATTCTAAAAAATACAAAAAATGAGCACATAGATTATGATCACGATAATCATCTCATAGATGAGGATGGTGATGATAAGTAGATGATGATAACATGTAGTTGTAGTTTTTATCTAATTTATAATTTGAACTCATGTTATTTTTTAATCATTCAAAAAAAGGGATATAACACCTCTAATATAAAATTGAAAATAAAACCTCGAAAAATTCAATTACAACTTCAAGGCCTTTTAGCTAAAAGCAAACACTAACATAAAGGAACAGAAGATTCAAAGACTTTATGAGTAGTCTTCCATATTCTTAATTAACCTTTTGACCTACTAGCACTATGAGTGAATGATTTGTTTCTCAACTTTAGGGTATATTAAGGTCCTAATATATAAGGAAGACAAAATTATTGATCTAATTTATGCTTTGGTGAATTGGAAAGCATTTACAAAATATGCATCTAGGTTCCCTTGATTATATTGATTTAAACTTCCAAATTTATCGAGTTCAAAAAAGGAGGCCTTCTGAGATTAATATTTCCACTGAATATAGACCCAAATTTCATTTTTATGTTTCTTTATTTATTCTCTAATTCCCCTAATTGAGAATATGAAAGAGATACCAAGTACCCTAACGTAAAAATGCTTATTCTTTATCAACATCTTGATTTTATTCATTTTCAAAAGAGATTATTTATCAATGTGTTATTTTTCTTCTATCGGAGGATTTGCCAAGGTCCGAATAACGAGGATGCACGAGTCGTGGTTGCATGAGACGAAGCAAGTGAATACCATAAAATGCTAAAGTGAATGAAATCAGCCAAGAGACAATTGCATAGCCAATTTGGAGAAAAGCTAATATTCCATTAACATGAGATGGCCATAATGAAGAATACATATAGGAGAGCTCGTAAGTAACTCCTCCACAAATGGTGGTCAAAGCACCCCAAGAATAGACTGTAACTCCACAAAAGGTGGTGACAAGGTGCTAAGAATAGAGAAGTAACTCCCATACCCAGAATATCTGGTCAAAGGAGTTGCTTATGACATTCTTATGACACCTATGACACATCTATGACACACATCTCCACATAAGCTAGCCTATCCCATGAATGTAGGAAAAATCCATGTATGCACAAATATATAATTTCCCTAATTAAATAATAGTGAAGAATAAAAATCTACATTAATACCCCCCATAAGCGTAGCTTAAGTGGGTAGTGTGGAAATATAAAATGGGTCCCAGCAACTAGTCCTGATGAGGTACCCATGTACAAAAGCAATCTCCCATAAGATAGAGAAAAAGAGAAAACCTGTAGGAAAAAACTCCCCCCCCAAAAAAAAGAGAGACATAAATAAATGAGAAGGCTAGAAGGCCCCCTAAAGATGATGCTATTGCAGATGTAGACCACACCCCAAGAAGAGCTCGTAGATGAATGAACTTGCTCTCGGTGAAAGGTTTGGTGAAGATATCTAAAACCTACTCCGAAGACTGGCAAAAGATCAAGTCAATGACCTGACTATGAATAAGCTCCCAAATGAAATGCATGTAAATCTTTATGTGCTTGGTCCGCTGGTGCTGAACCAGATTCTTGCAAATCTAAATGGTACTCTGGTTGTCACAATAAATGATGGTGGGCTACCTAATAGGAATGCCAAACTTAGAAAGAATCCCTTAAAGACAAATAGCCTCAATAGCTGCATTAACAGCTCCCTTGTACTCTGCCTCTGTGGATGATATAACAATAACATTCTACTTCTTGCTAGACCAACTGATAGGACTAGAACCTATAGAGAAACTATAACTAGAAGTGGACTTGCAAGTTGTGAATTGCCATCCCAGTCTGAATCTGTATATCCAACCAAGTCAACCTCTATGCCAAATCTGTAATGGATCTTATGTCTATGTGAACCCTGTATGTAATGCAAGATCCTCTTAGCTGCTTTCTAATGCAGCTCATGAGGTTCTTGCAAAAATCTAGAGACAAGTCCCACTGTATATGATATGTTGGGCTTGGTGTGAGTCAAGTAGATGAGACTACCAACAAGTTGTCATTACCGAGTGGCATCTGTCAGGATCTTAGAGTACAATTGATTACTTTTGTATAAGCAACTAAACATGGAATTGAAACCAGAAGTAATAAGTAACTAAAAATTAGAAACAACAAATAATAGGAGATACAAGAAATAACTAATATGTATTAAACTCTTTCAGAAGGAAATACAATGAAGAAATCTCTCTCTCATCAACCTCGTAGATGTACAGTAATTCTCCCTCAAGAGTTTTCTCTCTCTCTCTCTCTCAATCAATTACAATCAACTCAATTACTGAATTGTACATGCTATGAGGATCCAAACCTACTATATAGTATACT
Organism: Torreya grandis; assembly: GCA_037957365.1. Classification (NCBI taxonomy): domain Eukaryota; kingdom Viridiplantae; phylum Streptophyta; class Pinopsida; order Cupressales; family Taxaceae; genus Torreya; species Torreya grandis. The sequence goes on along the minus strand of JARHVA010004314.1, from coordinate 560,608 downwards.
ACAACACTAGGGTTCATGAGCCATGCATTCGCCACCCTTAGATCCACCTCTTAAATCAAAGGCTCAAATCTGTTCTACTAAAAATAACAATTTTAAAAATGCACACAAGTCAGTGTCGTTCTAAAGATGACAGATGCCAGCCGACCCCTAACCAATACCAGTTGGTTTTGACTAATTTTGATCGATGCCAGTCGACCCCTAACTGATGTCGATTGGTTTTGACTGATGTCAATTACTGTGTAAGCCCAACAACCTCCACATTAGCTCATTAGTGAAGCTTTTAGCTCTATAACTCAACAATCTCCCACTTAGAGATAAATAGTTGCACCTGTAATTATATAGCAACATCCTCTAAACATCTCTGGCTTGTTTCTCCCTCTTCAAGTTCAATCTTGAAGACCAACAAAAGTTGAATGAAGATTCAACTTCTCATTTGTTATCAGCTTTGTTAACATATTAGTAGGGTTCTTATTCATATGGATCTTTTCTAGCTTCAACTGTCCATCCTCCAATACCTGTCTAATGAAGTGGTACCTAAGCTGTATATGTTTGCTTCTTGAATGAAAGGTTGAATTCTTTGCCAAATGAATTTCACTTTGACTATCACTGTATAATCTGCAACTCTCTTGCTCCTTTCCCAACTCTTCCATGAACTGAGTCATCCATATCATTTCCTTGCTAGCCTCTGTGATTGCAATGTATTCTGCCTCTGTAGTAGACAAGGCAACAACCTTTTGCAACTTTGAAATCCAACTAACTACCATTCCACCAACAGTGAACACATATCCTGTGGTGCTTCTCCTACCATCCAAGTCACCTGCCATATCCGAATCTACATACCCATGTAGAGAAGTGTTTGACCCTCCATAGCATAAATGCCTACTACTGGTCCCTCTCAGATATTTGAGAATCCACTGAACTACTTTCCAGTGTTCCTTTCCTGGATTGGCCATAAACTTGCTGATAACTCCCACTGCTTAGGCAATATCTGGTCTAGTACATACCATTGCATACATCAAGCTTCCAACTTCTGAAGCATATGGAACTCTACTCATGTACTCAACCTCATCATGTGATTTAGGACACTGTTCTTTACTCAACTTGAAGTGTCAAGCCATAGGTGTGCTTACTAGTTTTGCATCCTGCATATTGAACCTCTCCAACACCTTATTCACATAATCCTCTTGAGACAAAATCAAACTGTGATTTTTCCTATCTCTCTTAATACTCATGCCAAGGATTTTTTTTGCTACTCCTAAATCTTTCATGGCAAATGTGTGAGCTAATTTTACCTTAAGCTCAATAATTTCCTGCATGTGTGAACCTACAATAAGCATATCATCTACATATAGTAACAGGATAATATAACTACCATTATCTAATCTTTTAAAATAAACACAATGGTCAGATTGACATTTACTAAAGCCATGCTCTATCATAAACCTATCAAACCTCAAATACCATTGTCTTGGAGCTTGCTTAAGACCATATAAGCTTTTCTTCAACCTGCACACAAGTTTCTCCTTACCTTTGACCTCAAAACCTTCCAACTGATCCATATATATCTCTTCATCCAAATCTCCATGAAGAAATGCTGTCTTAACATCAAGCTGCTCAAGATGCAAATCCTCAATAGCAACTAAAGATAATACAGTCCAAATAGAAGTCATCTTTACTACAAGAGAAAAAATTTCACCAAAATCAATACCTGGTTTCTATGCAAATCCCTTTACTACCAACCTGGCCTTGTGTCTCATTTGTCCATTCTCTCCTTCCTTTAACTAGTATAGCCATTTGTTTTTTAGTGCTTTCTTTTCAGCTGGTAACTCAACCAATTCCATGTATGGTTCTCTTCCAAGGAATCAATTTCCTCATTCATGCCATGCTCCCACTATTTCCTAGATTCTACCTGCATTGCCTCATCAAAACTTTATGGTTCTCCACCATCAGTGAGCAACAAGTAGTATAAATTAGGGGAATAATGAATTAAAGGTTTACTTACCCTTTCAGACCTCCTTATGGGCATTTGAGACTCATTTATAGCTTGCTGTCCGCCCAAATTTTCTTCTGATATTGACCGATCTCAGTCATCTCTGATCGATGTCGGTCTACACCTAACCGATATCAATTCTTCCTAATCAACATCAATTTCCACCTGATCGACGTCGGTCTCCACCTGATTGACATCAATTTCCACCTGATCGATGTCAGTTTCCACTTGACCGACGTTGGTTCTGTGTTTTTTTGTGAGTGATGATTTTTACTCGTGAGCTCATTTTAGATCATAACCTCTTCCAAATCAAGATTGCCCTACTCAGAATTATTTAGCCTCCTGAGCTAATCACTGTACATCACCTTCTCATTGAAAACTACATCACGGCTTCTAATAATTTTGTTAGTTTCTAAATTCCACAACTAGAATCCAAAATCTCCAAAACCATAACCAATGAAAGTGCACCGCATATATTTAGCATCCAGCTTCTTTCTATTTTCTTTATTAATGTGCACAAAAGCTTCAGAACCAAAAACTCTGAGAAATGAAAGATCTACCTTTTTACCTATCCAAGCCTCTTCTAGAATTCCACCATTCAGTGCAATAGAAGGTCCTCTGTTAATTAAGTAAACTACAGTATCTACAACTTCTACCCAAAACTGTAAGGGCAAACCAACATGCAACATCATACTCTATGCATGCTCCATTATTGTTTTATTCATCCTTTCAGCAACTCCATTTTGATGAGGTGTCCTTGGAACCATCCTTTCTCTATGTATTCCACTCATAGAATAGTAACTATTGAATTTATTACTGTAGTACTCACCACCATTGTCAGATCTAAGGCACTTCAATCTCAAACCTATTTCATTCTCAACCAAAGCTTTCCATTTCTTAAATGTGTCAAAAACATCAGATTTCCTCTTTATGCAATAAACCCATACCTTTCTTGTAGCATCATCAATGAAAGAAACATAATACTGTGATCCTCCAATAGAAGCTACCTGAGTTGGTCCCCACACGTCTGTGTGATCAAGCTCTAACTTGTGCTTCTTCTTTGTTGACCCAATTTTGAGAAACTTCACTTTCTTCTATTTCCCAAAAATACAATGCTCACAAAAATCTAGATCTATGCTTTTCAAATCTGAAAGCTTACTTTTTGACTTAAGAATTTTCATTCCCTTCTCACTCATGTGACCAAGCCTACAGTGCCATAACTTTGCATCTACATCTGAAGTAGATAAAATAGAAGGAGAATAATCAGTAATACAAGTAGATAGATAAAGTTTACCTACTCTCTTACCTTTTTCTAATACAAGTGCACCCTTGGAAACTTTCCAAGATTCAGTTATGAGAGTTATTTTGCAACGCTCATCACCCAACTTTTCTACAGAAATCAGATTCCTCTTCAGGATGGGTACATGCATGACATCCTTCAACACCCATGTGTTGGCATTCTACAATTTCAGTTGCACTTTTCTTTTGCCAACAATTTTACAAGGCTCATCATCCCCTAAATAAACTTTTCCAAAATCTCCATGGACATAATCATTAAAAAATTCTCTATTTGGGGTTGCATGGAAAGAGGCACTAGAATCTAAAACCCATGATTCTACTTTATTATCCAAAGAAAATATAAGAGCATCTTGTGCAACAATACCTGCAACTTTTGCTTCTTTATTACCTTCATGCTAATTGTCTTTGTTATCCTTCAACCAACAATCTTTCTTTGCATGCCCTTTCTTTCCACAATTTCAGCAGGTTATTCTTCCATTTTTGGATTTGGATCTACTTCCCATCTTTGACCTTGATTTCCCTTGCTTGCCCTTCTCTCTTTTCCTTCCCCTACTTTCAACACGTAAAGCATTACGTGACATTTTCTCTATGCTTTTCTTGCGAATTTCTTCATTCAAGATTACACTAACAAGATCATCAACTTTCAAGATATTTGAAGCAATTGCAGTATTACTAACTGCCATTACCAAACTATGCCAAATTTCAGATAAAGAGCATAAGATTAAGAGAGCCTTAATTTCATCATTAAAAACTATTTTGACTGAATTTAACTGATTTACTATTGTATGGAAATCATTAAGATGACTAGATACAGATCCACCTTCTTGCATTTGCAAATTAAATAATTGCTTTATAAGATATACCTTATTCAAAGCTGAGGGTTTTTCATATAAATTTTCCAAAGTATCTATTAACTCTACCATTGTCTTTGCCTGTGATAAGTTGGAAAACACAAAAGCTGCCGGGCTCAACCTTATAGATCCAAGAGCCTTTCTATCAAGAACATTCCATTCTTCATCTTTCATATCTGTGGGCTTCGTTGAAACCCCACCCAATGATAAATATAGATCTTTTTGATACAGATAATCTTCAATCTGCATCCTCCATAATTGATAATTCTTGCCATTGAATTTCTTCAATCTTAGTTTACTTTTTTCTACCACTGCTTTGCTTCCACTCAATCAAAAACCCCTATGAGTGAATTTTGTAATCAATAAACACTAACACGCTTTGATACCAGTTGTCAGGATCTTAGAGTACAATTGATTAATTTTGTATAAGCAATTAAACATAGAATTGAAACTAGAAGTAATAAGTAACTAGAAATCAGAAACAACAAATAATAAGAGATACAAGAAATAACCAATCTATATTAAACTCTTTCAGAAGGAAATACAATGAATAAATCTCTGTCTCCTCACACCTCATAGATGTACAGTAATTCTACCTCAAGAGTTCTCTTTCTCTCTCTCTCAATCAATTACAATCAACTCAATTACTAAATTATACATGCTATGAGGATCTAACCCTACTATATAGTATACTACAACACTAGGGTTCATGAGCCATGCATTTTCCACCTTTAAATCCACCTCTTAAATCAAAGGCAATCTGTTCTGCTAAAAATAACAATTCTAGAAATGCGTAAAAGTTAGTGTCGATCTAAGGATGACTGATGTCAGTCGACCCCTAACCGATGTCGGTTGGTTCTGACCAATTCTGACCGATGCTGGTCAACCCCTAATTGATGTCAGTTGATTCTGATCGATGTCGATTACTGTGTAAGCCCAACAACCTCCACATTAGTTCATTAGCAATGTTTTTAGCTCCACAACTCAACAACGTCAACCAATGGTGAAGAAAAGTCAGCCTCAAGCTTGACTCCTGATGGAAAGGGATTCAGAGATGGCTTGTAATTAGCCATGTGAAATTGAGACAATAAATCAAGAACATACTTAGGTTGTGCAACAAAAATCCCTGAATCTGACTATGAGATCTCGATACCAAGGAAGTAGTGCAATAAACCCAAGTCTGTCATGTCAAATCTATCTTGGAGAGATGCCTTCATCACTGCAATAGCTGATGAAGAACTCTTGGTGATCAAAAGGTCATCAACATAAAGAACTAGAATCAAGAGCGAGTCATCTTACTGTAAAAAGTAGATATTAGGATCATAATGACACCTAGTGAAACCCACTGTGAGAAGGAAGGAATCCATCTTGGCGTACCATGCCTGAGAGGCCTGTTTGAGGCCATAGATAGATTTCCTAAGTCTACATACTAAGGAAGAATCCTAAAAAAATCTTGGTGGCTACTCCATGTAGATCTCCTCCTCTAGGTCTCCATGAAGAAAGACACTCTTCACATCCATTTGGTGCACATCCCAACCATGTGCTGTGGCAATAGCCAAGGTGAGTCAAATAGAAGTCATCTTTACAACGGGTGCAAAGGTCTCTGAGTAGTCAATGCCTACCACCTATGAGAAACCCTTGGTGACTAATCGTGCCTTATACTTATCAACTGACCCATCTGCTACAAACTTGGTCTAATATATCCACCTACATTGAACCATCTTCCTTCCCTTAGGAAGTGAAGTCAGATCCCAAGTGTGAATTTTGATTAAGGAAGAATATTCTTCCTCCATAGCACTATCCCACTCAGGTACCCCCAATGCCTCTCAAAAAGTCTGTGGATTTGAAATTGAAGCAAAGAAGGCATGTTGATCTCTTTAAAAATTCCCCCTAGTTCATCTGTCATCTATGGGATCTCCTACCCAAGTGCCAGCACTCTCAAGTGTCTGTCTAGCCCAAAGTGGCCCAGAAGTGGGAGAGTCAGGTGCTAACTCCTCATCCTCTGACTGATTAGAGGTGGATGACTCTACATCACTGTCCTTACTGTCTGAGCTTGAAGAAGAAGAAGATTTCTCTGGCTTAAGTACTTACTATGGCTAATCTAAATTTGATGAGGAATCATCATGAAGATGTAGATCCGATGAGGGAGAAGAAGTGCCAAGTGTTGAGTCTCTAGGACTCTCCTAAAAATGGACACTTCTCTCGATGAATAACTCATGAGTGACTGGATATATAAGGTGATACCCCTTAACACCATCTGGATATCCTACAAAGATGCAAGGCTTGGACTAATGTTCCATAGCTTTGTGTTTCTTCTTCAGTATGCGAGCCATGGCTGGGGATCTGAAAACCCTAAGGTGCTCAACATCAGGTTTCTTTTTATGCTAAGCTTCAAAGGGTGTTATCCCTTTTAAAGCTTTGTGAGAAACCCTGTTTTGAATGTAGCAAGCACAATTGATGGCTTCAGCCCAGTACTATGGTGCTAAGGATTTGGAGTGAATCATACAGCTACCCATCTCTTTCAAGAACCTATTTTTGTGTTCTACAACCCCATTCTGTGAAGGACTATAAGTGACTGTGTGCTACAAATCAATCCCCTCTTTGGTGCAAAAAAGCTCAAACTTGTTGCTGACATACTCCCCTCCATTATCAGTTTGAAGAACCTTGATGGATTTCTCACTCTATTTCTCAACAAGAGCCTTGAAGTCTAGAAAATTTTCAAACACTTCAGACTTTTGTTTGAGAAAATATATCCAAGTGTACCTAGAAAAATCATCAATGAAAGTGAGGATGTACTTGGCCCTTGTAAAAGATGGTTTGGGAAAGGGTCCTGATAAATCACTGTGGACTAACTCTAAAGGTTGTGAAGCCCTCCAAGCTTTGCCTTTGTAAAATTTTGCTTCGGGATACTTCCTAAGGGAGCACCCCTCACAAAGTCCTTTTGAGAATTGGACACGAGGCAAGCTAATGACCATGTCATGTTTGCAAAGTTGCTCAAGGTAGTGGTAGTTAAGGTGGCCAAATCACTCTTAATTTGATAACTTCATCTGAATGAGTCAGCAATGCTGTTGGAGAAGAATTTGGTGAAAAATGTGGGAAGGTGTATAACCTTGCTTGGTGATCTACCCTACCCACTGCCACTGTAGTATCACTATGCAACTCCCTGATAGCCACTGAATTTGGTGAAAACTCAACTGTCATGCCCTGACCAATGTGAGTGATTTGGTACACTGATAGGAGATTGGTTGAAAGAGAAGGAACACTTAAAACATTATTAAATGTTCATCCTTCCATTTCAACTGACCCTCTCCCTACAATGGAAACTAATGTGTCATCACCCAAACTAATTAAAGTCATGCTACAAGGATCTAAAGATGAAAACTCAACTAGGGAAGAGCCCATATGGTGAGAAGCACCCGAATCAATGACCCACGATGTTGTAGAATCTATATTTGCTACAAGGGCCTTGCCATTTTCTTTCTCCTTACCCTTGCCTTTTGCCTTGGTAGAATCTTGGGTAGATGAATTCTGCTTGATGGACTCAGGAACACCTATGTTGTGCTTCTCTAGAAGATGAGTTAGGTGATCTATTTATTTCTTCATGCATTTATGTTCATCATGCCCTATATTCTTACAATAGGTACACTTAACCTTCTCCTTCTTAGGTTTAGCATTGGAAGAGGAAGACTCAGTGTTGTTTTTGGCAGGTTTGTTGTTTTCTTTTTTCTTCTCCTGGTCCTTGTTCTTTTTCTTCTTCTCCTTTGTTGAAGTCTTATCCTTACCATTTATAGCTATCAAAGCTTGGGGTTGAGTAGACTTAATTGTGCCCATTTGAATTATCTTATCTTGCTCCCTAGTCAAGTCGGAAATGAATGAATCCAAAGAAGGCATTTTCCATGTAGTGCCAAGAGCACTTTTTGTGGCATGGAAAGTGGAGACAAAGTCTGAATAGCTTAGATCTAACTTTGTGAGAATAGAATAGATGAGTTGATCATCTTTATTCTCTATCCCAAATTCTTTCAATTGCAATATAAGGGCCTTAAACTTAGTGAAGAAGTCCTGTAAGGTGTCAAAGTTGCTGGGACTTAGACTTATGAGTTCATTTTCGAGCTCATGACCTCTCATCTCATCAAGCTTCTCAAATAAGGTTTCTAGGGTATCCCATATGTCTTTGTTAGTATTGTAAGTTTATAAATAGATGAGAAGTTCTAGAGACATGGACAAGTTTAGTAATCCATAGGCTTCATCACTATGGTTGTACCACTTGACCTTTTCAGCATCAGTGCTGGGTTCTACTTCAGTACCCATGGTGATCCTATAGAACCCTTTACTTCTAAGAATGATTGACATTTTAACCTTCCATTCATGATAGTTGAAGGGTGTTAGGAGTTTAAGTTGAAAATAATCCATTTTAAGCTGAATTTAGGTGAAGTTGTGTTGATTGCAAGTTGTGAAATTATGCAGAAAGGAGAATGAAAGCAAAGATTGCAAGTGCTGAAAAGCAATCACACCCCCCTGAAATGTTGAGCCCCCCAAAAAATATGTAAGTGCACACTCAAAAGACATTGGGTTCAGTTGAGAATGTGTCTTAGAGCAATTAGTGCAAGACTTTAAGCAAACAGGACGTCAGACTTAGCCGAAAATGCATCTCGGGAGACCCAAATTTTAGGCACTTTATAAACTAGTGAATTTTTAAAAAATAACAAGCCTATGCTGTGGATAATTGAAATACAAACACTTTTTTAAAAAATGGCACCTGAATCTGAGCTATCGTTTGCAAGATATTAAAGATTCAATTTTTTGTAAACTAGTGTTTTTGCAAAAAACAACACTAAAAAATTAAAAAAATCCCTGTTTTGAGAGAGGAAGTGGCCTTCCAACCACTTGTTGGACTCGGCACGGAGCGAGAAATCCAAATGAGGTCTTTGTGAGGAGGGAATTGGCCTCCTGCCAACCCGGGCCTCACCCTTCGTCTTCGATAGGCGAAGATACAAGTTTAAATTTAAACCCCCAAACTATCAAAACTTAAAAATTGTCTAAAATACTCAATACTCAGTCAAATTGACTGATTTTTTTTGGACAAGGCAATTTTAACTAAAAATTAAAGTAAAAGATAGAATTTAATGGATTGCCAAGTATTTAGGGTTAAATTTGCTAGGCAAAAAAAACTGTAGAGACTGAATTTAGAGATATCCACGCAGACCTCACAGATCTCAACGTTTCCCTGAAAAAAAGTCTATGCACCATTGCCACTTCTACGCACCTCTAAAGTAGTAGATTTAATGCAAAGGAAACAAAAGTTCCATCATTTCTTCTTGGAGAATGACACCAAAAAGAGTGAATATGTTGCTTAGATCTAAAATGCAGGGTTATGTAGGTGAGAAAGGAAACTTCTAGCGCTTTCTTTCCAATGATAAGCTTTGTTATCACAAGCGCCAAAGCTTAAAATAACAGATCCAAAGCTTACAAAAGCTATCTTTTGATGCTAGATTTGAACCTTTCCAAGCTGAAAAAACTAAAAAAAAGCCAAGTTTGGATCTCTTTCCCATGCAGCACATAGAGAAAGCTTCAATGCCTTGCTAAAAGCAAAGAAACAAGTAAAATATCCCCTTTGCTTTAAAGAAACAAGGAGAACTAGCAATATCTCCCAAAAATTTTCAAATTTCACAAAAAAAATGCTTTAACAAAGCTCTAGATTTCAATGAAAGCAATAACAAAATAGACAACTAGTTACCAGGGTGGCTTTGATACCATATCGGAGGATTCACCAAGGTCCAAATAACGAGGATGCACGAGTCGTGGTTGCATGGGATAAAGCAAGTGAATACCACAAAATGCTAAAGTAAATGAAATCAAACAAGAGACAATTGCATAGACAATTTGGAGAAAAGCCAATATTCCATTAACATGAGATGGCCATAATGACGAATACATATAGGAGAGCTCGTAAGTAACTCCTCCACAAATGGTGGTCAAAGCACCCCAAGAATAGACTGTAACTCCTCCACAAAAGGTGGTGACAAGGTGCTAAGAATAGAGAAGTAACTCCCATACCCGGAATAGCCGGTCAAAGGAGTTACTTATGACATTCTTATGACACCTATGACACATCTATGACACACATCTCCACATAAGCTAGCCTATCCCACAAATGTAAGAAAACTCCATGTATGCACAAATATATAATTTCCCTAATTAAATAATAGATAAAAATAAAAACTACACTAATATCTTCTTCTTCAAAGAGAGAATCTAAGTCTTGTTTATCTTGAGAGTTAGTAATTGCTATATCAAAAAGGTCCTCAGAATAATACTCTATTTAAAAAATTCATATTTTTTAGTTGTAACTAAATCCAATGGTTTTGAAGTCCTTTCTTGCTTCCTAATCATTTTCTTATTTTTTAGCTTTATGAACCCTTCACTGGTATATTTTAAATTTTGCTTAATTTTTGGTTCTTTGGACCCTACGATGTTTTATTCTAAATATGAACTTTGTTTAGGGAAGTACCTTATAAAGTTCCCATGAGGGTGTTAAATTCTCCATCTAAAATGGACATTTTCATAATCCAAATCTTGAATCCATTCTATAGATTTTGATTTGATCTTGATAGCTAATGATAATGGATTGAAAAAATATATGCTTACACAAACACTTACACAAACTACCATAATACCTTCTTTAGTTTATTTTTACATGTATATAAACTCACACAACTAATTTCCCACTTGTTTGAAGATATCTTCTTTCCATAACTTGGATGACAAGCCATATAATGAACCCAAACATGAACCAAAGTCAAAGCCACTGTCTTTGGATTAAAACCCATCTCCCAAGGCCTCATATACAACCAAACTCTTTGCATGAACAAAGATCCATTTCTTAAAATGTCAATTCGTTATTTAATGGATTAAAATATGATTTGAAAAAACCCTAGTGAGAGAATTTTTACATGACATGTAAAACTAATATTCTAGCTCTTTCCTAGCCACTTTTGGAGATCTCTCACATTTGGCCAAAATCCCACAAAATTATAGATCAAGGAATGTTATATCAAATGTGAAATTATTTTATCTATCTCTTTATCTTTAACCCTAATAACAAGGAAATCCTCTACTATAGGGATGATATATAAACCTACCATGTTTGAGTTTCTCACATATTTTTGGTTGTCATTCCTCCTATATCTATTCATTTTTTTTACTCCTACCTATATCAGGGATGTGGGTATGTTCATAAATGGAGATTGGGGAAATTACCACTGTAGCATGGGAGAGCCATCAAATTAGGGTAGAATTGATTGAATGTAATCAAGTGTTCAACATACAACTCACTCACGAAATCCTAATTATTTCATATTACCTTTGATGGCCGTTGAGCTATTAAGTTGTTCCTTTTCACTATTTTTTGCTCATTACTCTACTCTTATATAATATAGATAATTTAAATTTAGCTTATGTTATTATATTGTATATGAGAAATTATTTATTTTCTTATCTTTGACATTATATTCTCATCATGTTTTTGATTAAGTAAGAAAGAAAAGAGGATCTTGGGCCCTTTACAAAGCTGCCCCACGGGCTCAAAATGCCTCTAGTGAGGTAGAAATAACACACAAACATCACACTAAAAACACATACACAACACTACAATAGAAAACAAGAATGAAAAAACATAGGAAAATACATAGAATCAACAAAACAACTATGGGCTATCAGTAGTCCCATATTTAGCAAGGAACTCAATAATTTCCTTATAGTCACCAAGGCTATTCACACCCACATCCCTTAACTTGTCAAATTTTTTCACTGTAACAAACATGAAAGCCATATGATGAAGTGACTTGGCAACATCTTCAACCATTACTTTCCATTTTTATGCATTTTGTCCATTTTAGCCTTGATTGTCACAACTTCCTCCACCATCATGACACATAGTGAGCATCTACCTTTCTATTTCGAGCCTTGGGGCTCAATAGTATCCTCATCTATCTCATCTAAGTAGGGCTCATTCATTTTAGGAAAATGGCTCATTCCCTTAGCTTCTTGCTTTGAATATGAGGGAGACCCATCTTCACCAGCCTCAAAATTGTCTTCAAAGAAATTAGAGTCATCAGAGATGACAATGCCTTGAGGGTTTTGGGATGGGATTCCAACAATACAATTAGACCTACGAACACCCACTCTACCCCTAGATTCATTCTCAACCAGATTAGGACTCAAGTCTAAAACTTTCCCTGACCCTTCAACACCCCTAGGATCTTCCTTCATAGACTTAACCTTTTTAGGTTGAACATCGCCTTCATCCTTAGCCACCTTTTGACCCCTTTTAACAGACCCCTTCATAGTTTCTTGGTTGGGAGTCTCAAGCTTACCACATGGTAACTTATGGGAATTAGTTTTGGAAATAGGGGGACTCAGATTAGATGGTACAGTCTTCAATTCTGGGCCCCTCCAACAAAGTTTTAGGGGAGATTTTGGGGGTCTCGATACACTTCTTGCCTTTACCTTTAGCAATAAGAGAAGGGTATGATGGGGAGCCTTCTAATAGACTAACTTTGACTTTATTCAAGGGACACAAGGCCAAATGAAAGTAGTATAATCTAAATATGAGACCTTGATGGATGGGAATGAGGGGGAGTTAGGATTTTTGTCCTATAATTCTTTAGTCAACTTAATGGAATTCTTCAGAGAAGACAATAAGAAAAAAAGGAAGCTAATTTCCATTTGAATCCTGAAATGGTTGAGTAAAGCAAAGTGGTAGTGGTAAAATACCTTGAATTTTAATTTAAGAGTGAAGAACTTCATAATCATGAGATAAATTTGTTTCCATAGTGCTGGTAGCTTTTCTCTATCAAATCCCCCATGGAGCTTCATAGTAACCTCACTTTCCCTAAAGAAAATCCTCTTGTTTTCTGGGTTTGACACCCTACTACACCAACTAATTTTTTCCCTTTTATGGGAAGCCCCATGGCTTTCCAAATCACCTCCTCATAGACCTCAAAGCCAATGCCCCCCATATGGACTTGTCTAGAATTCTCCTCCTAGGACTCAACACACTGATGAAATAGATTTTCATCATGACTAATCATCCCATCAATGAAGGAAGCCACCTCACCTTCCTAGATAATGTGCTAGACCATAGGGTCTAGATGAAATTAATTTGAAGATTTTGGCTCAATATTGACAATGTCACCACCCATATTTGAAACTAGAGAGACACAAAGCCCACGAGACTGTTTAAGGCAAAGAGAAATAGAATGCCTAACAAAATAACAAGTAAGATTAATAAATCCTTTCAAGCCTATCAATAATTGCAAGATTTTTGAGCTCATCATATCAAAATAATTATTGAGATTTGTGTAGCCTTTCCCATGCTAGAACTCAGCCTCAATACTGACCTGTACCCACCATCTCATGTAATGATCACCAGATACATGGTGTGTTAAGAAATAATTTCCCTCGATCCAACTTGACCTATCAACATCCCCTCCTCCAATCATCATTTGTCTAGTCATCTCCTTGCCCATTTGACTATTCATCACTATATACTACCTATCTATCATCCACCTCCTCCACTTCATTAAGGTCCAATCAACTACCTAGTCAGCGTGTCTTTGTTTCCTCAGTTTCTAAATAAGCCAATATTTAGGCCAAGTATTTCTCCCACCTTTTGACAACCATATGGGTATCTTTGTGTGTTTATTGGCCAACTTCCTTCATTCTTTACTCACATTCCCATGCCGATTGTTAATTACCATAATAGTTCTAATTATAATGTCTTGAAATCAGAATCTAATAGTTCCATAATCCATTAATATATTATCACCTTTCAAGGGGAAATAATCACCCCCACTTGAACTAAACATGTAGATCATGAATATCCCATACCACTTAATCCACATATGTGCTTCCATATTTTTTGAAAATAATTTGGATCTCACTTGGCAGATTAGATAGGTTTCTCTGGCATTACCAGGCATTGCTATTGCTTCCTAGGTTTACCATAGCATCTGCTACCACATTTCCCTCCCTATAAGTATGGGATACCCTTTGCTCCTCCATGGTATTAAGAAGCAATCAGATGTCTCCAATTTTATCCACCGGTTTCCATCCTATGTCCACTAATCCCAAGGTAGCGTTAATAATTAATAATGAGTCTCCTTTAACATGAAGTTTTTAAATGTTTAGGGAAATAACAAGTTTAATTCCCCACAACATTGCTAGGGATTCCAACTCATTAATGAATTTTATTCCAATTCCACCAATGTATGCCTCCACAAGAATTTTGGAATTTGATCTAATAATCCCTCCTCCACTAGCCACTTCTGGGTTCCCTTTGGCTGCCCCATCAAAGTTGAGTTTACATTATCCTTCTTGAGGCAATGTCCATTTGGTGTTATCCCTAACTATTTTTTTAGAATTATCTATTCCATAAATGTTTGGGCTTATTGTCCACTATTCCAATATTCTCTATTCTTCCAGAATTGGAGGTCTCTCAATAGCTTTGAGTTTGTTGGTATTAATATTCTCCACTATTAGCTTAGAGAATGTCTAAAAAACTTTCAAAGGAGTTTTATATTTTTCCCTAAAAATTCTATTGTTGCATTATTTCCATAAGTTCCACACAAGGTGAGGGGGAATTTGAACCCATAATTCCTTCACTATTAGAAATCTGAATGGGGGTCTCCAATCTCTAATTAGGTCCACCATCGTGTCATTAAAAACCTAGGTCAAGTTGAGCCTCTACATAACTAGACTCCAACCCTCCCAACCAAAGTTACAGTTCAGAACAAGTTGAGTGGTCATTTTTTCCTCCTCTCCATAGAGAATACATCTATTTGGAATTTAAAAGCTTCTCTTCTTTAAATTGTCTAGAGTTAATATTTTTTATGTATTAGCATCCACCAAAAGAAGTTGATTTTTGGTATAAGTTTTGGAAGCCAAACTTTCCCCCACAACCTATCCTCACATTTGTCTAATAGTAATTCATAGGCACTTTTAATAGTGTAAAATCCCTTGTCATTCTTCTCCCAGATCATTTGATCTTGTTTGGGAAAAAAGGGGAGCCTAAATTCAGCTAATTCTCCTTGTAATTGAAGGGAAGCCTCTTTAATCTCCTCCTGATCAAGGGTACAATCTATGATGTTTTTATAACTCCTATTATCCCCATTCATATTAATGTAATTAGTCACTTTATCCCAAAATAAACTACAATCTCTATCCATTAGTCTACCATAATTTAAGGCTTTTAGGGGAGGATCTTTTGGCCATCTGTCCTCCTAAAATCTAACATTGTTACCATCCCCAATCTTCCATCTGATGCCTCTATAGAGGAGACCATAAGTTTTGAGAGTCTTATTCCATATAACTAATCCTTTAGGAAGACCCTTTTCCATTAATATCTTACTACCTGTAATCCCATTGAGATACTTGCTATCATGATGTCACCCCAATCCTTGTTCCTTTGAATTAGGTTCTACCCTATCTTTTCCATGACGACTTTATTTATGAGATGTAATTTTATTAAGCTGAGGCCTCCCTGATATTTGGGAGTGCAAACCTTTTCCCATCCTACCAGTGCAATACTCTTCTTTTCTTCTACCCTCGACCATAGGAATTTATTTTGTATCCACTAAATCTTCTTAGCCACAAATCTTGGGATTTTAAAAAGACTAAGGAAGTAGTTAGGGATGCCCTGAACAGAAGCTTTGAGGAGTTAAAACTTGCCAACTTGACTCAATAGGGATCCTTTCTAACCCACCAACTTTCCCTATATCCTTTCAATAATTGTGTTCCAATAATCAGAGGTGACTTTAGTAATCATAAGTGGAAGCCCAAGATAGGTGGTAGGCAACCTCTCACTCAAGCATCCCAAAGTTATAGTGATTTTTTTTGAAGGTCCTCTTGAGTTTTTAGGAAATAGATATGGATTTTCTCAAAATTGATACTCTATTCAGAAGCCCCTTCATAGGTGTTAAGCAAGTTTTTCCATCTTCTCACTTCCACTATAGAAGTAGTTCCAAACAATATAATGTCATCAATGAACTATTTAATAACTGATGGTTGGACTATGGAAGTAGGCTTAATGCCTCTAAGATACCCTTGCATCAATAATTTACCAACATTTGTACCTAGGATTTCTACTAGTAAGATGAAGAGATAGGGAGAAAGTGGGCCTCCCTATTTGAGGCCTCTCCCTAAGGGGAAATAGCCTTTGAAATGACCATTAACTAGAATAGAGAAACTGATTATGGAAATACACTCCTTCACCAAGTTAATCAATCGGTCTTGAAAGATAAATTTCTTGAGTACTCTAATCATAAATTTCCAAATGACTCTATCATATGCTTTAGAGATATCTAATTTGAATATCATACTTGGGGTTTTGGTTTTAGAGATTGAATGAATGATTTCATGGGTGGTGATGGCTGCATTCAAAATTTGCCTACCCAGAAAAAATCCTTTCTAGCTGAGGGAAATCAATTTGTCTAAAAGTGGTTGAAGTCTAAAGACCAAAATATTAGTGAATAATTTATACACCATATTACAGAGGCTAGTTAGTCTAAAGTCTAACATGGAAGAGGCATCCATCTTATTCGAGACTAGGGCTATAAATGTACTATTTGACTATTATAGGAGTACCTATTTGAAAAAATCTTTGGCGGCATTCATGATATCCTTCACAATAACATCCTAAAATGTTTGGAATAAAGTTGGGGGGAACCCATCTGGGCCATGAGCTTTGAAAGCTCCCATTGAGAAGATAGTATTCCCAATTTCCTCCTTCATAATTGGTTTAGTCAACAAGATATTATCCTTATCAAATAAAATGGTGGGGATAACATCTAGAAGGAACTCATTATCTACCTATGGGGTGATGACCTATTGGACTACCAAAAGGTTCTCAAAGTAATTGGAGGCTAACTTTCCTATTCCCTCATCATCTTCTACCATATCCCCATTCTCATTCACGAGTTTACTTATGGAGTTTATCTTTTTATGTCTCAGTGTGGACTGATGAAAGAAGGACATGTTCATGTTCCCCTCTTTTAACTATTGAATCCTAGATTTTTGTTTCCAATAAACCTCTTCCTCTTTCAAGGTTAAAACCCAATCTTTTGATAGAGAGTTTTCCAAGGTCTAAAGTTCCTTTGACAAGTCCCCCTAGTCTATCCTGGTTTGGAATTCTAATAATTATTCTTTTATTTTTCTCTTTCTAAGTAGAACATTACCAAAAGTATATTTATTCCACCCCTTAACTTTGTTCCTTACATTGGCCAATTTTTAAGCCAGTATATACATAGTCGTTCCTTGGATAGAAATGTTCCACCATTCAACTAGGCATCTTTTAACTTTTGGGTGGAGTGTACATGTTATTTCAAATCTAAATGAGAAGGAACATTTAGGATTCATTTCTTGCTAGTTTAACAATAGAGGCTTGTTGATAGGGCCTACTTTTGGAAGAATAACTAGACAAACTAGGTTGGACATAGCCTAGTTGGTAGATATTAATAATCTATCAAGCTTTACCTGAATAAGATTACTCCCTTGTCTTCTATTAGACCAAGTAAAATATTAGTGCTCTAGATCCACATCCATCAGGCTAGTGTTGCCTATAAAGTCTGCTAAGTTTGTCATGCTGTCAGAGTGGTCTGTCAGACACCCCATTTTTTTAGATGGATAGAGTGATGTATTCAGGTCCTCGACCACTATCTATTTAATTCTCCTAGAATTTTTTATCTTTTTTGAGAGATTATCCCAGACTTATTTTCTTCCACTATGAGTATTTGGGACATAGACATTAACCAAATTCTACTAATTATAACTACACTGGAAGGAAATTTCAATATAATACATGGAATAGGATATCACCCTCCCTTGAAAATTTTGGTTTCATAATGTGGTAATACCTCCCAAAGCTCCTTGAGCTCTACTAATAACATAGTTGACATTAGGCCAAATGTTTCTCACCACTAGCTTGAAGTTCTCCTCAGATAGCTTAACTTCTTGAAGTAAAAAAATATCTAATTTATTGTCTAAAATATAATTTTTAGCAAGCAGTTGCTTCTGAGGGTTATTTAGCCCTCTAATATTCCAAGAAAAAATCTTCATTTTTTAGTCTTCCTAGGGGGGACCACCAAGGTGATCTATTTACCCCTAACAATCTCTTTTTCCATCTCTCTCTACCTTGTTTTCATGAGTGAATATCTACCCCTACTATTGTCCCCCCCCCATGTTTGCTTTCTTTCTACTATTACCCTTTCCTTTTTTATTCGTAGTGGACCAATTCTCTAATTCCTCTACATTCTTGTTGGTTCCTACACCTAGAAATAGGGAGGAACCTTTCTACAAAGAACTTTCCTCCAACTTGAAGCCTCCCATTTTTACTTTTGGGCTATGTGTATCTAGTGTAGTTTCCAATAGAGTCATTATAGTCAAAGGAGTTCTAAAAGACTAGACTAGCTCACCTTCCTCCCTTTCTTCATGTCCACTACTCAAGTCTTTTGGTTGGTTGCTAAGGTTTACCTTAGACTCCTTTTCACTGAGGTCTTGTTCTTTCTGACTAGAAACTAACCCCTGGTCTTCACCTAAAGTAATCTCCACTTCCTCTTCTGGGGGGCCCTGGGGGTTTCCTTTCTCTTTATCAGCCACCTTCAAATTCTTTCTTGAAGAAATAGGGGGGATGCAATGAGATTAAGGATGTCTCCCTAAAATGGGTAGTCATTCATGGTCTCAATTAGATCCACTTGCACCTCTATTTGAGGTTAAATATGTTTGGGAGCCCTGCATTGTGTGAATACATGTCCTAGTTTCATGCAGTTCTAAAAAAAAACTCTAGAGTTCTCATACTGAATGTTCTATTTCCACTTCCCATATTTAGATTCTAGTATAATATAGGTGGGAAGAGTTTTAAGGATATCCACATGAACACAAAATCAATCAAAGACTAACCTTGTCTTTGCCTTAGTAACTTTAACAATAGTCACATAATTTCCAAAGGAATTCCCAATCTAAGCAAAAATTTTCTCATCCCAAAATTCAAGCGAAAGACCTAGGAGTTTGACCTAGACCGGTGCCAAATGGTTGAGGTCTGCATTGGGGTCAAAGCTAGGCTTCCATTTACAGAACGAGATCGAGTGATTCCCATAGAGCCATGGGCCTCCAGTTAGGATCAATAACATATCCTCATGAGAAGTAAATTTGAATAGGAATAAACCACATACCATAATTTTGATAGAGACACTCCCCTTTAGATCCCACTTGGTCACCACCCGCGTTCTCACCAACTCTATATTGGGTCTAAATGCAAAGAACTTTCCCACTAGCATATTTGCCATGGATGAGACCACGCTAAAGATGGTCTAGTCTGGAAGTTTTAGAGCCTTGGCACCCTCACATTTAGAAATGATCAGAGGACTTGATAGATGGAAACCTCCACTCAATGGGTGAAAATTGTCACTTAGAGTAGCACCCATCAAGACCTCTTTCCAACACTTATATCCAAGAGTCACAACTGGACTCACATGATCAGCATAGTGGCCCTTGTCAAGAGTAAAATCTGTAGAACTATGGGGAGGGGATTGGGTCATGGGGTCCCTATCCTAGTTGTCCCCTTCCATTTTAGTTCCCACCCAGAGACTAGGTCAAATTTGGATGTAGACATAGATGCACTCATGTATAAATTTGTTATGTTAGTGAAATTATATTCTCATCATGTTATTAACTTACTTGTGACATTAGTTTTTATGTGGAATTGATATATGTTATTTTAGCATCCTTACTAATATTTGGAAATATTTTATTTAAAAAAAAATTATATGTTAATTTATCATTCTTATTTATATTTAAAAATATTCATTTTCATTCACATTCTAATATATTTTATATTGTGAATGTAATATTTTATTTTATAGTAAATTTTTATTTGTATAGGTTGGATCTAAAAAATAATATTAATATTATATTTTATAATAGTTATTTATATTTTAAAATGTCTTTCACATTAAAAATAAAAAATATTAATTTTTATATATTTAATTATTAAATATATATTTATAAAAAATTAAAAAATAAACATAATATAATTATTTGATTTTAAAATAATCATATTACAGTTTTTTTTTCATTTATGATGTATCACAAAAGTGGCATAATAATGGTGCTAAAACATGATGCAAAGGTGTCACAAAGTTGGTGCAACTAAAAATGTCTAGTTGCTTCATTTTTATGCCCTAAAAAATGATGTGATTTCATCAAATTTGCACCATGCAAAACATAAAAAAAGCTGATTTTTAAAATGAATATGACCCAGTTTGTATACAAATTTCACTTCGTGTATTAGTGCATGTGTTGTAAGTTGATTTAATCTTAGAGGAAAACTCTTTTTGGTTTACCAATGTAGCTAAAATGTTTGCTTTAAGAGTTTCAAGTACATTGAATGTATATTTTGTGTGTTAGAGATTTGTTATAAACATGTCTATTTTTGCAATATTATTTGATTAGGATTCACTTGTTTTATGTGATTCTAAAATTAATTTGTATATATCTATAATTTGTATTAAATGATATTTTTTTATAATCTTTTGTTCATGGATTGTTCAAGACAGAACTAAGAGGCTTCCTTCTAGTAAAATTAGTTTACTTCTTGTGGAAAGTTTGTTTTAAGGCTACGGAAGTGTTTTATTTTTCAACATTATCTTTGTTAGAAAAGGAATCCAAGTTTAGTTGGTATGTTTTTTCAGACTCTCTTTGAATTCTTGGTTTGTGTAAAGGTCTATCTAGAGGGCAAGTTTTGTAAAATTATGATATAATTTCAAGGATAATGGACCTCTTAGCCATATTTTATCAATCTAAAAGGAAAAAAAATAGTTTTCTTGATTTTTCTTCAATCATCATCTTTTGGTTTGAAATAACTTATGCCATGTTTTAGAGTTGTTTGTAAAAACATACAAAACTTTTGTTTGTGTTAAGTCTTTATAGTTCTTCATTGGTAAAACCATGGTGCCAGGGATTATTTGCATAACAACCCTCTTTAAATATTTTTTTCAAATATATTGCATACAAGTTAACTATTGATTAATATTATGTAGTGTAGGCATCAAGACCATAACATATAACATAATGTGTACTAAAATTATTTTAAGAGAGAATAAGAAAAGGAAAATAAAATCCAATAAGCATTAGAAAAACTCTAAAATAAGTATAAGAGGAAGAGATCTATTTTTTGAGTATGATACCAATGTCAACACTTGATTGTTAATGTTATAATTGACTTCATTTATTTTTTATTAGTTTAGGATGGTTATTTAATTTAATTTTTACCAAGATTAATTATTTGGTCAATTTTGAATATTTTTTTGAGAACTTCCTAAAAAATAGATAAAAGTGCTAGTTAGAATACAGTTCATTGAATGTGTACTTAAATGAGCTCAAATACTTATCCATTCATCTCTAAGAGGTGGGGAGCAATTTTAAAGTTTGGTTAACTTAATTTAATGTTATTATTAGTAAAAATTATATTTTAAAGGTGTTGGGGTACCTAGCTTGTCTAGTGTGCATGTTTGCTTAGCCGATGAAGAAGTTTATTGCATGATGACCCGATCTTATCAATAAGTTAAAATTGTTCTCTTGGGGCTATTTTCAATTAACTTAAGTGTTCCTTCAGTTTTATTTTTTAGAGTTCTATTTTTAGATTTATTATCATGCTTTGTCATGCAAGTGATTTATAATTAGCTTTATGTAGCATGCTTTATTAATTAAAGATGGTGTAATAGTTTGGCACCATAACTCTTCTTAGAAATTCTTTTTGCATAGTATTTAGCTCTGGTTTTAATTGCAAGTATTCACAAATGAAAAAAACATAACTTAATTATTCTAATTTTACATTTTTTAGTGCATATTTTTTCATCAATCACACTTATGACATGACTAGATTAACAACCAGTAATTATGGGGTAGATTGAATGATATAAACTTTTATTTTTAGATTAAATCATAGTTTATTTGTACTCTCTACATATAATCAAAGCCTTCATTTGGTATCATATCCTTGTTAAATAAAGGTTTATAAGGGTTTTAATATATTATTAAGAGAATCATGACTTTTATGAATTTTAATTCTATGAATATTCTCATCTTTAAAGGTGACAACTTTGAATATTGGAGAGATCGGTTGAAAAAAATAATTATTTGGAAGAGAGTTTGGGAGAATGTTCTCCATGGATACACACCACATGGAGATTGGAATAAGTTTACTCAAGATCATAAGAAAAAAAAATGATGAAGAAAAGGATGATGCACAAGCTTTCTTCTATTTTTAGAGCACCATAGACCCAAGCATCTATCTAAGAATTGGTGGATGAAAAAATGCCCATGAGTCATGAAATACCTTGAAATTTTCATATCAAAGATCTATTAAGGTAAGAGAAGAAATACTCAAAACTATTAAAATACATTTTTAAAATTTGAAAATGTTTGATAATGAAATATTTGGATAATATTGCATAAGGATAAATGATATACTATATTGAATAAAGGTTTTGAAAAAACCATAAAAGATAGGATTATAGTCAGATTTTTTTATAGATATTTGATTAAAAAATGAATGCATATTATGACCAATTTTGAGGAGTGTAAGGAAATGAACACTAAAAGTTTTTATGAGTTAGTGGGTTCTCTCTTATCCCATGAGGATAATATGAAACTATATGCAAGAGATATAGAACATGATCTATAACATGCAATTAAAACCAAGGCAAAAATTTCAAAACTTAAACAAAAAAATATAAATTAGAATCAAAGGAGTTTAATAAACTCAAATTAAAAGGAAAAATATCAAATTAAATTAAAAAGTGAAAATAAGAGATACCTTACTTGTAATTATTGTAAACTACCAGAATGCTTTATAAAAGATTGCAAGATATTGACAACTAAGAATAAAGTTAATCAAGAGGATGAAGAGAAATCATTCCAAACTGAACAAAGTGAGGAGTAAGAGCACTTAGATTATTTTTTCACATGTATTATGGTAAGAGAGGATGGAAAAAATTCTCTTAGTTCAGGGTGCTCAAATCACATGATAAGTCATAAAGATAGTTTCAACAAGTTAGAAGATTCCTTTAAAACCCAAGTGCATTTGTGAGATGGAAAGTCCATCCAAGTTGAAGAAAAGGGAAACACATAACTCACCATAAGCAAATTTAAGGTTGAAATAAATGATGTTTATTTTTCTCCAAATTTAGATCTTAATAGTATTGATCACAATTTTACATGATATAGTGATGAAAACAAATCATAAAAGCATTATAATCCTACTAGTAAATCCATAATTATTTATACGAATTGTATTCTTTTTGAAATTGAGATGCATAATGATTATGATAATATAGATGAAGAGGTTATAAGTGAATTTGGTCAACATATCATAGTTGATTTTGATATCTTACAAATTCTTACTCATTTTTCTAGTTCAATATGAAACAATACTAGCTCTTCCCAAGAGACTGGTCATCCATCTTCATCAACTCCAAACAAGTATAAGTGTTTGTTAAATTTACATCCAAACAATAAAATGTTATATTTAATCTATGAGATGAGGATGAAAAGGATTCAACATCAATTTTTTTTTTTTTTTGATCATGCTTATGAGGAAAATACTATGTTTGCATTGTCATCTGTGACTAGTGAACCTAGAAGTTATGCAAAAACTACTCAAAGGAAATAGTGGGTTGATGCTATGAAAATTGAGATGTATTAAATTGAGAGGAATGATACATGAAATATTATTTAGCCATAATCCAATTAAAAAATTATTGTAACCAAGAGGGATATAATATCGAAGTTAAGAATGATGGTACAATTAAAAAGCTAAAAGCTAGAGTAGTTTCAAAAGGGTTTGCACAAATATATGGGATGGAATATGATGAAACTTATACACCCATGGAACATAAATAAACTATAAAATTGATTATTTTTTTATCTACTCATAAAATATGGAAAATTTATCAAATGAATGTCAAAATGACATTCATAAGTGGAGTGATTGAATAAGATATATATGTGGGCAACCACTAAGTTTTGAGGTAAAGGGTAAAGAGTTTTGGGTATATAAGTTGAATAAGGCTCTTTATGGGCCGAAGAAAACTTCAATAGAGGTAATTAAAAATTTATAGTTGATTATTGGATCAATTATTTTTAATAAATTAAAATGAACCAACTCTTTACTTAAAATCATTTGGTTCTAATGTGTTATATGTTTGTCTCTATGTAAATGACTTGATATTTAAAATAGCTCTATAGAGATGTTGAATGGCTTTAAATAAGATAAAAAATTAAAATTTGAGATGACTTATCTTGGAATTATGAAGTAATTTATTGGCCTATAAGTCCATCAATATAATGAAGAAGTATTTACTTGTCAAGTCAAATATATCCAAGACATGTTAAATATGTACAATATTAAGGATTCTAAGCCCATGAACACTCCAATTTCAAGTGAAAAAAAGTTAATGAGAGAGGACATGATTTTTTAAGATAATGAAAAAAAATAGGAGCATGGTGAAAGGTTTGATGTATCTCACTATGACAAGACCCAATATTAGCTATGGGGTTTCACTAGTTTATAGATTTATGGACAATCCATCACTCAAAAATTTGTAAGCAATGAAAAGAATTTTCATATATGTAAGAGGTATTTATAATCATGGAATTAATTTCAAACCAAAAAGTTATTTTTATCTAATTGAATATACATATTTAGATTTAGGAGGATATTTTGATGATAGGAAATCAACTTCAGGTCATCATTTCACATTGGGAAGTGGGTTAGTTTCGTAATCTTTAAAGAAACAAGCTACAATTGCATCACCTCTACTAAATTTGAATATACATCTCTTACATCAAATTTCACTTAAGGATTATGGTAGAAAATATTGTTAGCTGATTTTCAAGAGGATAAACTTGAGCCAACACATTTTTTGTGATAACAATAGAGCAATACAATTATTCAAGAATTATCCTATAACCAAACATATTGAACTCAAACATAAATTTTTTTTTGACTTGGTCAATGATAAATATTTTTTCATTGAGTATGTGAGAAGTGAAGATAAATTTTATGATATTTTCACCAAATCATTGTTGAAGAAGATTCATGGAAGACTTAAGGAGATGATAGACATTTATGCCCTTGAATTAACGAAGAAATGTTGAGTATGTTATCAATGTCAAAACTTGTTTTTTAATGTTAGAATTAATTTTATTAGTTTAGGAGGGTTATTTAATTTAGTTTGTTCCTAACTTAATTTTTTGATCAATTTTGAACACTTTTTGGGAACTTACTAAAAATAGCTAGAAGTGTCAATTAGAGTCCAGTTCATTGAATGCATACTTAATAGAGCTTAGATCCTTATTAATTCATCTCCAAAAGGTGGTGCACACTCTATAAATTTGTTTAACTAAATTTAATGTTATTATTAATCAAAATTCTATTTTTAGAGGTGTTTGGGCACCTAACTTATTTAGTGTGCATGTTTTCTTGACTGATGAAAAGGCTTCTTACATGATGACTTGATCTTATCAACGAGTTAAACTTGTTCTATTGAGTCTATTTTCAGTAAACATATGTGTTATTTTAGTTTTATTTTTATACTTCTATTTTTATATTTCTCATCATGCAAATGCTTTTTAATTAGCTTTATTTATCATGTTTTATTAGTTAAAGATAGAGCAATAGTGTGGCACCATAACTCTTCTTGGAAATTATTTTTGCATAGTGTTTAGCTCATATTTTAATAGCAAGTATTCACTAAGGAAAACCAATAAGTTTTAGTATTATAATTTGAAGTTATTTAGTGCATATTTTGTCATCAATCACACGTATGACACTACTAGATTAACTAGTAATTATGAGATAGATTGGATGATATATAGCTTCAATTTCAAAGAGTTAGTTTACACTCCCTCCATACATTCAAAACCTTCACTATTAACTCTTTAAATAGTTTTGATTGTAGGAAAGGTAAATCATAAAGCATTCCTCATAGCTGTTGTGAATTATACTGATGTGTAGGTAAGACAAGAAAAACCTTATAAGAAATTTATAATTGTGCATGTAGACATCCAAATTTGGTTTTAAAAACTTTGGAAACATAAAATTTACCATACTTTGATATATTTGGAGAATACACATACATATGAAACTTGAGGACATTTGACCTCTATTTATCTATCCATCTATTAGCTTGGCCACCTATATTAGCTAGATACACCTATTGAGGATCAACTTAGTCTATATAGGAACATCTCATAATCCTTGATATACCTTATATGTATATTATATCATTATTTTAAACTTATAAGATGTTAATGGTAATCCTAGAAAATGTTGGTTATTGTAGAGGTTTGCCTCTATCAATAGTGTCTATGTGCACTAAACATATATTTTTAAAATTATGAAGTCTCCATTAATATGGCCTAATTTTTTTTTCATGAGTTGGTTATAGTGATAATTAACAAAGAATCATATATAAATACAAATAGTTCCTAAGGTTATACTCACTTGGAAATCTCAACAATCAATTGAACACTTGAGGAATCAATTATCACTCTCTTGGAATATTTTCAAAAAGCATTTACACATGCAAAATATTTAAGGAGTATCCCTTGATTAGTACATAGTTTTAATTTTTAATACACAATCAAATTTTCATGGTGTCAAGTATTAAAGATCAAGAGATAGTATTGAATTATGTATTGTTTATGATGTTACACACACACATAAGTGAGAGAACAATGCAAATTTTTAACCCACTTGAGAGAATTGGAACATAGGGAATGCTTAGTCATTTAGTGAGGAGTGGTTAGGGATGTCAAACTGAAAGAGCTAACCTCATTTTTGGGTCATCTTGTGGTTATTTATAATAATTATAATAAGTTATGTACCCTACATGTTAGATGATTACTATGATACAACCTATAGAGGAGTTGAAAAATAAAATCCAAAATTTATGTGTAAAGGTCACATCACTTGAATAAAATATTGCACATACTTTACACTCATAATAGACCAATGTAAATTACATATTAGGTTCTCCATTCAAATCCAAAGTGCCTCAAAATATTACATCTCAATTATAGGTTAAGAAATAAATGCAGTTATGGTTAATTGGTTAATAATTTTCCATAAGCCTAATAAATCTCTGAGTGATTTTAATTAAAAACAAGGTGATCACATCACCTCCACTCTATCCTCTAAAGAGATCCAACTATTATTGTGTTTATCATAATTTTTATATAAATCATACAAACTAATGTTGGGATTTAAAAAATAGAATACAAGATCGTAGTGATATTGACAACCTTATAGTGATACATTTATAAAAACACCATCAGATTCAAGAAATCCTCCTAAATTTGAGCAACCTATTCAAATTGTGGTTCCATCTCTCATATAAGATCTACATAATCAAATGTTTCTTAAAACATAAGTAGCTAAAATTTAAAGTGTGGATAAGAAAGAGGTACATAATGAATCAATTCAAATGTAAATACATCAAGAATATTGGACTAAGAAATATATACCTAACAAAGAAGTTAAAAAGCCTTTGCTTTTAGAGCCTCTAGTTGTCATCACTCACATAGATGGAAGGGAATGCAATAATGTCATGGTTGAAAACTATTAAAAAATCAATATAAGTAATATGACACTTGTCACATCTCTTAGATATGAAATTGAACACATGAATATAAAGTACGCATTGGAATCATTGATTTTATCATAGCTCTTGATCTCAAGTCATGTTTTTTTCCATTACACATTTGCCCTAATTTAGTTCTAAATAATGCTATATCTAAAGGACCATGGATAAGGGTAATGGGTGAAACAATTGACAAAAAATGTGATTATATAACATTTTAGGCTCAAGGTAAGAATATTATTATTTAAAAAAATGGAACATATGCATAGCAACACAAGAAAGTGGAAACTAATCTCTACCTAGTACTCAATCACAGATATATATTCCCATATGGTCACAACTAAGGTGCATGATACTAATAAAAAAATATATTGAAGAGAAAAATATATCCAATAAATCAATTTCAAAAAATGGTACAATTGGTTATGCATATCCTACAATAGATATACAAGATGACTGGAGTGACACGTCTTAATTACAAAATGAACATGGAAATATAGTATACAATTATGACATGTATAATGCACAATGTACATGTGACCATCCCATTTATGGGATCTTTGACTAGTAGGAATATCATTCAAATTCAAATAAAAAATTCATATTAAAAAAATAAAAAACCAAGACCTATACATGACATGTGTAGCTAGTCTATATGATTAATTTATGGTTTATCATATACATCTCAGATTATATATCTATTTTATTAATGCGTGTCCATTTCATGATATACATGCATGAGATGTAGGACATACAAGCTAAATATGACATGAAGATTCAAATGAAAGTCATTCATATACCCATAGGATACTCTTCCTACAATTGGGACATGCCTACACTAGGGTCATATTGGTACATTTACACAGGTTACATATTTAGATGATCACTCCATTGATCACACACACACACACACACACACACACACACACACACACACACACACACACACACACACACACACACACACACACACACACACACACACACACACACACACACACACACACACACACACAAACACACACAAACACACACACACACACACACTGAATACATATCAATAAATTGTATGTAAACTATTTAGAGTGCATATTATATGGATAATATACTTTACTCTGTGTGATGATGACATACATTGATTGTGTAAGCTAGTTATATGCATGATTGATGTTGTTGAATGTTACATGGTGTGATCATTGAGTGTGTATTATGTTATGTTATTATTTTTATTTGACTCTACATGACATTGGGTTTTCATTATGTGATGACTCATTTTATGTTTGACTCTTTCTCTGCAACACTACGTGACATTATGCCCATTCTGTGACTAATTTTATGTTTAATATTTTTGTATGACTCTATATGTGACATTAGGTGTGAATTATATGACCCATTTTAGGGATGGATCTTAATTTACATGTTCATTTCTTAACTATTTTTATGTGTGAGTCTTTACCTATGTAACTCTTATTCTATGTACATTGTGTTCTATCATTTGTGTTTCTATGAATGCTTGTGTGTGTCATGGAAATGACATTAGATGTGACTCTATGTGGATAAAGATATGATATTATGTTAATCTTGTGATGTCATGATCCATTTCATGCATTATTTTATTTTTGTGTGATTTTTGATACATATAATACATCATCTGTGTGTATTATTACTCAATGCTCTACAATCATTACTATGATAAGTATTATTATGTGCCTCGTTGTTACATATAGTAAAAATGACACTTGTATGCATTAGGAGGTATGTTTCATAAATTATTAGATGATATAATATTTATATGATGAAATAATTTAACTATGTTAGCACATACTTACATGGTTACATATATTTCTATGTAACATAATGCATACAACTCTTTTATTTTGAGAAGATTCACATGCTAAATTTATCACCTTAAAAGGGGGGAATACACAAGGGGCTTATCATATATTTCCAAGACATTATAGACATATTACCAAAAATTGACTCATATTTTGGCATAAATTGATTTAGATTAGCAAAAAATGAATCAAACTTTGGCACATACTGATTTAGATTAACATAGATTGAATAAATTTTTGGCATAGATTGATTTAGAGTAGTATAAATTAACTCAAAATTTGGCATAGATTAATTCAGGTTGACAAAGATTGGTACAATTTTTTAGTACAAATTATTGCATGATATATGACTCAAAATGGACATGTTATTAGATTGGGGGCATATGCAATGCATATGTGGATTGTTCATATATATTATGATATTTTGGTATAAATTACTTGACTCATATTACACATGATTATTATATTGAAGACATATGTGAGGTATATGTATATATTATACAAGATTATGATATTATATTACTTATATTTAATCAAGATTACTCATATAGATTCAGATTTACTCAGATATACTAAAATTTAATTAGATACTCAAATATTTATATTGAATCTAAAATCCTTCTGCAATAATTGATTAGTTATACTTAGATTTATTGAAACCCATTTTGGGCTCCATTCTTGGGAAATTATAATGATTAGTGCATTTGAGGTTTTATGTGATTTAACTTATAAACATTCTCCATCTCTAATGAGGGTTGGGGAATATTCTTCCCAACCCTTGGTTTTAACACTGGTATTTCCATGTGGCACAGTCATCTCATTCTCCATTATCTCTAGATGGAAACTTGGTTTGTATACCTAAAAATGTATTTTTTCCTTGATTTTTCAATTTCAAATATGTTCGATTATTACTTTAGATTTAATATCATAGATGGAAATTGATTAATACATGTTTCATTGTAGAATCTATATGAATCAAGCTAAAAAATTAGCACATAATTAAATAAACTCACCAAGGTTACATTAAATTACCAAATTTCTCATTCTATGTTTTTACTCTAACACTTTTAATATTAGAATAAAATAGGGGAAAATATAGACACATAAATTTGGTATTAGCACTCGAATTTTTTTGTTTTGACTAGTCCTTATCATACATTACTTGTGTGTAAACATATTAATCTTATTCACATCCTCTCCTATCCATTCACTTAATTCTAGGTGAACACATGAGTATAATAGGTTAGTTAAGCATTAGTAAAAAATCAAATTTAATTGAAATCTAATATTAACCTAAGCATGTGCCCTCAGATTGAACAAGACTAAATAGAAAGAGAAAAAAATAAATGGAGATAAAAAAACATAATTATATTACCTCCCTATAGATTCTTCTCCTTACCAAATTTCAAATGTATGTGCTCATATTTGTAGTTGCAAGCTTCTTAGTGGATGCACGTGATCAAATGAACAACATCTCCCCTTTCTAAATAAATGATTTTGATTGGATGAAGAAGAATTGATTTGAGTTAAGCTCTCAAAATTGATGAAACTTTATTGTGTTATCAAAACTTGGTAAAGAGAGAGGAGGAAATCTCTATTTATATATTTTCTAAATGAATGAAGAGCATTGATCTTGATGCAAGATCTACGATTGAGGATGAGTCCTCATGAAAATGATATTTTATATAGAAGTGATAATCTTGGATGGTAGAAGACATGTGGGGTAATTTGGAATTATAAAATTAGATAATGGATATTCTTAGAATATAGAATTAGATAATGGAGGCTAGTGAAATAATAAAATTAGATAATGGAGAATCTAAGGGTTATACAATTAGAGAGTGGAGGCTAGTTAGATTATAACATTAGATAATGGATATTATTAAATTAGATAGTGAGATGAAATGGATGATGATATCATCATGTGAGGATTATTTGATTTTTAAAAATTATGGATATTCAAAATCTATGGAATTTTTGAATAAGGATTATTTAATTAATTTGGATTAATTAACTAATGAAAGATGATGTAAATTTTGTGGGATTGGATGTGGTTATGAAAGAAAATATTTATTGGATAGAGGGGATGAATAGGGAAGGCTAGGGATGATAGTGTGTATAGAATATTGATTAGGGTTTCATGGATGATGTTATCATAGAATAGTGAAAATATTAAAATTAACATGTAGCTTTTGATTTTAAGTGTCTACATTTCCCCCCCCACCCTTTTTAAAGGGCATTATGAGAAACAAGGGATGAAGTGAGGAAATTACAAATAAAGAAATTAAAAAAAGGTAGATGAAAAATTAGATGATGTTAATGAAATAATGTGATGGATGATGCTCGCTCAAGAGGGCAGGTGAGGATGAAGGACATGGATGGAGTAATGAAAAATAGAGGAAAAAATATGAAAGGGAAGAATTAATGGGTGAGTAAATGAAATAGGGAGGCTAAAACTGATGATAATGGATGAGGAGAATAATTTGTGGATAAAATTAACCCATTCAATCTAATGCTTGCACACTTTGAATACCAAGAACTATGGAATGGATTTCCCCAAGTAGGGTGTTATGTGAGAAAGAGACATCCTAAAATAATCTATGCACTTTGAATTTCCCTAAGCAGGACAAAAGTTGTGAGATGGGATGAAGCACTGAATGATTAAATTACCCCAAACAGGGTAGATTGAGAAAGTGATTGAATTAACCCAAGCATGGTAGATTGATTAATTGATTTATTGGAAAGCATATATCAATGATTTAACCTAGTACATGGATTAAGGATGAAATGATGGAAACAATATGATTAGGGGGAAGGAGATGGGAAAGAAGAATGGTCAAACTGACTTTAGAAACCCCATGTAACTGAATGTTGCCTACATAGTCCAAAGGGACTTTAGGTTGATGTAGTTCTCCCTTTAGGGAGGTATGATTATGAATGGGTGATTTTTATACATGGATGAAATTAAATCACTTGAAATAATTATTGAATTATTGTTTGCTTTTATTTTTTGATGATGATGAATTGATTTGCTACAATCAGGGTGGATTTGGGAAGGATACATCCTGAGATAAGTTGCATGTTTTGATTTTCCCCAAGAATGGTAGATTAGGGAATGAAATAGCCTAAAAATTTTCAAGCTATGATTGGATGGATTGATTAATGGATTTGAAAGCATTGGCTAAAAAATTAAGTGATTACAAGTAATGGTAAATAATAGATAACAAAGGTGTGATAGGTTGATGCAAATTTATGTGCAAATGGTAAAATGATTTTTTAAATAATGAATAAGTCATAAATAAGCACATTAGGATGCTCCAAAGTGATGAAATAATAATTTAATAATGATGTATTGAGGGATATTAAGGGTTATGAATATGATTCAATAGAATGCATCTGATCTTTCCACCCTGGCCTACTAGTGATTGAAGAAATTAAGTTCACACAACAATTATGAACTTAATTCATCATAGGGGTAGATATCTCAATACATAATTGGACTGAAGTCACTAAGAATAACATAACCCATGGCATGACATGAAGGGAAAATTGGTGTTGATTTTAAGAGAGAGGATCTAGGAAATGATGATTGGATGAAGATATTACCATGCAAAACATGCAAAAACATTGATAATCAAGATGTGGATGTGTCAAGTGGTGAACATGGTCAGATTTCATGCATTGAATTAAGAGAGTGTAGGATGTGGGTGATTATGGAGGTATAAGAATTAAAAATGAGTGACTACACCCTTATTTTTGATTTTAAGATGTATGAAAGAGGATGAATATGATAACGAGGTCATAGACAAAGACGATGGTGAGGATGAGGATAAGTAGCTAGTGATGAGTAGAAGTGCTTACTCAAATAGGAAGAAAATGTAAATTATGGAAGTATTCTCAAAGGATAAAGACCTTTAAATGATTTTTTTTATTAAGGACTGATATGAAACTTGGAAAGGACACTAATTGAAAAAGGGGAAGATGAGAAAAATGAAATGAAATAGAAAAATGGGATGAAGAACAAAATGTAGAAGATGGGGGTGAAAGGATGATAGTGAAACATGGGTAAATTAGGGAATTGAAAGCATCTATAATATATTTTCCATTGTTATGTAGAGGAAGACATGATGAAGGACATGGTCAAAAATTAAAGTGGTGAACAGAGGTATAAATTAGACTGATGAGGAAATGGAAGGGTGATGAAGATGAAGGATAAGAAAAAACATGGAAGAAATGGATATGGGTGAGCAAAGGAGTGTAGAGAGGTTGTAAAATGGATGACATGAGAGTGGAGAAGAAAGTGGTATCATGATCATCTAAGAATTGAGAGGAAAATAAATGGTGAGGAAGGTGATGAGCCAAATGTCAGATCAAATGGTGGATTTGGAGTTGAAAATGGGATGGAAGATGTCAAAAGGGTTCAAAAAAGAGGGGTAAAGTAGAGGATGGTGGAGATGGAATCATAACATGAGGATGTTTGTCAATAGTCTTGTTAAAAGAGATTTACAAGATGGACTAGTGATTAAAATAGATTGGTAGGCTAAAAGGGATGATGTTATGGGTAATGATGGAGTGAAACATTTATTATGGAGGAGGAATGGGATGTAATTATTAACAATTATAATGGAGTGAATGATAAAAATGATAATAAAATTGGTTGAGCTTACCTTATAAACCCCATTTAATTGAGCACTACCGACGTAGTCTAAATCAACCTCAAGCCAATGTAGTTATCCTAAAATGGGAGGGATGATGATGATAAATAGATGAGGATAAATGCTGATTTGATGTTGACAAATGTTAAAGGGGGATGAGATGATTGGATTTGAAAATGGATGTTAAAGAATGGATACATTTTACAAGGGCATAAACTACCACTTCAACACATCTCCACATATATTTTTCAGCTTTATTTTTGATGTAGAACATACTAGTATGAACCATGACTTGGAAATAATGTGTGTAAGGACTAACCCCTAATCCAACAGGAAAATGATGACAATGCAACATGATATGGAAAAATTAGGATGACATCATTGTTGTTATATATTGATGGATGGACTCATAAGAACAAGAAATCATCATGACATGGAAAAAATCATGATGAACCTATTTACACATATGGAATTTGTCAAGGCATAACATGAAAATAAAAATAAAAATAAAACAAATGTAAACACACACTTGAAAACAAAAGCAACAAAAAACATCTTGTCAATATTGAAGTTAAAAATACATGTGTGAGAGGTTGATGAGAAAACTAAATAGTGTCCCCAAGTAAGGATACATGCAAGGGAATTGGATTTGAAATTTCCAATTTGATGTGCCCCAAATAGGGAAAAAATGACAAGATTGGATTCGATTGACTAGCCCCAAACAAGGAAAAATTGGGAATTATATATTCTGAAACTAAGATACAAGCTTTATCTACCCCAAATAGGGTGAAATTTGTAAGCATGGATTAGATTAACGAGCTGAAAATTAGGCAAAGTGGGGAATGAGATATCTTGACAGTGGTGTGATAGCTAGGCTAATGAATTTTCCCCAAGCATGGTATATTTGGGAAGGATGCATCCCCAAATGATGAAATGATTTGATTAATAAATTTTGACTAGATTTAGGATGACCAATATTTTTAAATTTTGTGGATTTATATCTATTATGGAGATTTACAACCTTTTTGTTTTTTGAGATTTTTGGAAATTTTCAATATTTTTAGATTTTTGGATGTTTCAATTTTTTTATATTTTTGGAATTTTTGAATCTTTTTGGATTTTTGGAATAACTATATACAAAGGGTCACTAACAAAAGGAAAACCTATTATAGCATCAGGATGTGAAAAGTGATGCACGATGCAAAGGATTTAGGCTGATGTTAGATATGAATATGGATACTAACAGAGGTTGGATTGCCAAGGATAACATCTCATAAGAACAAATGCATCTAGTAATTGAATCACCATGTTGAAGATATGCTTAGATGTTTCCCAAATGGGTCTTAATATTTTTTCCACTTCCTTGGTAATGTCAAGATGAGAAGATGGATCTGATAGGATGGATATTCAGATGAAGATTTAGAAGGCCAATATGGCTTGAAGGGAATGGATCTCAATGTGGATGGGGCTTCCCCTACGTGTTGAGGTATTTGTAGATAATGAATCATTTACTTATGATGTCAGAAGCCAATTTTTCATCATGGTAATTTTCTAAGGCACCATAAGCATGGTTTTCACTGTTAGACAAATTATTTATCTTTCTCTTTTGATTTTTTTAAAAAATAAAAATAAAAATTAGAGCATCTCAACTCATTAGAGGATTATGAGATGCATAATGTTGACCCTTTTAAATCTCTAGCTTATACCTATTCTAGATATATTATCTACTAGAATCTATTTGTGGATCAAATAGGCTTTCACCAATAAAGTCTTCTTAATTAAGCCAACTTTAATTTTGATTGTATAATAGTGCCTCATAGAGTAAATCATGAAGGGACTATAATTTTTTATTTTTAATGCCCTATAACACCTCAAATAATGTTTAAATAGGGATATTTTATTCTAGACTTATATTATTTTTATCTTGATGGTCCCATAGTGCCTCAAATAAGGTTTCACTAGGGGAATTTTTGATACAGAGGATGATCAACCCTTTACCATTTCCTGCACTATTTGATGTTCCCCCTCTAGACCAAGGTTCATATGGTCAATTTAAGATTCATAAATTATTAACATATATTATGTATATTAATTTCCTTCACATGATCCTTAGGGTATCTTTAAACCTCTTATAACCTTGGTAATACCCTTCACTTATTTCTCAACCTTGGCAACTTTCTCCTTTGTTACAATCAATTCTAGTAGCCTTTTTTAGGCTAGATCGGCATGTACAGACATGTATGGTTTTAACTTGAAAAAAAAAATACCAATATAATATACCCTATAACTATTTGAAAATCACCATGAAATTTCAAGATCAAACTCTAACTACAGACCATTCTTTTCATCTCTTTATAAGCCACTGTTAGGCCTAATTAGGCCTACTCTGATCCAAACTATACAAAGGTGTCTGTAAAATATATGAAATGATACCCATTAATTTAAAAACCATAATAGTATATTTTAATACCTTTATTTACATAAAATGACAAAGTTTTGAGTAATTTCATTAGTCAAAATGCATACAAAAGGCATTTGAAGATTGAAACCCTAAATCAAGGTTTCCTGGCTTTGTTTGAACCCAAGAGCCTTCAAATTGATGTTTTTTTAATTATAAATAATTTAATTGGAATATTAAGGTTTATTTATATTTTTTATAATGTCCTTCACATATTACAAGTTTTGGTTGTTTTCCAATATTCCTCCAACCAACTTTTTACCATGTTTTTTGCACACATAGAATGCATAGTCACCTCCTTAGGGGTTTGTAAGTATTATCAAGAGGATTTTTTAATAAAAAATAGGTTTTAAACTCTATGAACGTTTTATAAAGATATATTACTATTAAAATCACATTTTCCCATCTTTATTTATGCACAAAACTTCATCTGTTCCACTCTTTTATGACATTATTGACTAGACTGAGCACACAGTCACATTCTACAGGCTATAGGGGTAAGTTATTTGAATAAAGCATTCCAAGATGGATATACAAAATTTAAATAGGTATGAAAAATGTATATAAAAAATAAAATTACATATACACATTAAGAATCAAATATAAATAAAACTCTACTATCTTCACTGTCACACTTTGAAGATTCCCTGTCTGCAAATGCACAGTTCCTACAGAACTATGTTGTTATCCAAATCAAACCACATGAAACATGATATAGTAATTATAAAAAAAACATGGAAAAAACATGGAAAAAACTCACTAAAATTAAAAAAACATCATAAACACATCATAATGATCCTTCTTTCATTGAGCAATTATAATGCAGTCATCCTTTAATGTGAATACATAGGAAACAGGGTTATATTCAGGTTTATCAAAATTTGAGGATATCCATTATTATTATATTAGGTACTGAAATAAAAACCAAAATTACATGTTTTATACTAACTCTAACTACCATAACTACCTTCTAATGGTCACTTGGAAGAATGTTTTCCCTTAACACAAATATCAAGGATGATTCTTCCATATAAGTGTGACCCATAACTAAGTATATAGGCCTAAGGGTATTCATTCACTTTACCTATCCATTTTACACCTTAATGAAAATTTTACAACTTCTTACAACATCCTTTCTATGCCAAGACATTCAAAAATTTAAATTGTTCAATTTGGTGGGAAATCTCCCATTTGAATTCTTGACCTTCATAAACACTCCTAATCACTTGGAAAGCATTCCAAAGTGAATTTTTAGAATAATATCATTGTGAAAACATACTAAAATGGATATTAACTCTCTATTCACTTTAATTAAGCAAAACTTGCAATCATCTTATTCTCATGATGATGCCCCTACATCAATTTTCTTCTGACCAAATGCTATTATGGATCCCCATAAATCCTATAACTGATATTTCACTATGGAATAAGTAAAATAGAGTGTGATTTTATTATTATTAATAAAAAATTACAAGAGATTGGATGTCAAGATAAGGTATATGATGGCTAATTTGAAAATTATGGGGTGATATTGATGGAAGGATTAAAGGATGCACAATCCTCATAGAGGCTATTAGGATAACTTGTTTTGATGCTAAAGGAAAATTCCTTAAAAACTATGGAAGGATCACTAATATTTTAAAAATTATCTATAGGAGGTGTGTAGTTTATGCCTTAAGATCCTAATTCAGGTTAGGATGCTAATTCTAAATCTAATGTTGATAGTATTTTTGACTCCAATGTGGAGATTGATTCTAATATTGATTTTGATTGTGATGTTGATATTGATTTGGCCATATGAAGGTCTTGTTGGATTATGGTGTCCAAAAGTACCTTTTTCACTCTTTTTTGGGAAATTAAGGCTTTGGGACTAAGGGAATTTCATAAATGGGGGATTTTATATGATGAATGAAAGATGGATTGTTGGTCAATGATGGATTTTTTAGAGATAGGCTAATCGAAGAAGGGTTTTCCAAATATGAGTGGATGGTCATAGAAAGGATAATAAAAGTGAGGCTAATCAAAGATGGATGATTCTATAAAAATAGGATCATCTAATATGGGTTGGTTTTCTTGACCTTGATGTGAAAATAGATGAGTCAAATTGTGATCAAGAAAGGGATCTTAGCATATCCTTGTTTGGTGATCCTCAGACATGCATATATTTGATTCTATTTTGATGTCTCTATAGTCAATAAAACTTGTATATAAGTCCTAAATCTATCACATAAATTAAGATAATGGATTTGAATCTTATGATACCTTCAATATTCATCTTCTCGACACCACTCAGGTTTTGGATCATTTTTACCAAAATACTTGATGCGTGGATACATAACATGTTTGCAGTGACTAGATGGTAAAAGATTTATTATAAGGGTTCATTAAGTGATAGTTTATAAATTAGTTGTAATATGGATGGAATTTATTCTTGATATGATTTTTTGGTCTTTAAGGCTGAATGAATATTAGATAAGGGTGCCAAAATGGATTTCCATCTGCTAGCATGAACATGATCAAGCTTGTGACTAGTGTATGTTTGATTGATGTTGAAATAAAAAGATTCAATTTTTACTACTTAGTATATAGCTAAGATTATTGGGATCAAAATCTTTAGGTAATTAGGCACCAATTTCTAAGAGCTGTAAAAAGGTATCATCTTTGTTTTTAAACATGTATCATTCAAATTAGGCGCTACCTTGATTTGTTTTGGATGTCATAGACCTAGAATAAATGATGGATTTAGAAGGTTTTTATTTCAAAATGAGACTTGGAATGTTTGATTCCAAAATCAAATTTGAATTGACTTGTTAGATTTAGAAATTTAACTTTGTTTAACTTGGGTCAAAGTATACCTAACTAGACTTGATTGGATTTAGAAAGTTAACTTTGGTTGACTTGATATTAAATTTTAACATGAATTTAGAATTGGAATTGGATTTGAATTTGAGTTTAAGTTTAGAAGTTAGAAATTGGAAAATAGGAAAATTAGAAAATTGAAATTTGGAATTGGAAAAGTGGAAAATTAGAATTTGGATCAATTAGAAAATTGCTATTTGGAATTGGAAAAGTGGAATTTGAAACTTGGAATTTAGAATCAATTTGTAATTTGTAATTTTTAATTATTAATTTGTAGTTTGTAGTTTTGTAGTTTTGTAGTTTGTAGTTTGTAGTTTGTAGTTTGTAGTTTGTAGTTTGTAGTTTGTAATTTGTAATTTGTAATTTGTAATTTGTAATTTGTAATTTGTAATTTGTAATTTGTAATTTGTAATTGGAAAATTAGAATCAAGAATTTAGAATTTCAAATTGGAATTTGGAATTCAAAATCCAATTGGAATTTGGAATAGGAAAATTAGAAAAATAGAAAATTAAAATTTGGAATTGGAAAATTATAAATTTGGAATTTGAAATTGGAAAATTATAAATTTGGAATTTGGAACTTGGAATTTAGAATTTGGAATTGAAAAATTAGAAAAATGGAAAATTAGAATTTGGAACTTGGAATTTGGAGTTTAGAGTGTGGAATTCGGAATTATAAAAATTGGAAAATTAGAAACTTGAATTTATATTTGGAAATTGGACATGGAATTTAGATTTAGATTTATAAATTATACTTGAATTTGGAATTTGGAAATTGGACTTGAATTAAAATTTAAAAGTTGGAATTGAATTTGAACTTGGATTTAGAAATTGGACTTTGGATTGGATTTGGATTTGAATTGGATTGAAAGTTTGAACAGGGTCAAAATAGACCAAATTTAGAAAATTGGATTGAAATTGGAATGGGATCAAAATATATCAGATTTGGAAAATTAGACATAGTTTCAAATGGACATAGTAACAATACAATGTGGGAAACACAATTTTATAATATAATAAGATGAATTCCGACTTGGCAGAATAACACCTTACTATGTAATTTTACAATGAGATGGGACATGATTTTAGACTCCTAATAATTTTGAGTTGATTAAGTTGTAAGGTATAACATGTAAAATATGTATATGATGAAAAATAACCAATGAAATGCACATAATACAAGCCTTATCTTAGTGATAAAATAGGTGTGGAATGTAACTGTAGCCCAATATCTACCTCATAAGAAGTGGTAATAGGTTAATCTCTTAACCCTCACTTCAAATGGTATGTTGTGAGATCTTGGGGGAGGTTGGTTTCCATTTCACTATAAATCATTTGTGGCCAAAATGCATTAATATAAATTTTGACAAGGCTTTTTAAATTTTTCCCAATATACCTTGAGGTATATGGGGCTCAAATTTCTATAGAAGAAGAATAAATAACAATAAATTTTTGGTAGAGTTTAGCCCCTTTACGACCACTTCAAATGTGAGATATCATTGAATTGATACCAAAAATTTAAACTTCTAAGGTGATCTATGATAGCTTAGTCTCAGGTATAAATCCCTTTCTTTCACGAAACCCTTTATGGGTAATTTTGATATGCTTTTACAACAAATACCTTCAATTTATATCTCCCATTAGTGTATGGGATTGTTACATACATTGGGTGACGAAATCCAAGTCACCACACCCTAAATAATCATGAATGGTGATTAAGTATATTTCAAGCAACTAAAAAAGGGAAGGTTTAGTATTTTTTATCCTCAAGATCCTATAAATGGGTAAGAGGAGAGCATACTCTAGTTTCACTTCAAGAAAAAGGAAATAGTAACCTATGTGATTTTGATCAATGATGGTCCCACAAGTGGGAAAAGGGAGAGCATATCCATGATAAGCCACCCACAATAAAAAACCAACATAAACACTCAAGCAATGAAAACACAAATATGTTTTAAAACACCAAAATTAGATGTTGATTCATTTTATGCACCAAAATGAGATGTGTTTGTAAAATGTGTTTGTTTTGGAAATAAACCCTCCTTTGAAAATCAAAACCTATAGAAAATAGATTAGTGTTTGATTTTTGGCCTTGGATAAATGATACCTACAAAAAATAAGTTAGAATTTCAATATGTTCTCTTTGATGGGAAGCCTTGCAAGCAAACATATTAGCACTCTTATACCTTCCATTTTGTGAAAAATGTATGTAGCATTAATCCAATTTATTTATAAATTAATAAAGTTAATGAGAAAACACATCGTTTTGAAAAAATCCATTTAAAATAGTGTCTAGATGAGTAAGAATGAGCTTCCATAAATCAAGTCATAGAGCTACAATCTATGCTACAAATTATCAAGTAAAGTAGCATCTCGAATCCAAGTTGTAGATTATCAATCTGTGAAAATAGATGAAAAAAACTTGATTTTATTTGGTGAAATATGATCCAAAATGGATTAGATTCACTTGATAAATTAACTAAAAGGGTTCCAAAGAGATTTTGGGGTGCATAGTCTTATCTAATGTGCCAAATAAAACACACAAGTATAGTAGGTTAGTAAAGCATTAGTAGAAATCCAAAATTAATTGAAATCTAATACTAGCTTAAGCATGTGCCCTCAAATTGAGAAAGACTAAATAGAAATATAAATAAAATAAATGGAGACAAATAAAACACAATTATATTACCTCCCTTTGGATCCTTCTCCTTGTTTCATTTCAAACATGATGTGCTCGAATTTGTAGTTGCAAGATTCTTGGTGGATGCATGTGATCAAATGAACATCATATTTCCTTTTAAAT
Source organism: Torreya grandis (assembly GCA_037957365.1). Lineage (NCBI taxonomy): Eukaryota > Viridiplantae > Streptophyta > Pinopsida > Cupressales > Taxaceae > Torreya > Torreya grandis. The sequence goes on along the minus strand of JARHVA010004314.1, from coordinate 518,162 downwards.
GGATTATTTTGATTGGATTATGGAGAATTGATTTGAGGTAAGCTCTCTAAATTGATTAAACTTCATTGTGTTATCAAGACTTGCTAAAGATAGAGGGGAAACCTTCTATTTATAACATTTCTAAATGAATGAAGACTGCCAATCTTGATGCAAGATCTATGATCGAGGATGAGTCCTCATGAAAATGTTTTTAAATTTATAAGTGGGAATATTGGATGGTGGAAGAAATATGGGGAAATTTTGGATTATAAAAATAGATAATGGAGAATCTTAGATTATAAAATTAGATAATGGAAGATCTAAGGATTATAAACTTTGATAGTGGAGGCTAGTGACATTATAAAATTAGATAATGGATATTATTAAACTAAATAATGGGATTAAATGGATGATGATGTAATCATATGAGGCTTATTTTATTTTTATATTTTTAAAAATTATGGATATTCAAAATACATGGAATTTTTTATTAAGGAAGGATTGGTTAATTAATTTAGACTAATTAAATAATGAAAGAGGACGTGAATTTTATGGGATTATATGTGGTTATAAAAGAAAATATTAATTAGATATGGGGGATTAATAATGAAGATTAGGGATGTTAGTGCATATAAAATACTGATTAGGGTTTCAAGAATGATGTTAGCACATAATAGTGAAAAGATTAAAATTTACATGAAGTGTCTGATTTTAAATGTCTACACTAGGATTAACATTCCATATTTGTCATTATACATACATAGGACTTCCTTATTTTGTGTATAAATGGTTCATGATCTTGAGTATATTGTGGCTTGATCTCAGTTCATTATTTCTTATCTCTTGGGCATCTTCAATCACAATCAAATAGATCTAGTTAGTAGAGTCCTCTTCCTTTGCTTCCCTATCTACACACTTTTTAACGGCTCATTTCCCATATTAAAACCATTCCCTTGGGTTATCACACACATTCCACATGTTATTTTAAAGGGTAATTACCTAGATATTAGTTATTTATATAAATCAATCCTAAGCCTACTACCTAACACTAATTTATCTGCACAACATAATTAGGAATACATCCTCGCATCCATGAGGCATTTCCCTAAAGCATCAACATTTAATAAATAAGAACCTTCAAGATTTAATGCTTCCAATTGAGTCATGTGACACCTCTATTTTGATCCATTGTAAGTTGTAGGTTGAAGTGGAGAGTTCAATAGATACGTCATATGGGATTGTTATATCATTGAGAAAGGGTTATTGAGCATGGATAAAGTGAGAGAGGGGATTGGTAATGGGAGGTCACCAGAATACCAAGAGACATATTTTTGGTTTTCATTCCAAGATTATCATAAAGATAAGACATGTTGGAGATTGGGGCAAACTCGAGAAGAGTCGAATCAAAGCTTGATTAGCTATGTGTGGCATGTTTATCCCATTGAGTTATAGATAAGGAATGTATTTTTGAGTTAGAAAATGTAAATAAACTCATGATCCATTTGAGCTCATGAATCTTAAATATATATGTGGAATCTACAATGTGAATATCAAAGGAGGATCTTAGGATCTTTAGTATACGAGAATGAATCTCAAAAACATTTTGCAACAACACTGATAAATGCATATTGTTGTTCCTAAAAATAATGCAAATTGAAAAATGCTTTCATGTCAATGTCAATTTAATCCTTCAATGTAGATTTGTAATTCTTGTCAAAACTTACATCAGAGATCTCAAATGCAAGAATCCAAAAAAAATTGAAACCCTCTAAGATTTGCTATAATGGGCTTGCACTTAGGAGACTAGTATTTTCTTCATTTTTTAACTTCTTCCTCAGATCCTTAAAAAAATCCAACACACACACACACACACACACACACACACACACACACACACACACACACACACACACACAAAGTATGCAAACTATGAACATAGTGACACGAAGACTATGGTAAGAATGAACTTAATAGAAGCTTGAGCATATGCAAGTGGATAGTGAATGCCAACATGTTTCATGTTGTCTACACTAATAGACCATTGATAGAATGAAGTAAGTATGAATATATGAACAAAGGTATTGTATGAGGTCCATGGTATCCTTATAGCCTTAGTTTATATGTTTTGACATAGACAAAAAATGGATGGAGCACAAACAAGGTAATGGGGTTGCACGAGGTTCATGTTATCCCATTAAACCAGTACCTTAGTATACTTGATGGAAAAAATGAGTGGGGCTAAGGTCAGAGAGGACTATTTCAAAGGCTACTACAATACCAAATATAGTTTTTACTCTATATTTAGTGAAGAGCCGAAGCCTAGATGTGCATAACACAAAGTTATTCAATCATAATTAATCATATTATTCAAATAATTGAGATCTATTTATACAAATTATTGATAATAAAAAGTAAGAGTCAAGTCTTATCTTACATATCCTCATAATTATCTTAATTTCTCTCCTAAATATCTATAATATCCTTAATATCTCTCTAATCCCTATTCTAATGTGATTATTACTCAAACAAAAATTGTTTAAATTATTTTCTTCACAAAGTATTTACACACACATAATAATTAAATAATAATATAATATGGAATTTTAAACATACATGTGAGGACTAAATCCTAACACATCCTTTATAATCCATTTTTAGGAAAAATAACTATCAAAAGTGGAACTAGGGTTATGAGGTGAAAGAAGATGAATATAAACATGCACAATCTAAGCCTCTATTATTCCATAGAATACTTATCTACAGGTAGAGACAATGATATGTGATGGTAAAATAATTTTTTTATCACAAGGATCTATTTGAAAGACCTCAAATGGATCTAATTACCATAGCCATCTAGGTATTACCAGATATGTACCAATAGCCTCAAATAAGCAATTTATAGATTTGAGTGACTACATACCTATTTTAGACCATTTATAAAAAATTTACATTGTAAAAAATTATAATAAAATTTTAAACATGTTAAGTTCCCTATCCTCTCGATAATTTATATTTATAGTAAGTGTGATAAATCAGTCATACTCTACTAGTTACGTTCGTACTTGCTTAACTTAGACATATATTATATAATTTAAATTAGTATAATGTTTTATATTATTTATACCAATAAATATAAAATAAGATACAAAATTAGTGAAGGTACAATTTCTTTAAAAAAATAAGATTTGACTACTCAACAAACTTCTCCCATTCTATATTTAGGTACACATCTTATTTAAGGAGGTTAAGAGGGTGCTTATAGATAATCGATTAAAGTTGAACATTACAACATCATGTTTATTAAAAAATTAGGTATCAATATAGATTACACAAATAAATTAGATAATAACATTAGAGGTTATGATAATATACCTCACCAAGTTCTAGGAATGATTACATTATAAGTAATAGTGGGGTCTAAAACATTGACCATTATATTAAAAGTAATGCCAAACCATTTGAATTATAACTTGTTATCAACTAGACCTTGGATTCTTGTTATGGCCATTGTCCCATGTACCCTACATTGAATCTTAATTTTTTTACATGATGGAAGTTTACATACATGTCCTATAGATAAAAAACTTTCCAAGTATTACAATGTAGTTGAACCAAATGAAGGATTTATACCATAATCATGTGCCCCTCAATTATCCATAATTCCTCCATTATCAATCATATTGGTAGAAGGAATACACCCATATGATATTTTATAAACCAACAAACTAGTGATAATAAGTTGCCACTAAACATATTGACTAAACAAGAAACACTAAAAGAATCACCACATGTGCAAAAAATAATATGATGACATACAATATTTATCATTGTAGTAAATTTTTTATTTGATTAGGTAAAAGACCTAGTTTTATAGGGAGAAAGAATTAGAGTATAAGCAAAGTTATATAAAGTATAACAAGCCCCATGGACTGAGAGCCAAAAACTAGATTATCAAAACAAATAGCTAAATATCATAGCGAAGGAAAAAAATAACAAAAATTAAAAGGAAAAATTACTTCGAGAGGGAGGAACCCTTTGTGAGTACCTTAGCAGCCTCAATCTCCTACACCTGATTAGTTAGTATATTCTTGGTGATTCTAACCTAGGTTTTATTGTTTGGGCCTTCAACATCCTCCTTTGGCACTATCATTCTAGGTTTCGTTCAAGGATGCTCCTTTTCTAGGGTCTTCTTAGATGGGGATTTTAGGGGGAGCTTTGGGGTAATAATATTTTCCACCTCAGTGACTTGATTCTGGGGAGTGCCTTCAGCCTTAGCCAAGTGTGAAAAGTATTGAATCATTTTAGAGGCCTCCTTATTAATGGAATTTCATTCCTAGATCAAACCTACCAAACACAGTCCTACCTCATGTAATTTGTTATTAAACCCTTCCAACTAATCCTTGTTGATTCTTATCATCTATAATATGGGGACCTTACCTTTACCCACTACCTCCATAGAGTTCCCTTCCTCCAACATAAGGGGTTTAGGCTTGATAATAATGAGTTTTAGGGGAAGATCCTTGGTAGATATACTGGATATGGGGCTTACAAGGTAAAAGTTGGGTAATATGTGGTGGGATCCTGAAGTAGGATCTTCCTAGAGGGATTCCTCCTTCATGAAATATCCCCCTAGTGAGATTTCCTTACCTTGAAGGGTCTCACCATATTTCACTAGCAGGAGAATGAGGCCTTAGTTAATGATGGTGTTGGCTTCATTGATCTGGTATGTGAGTGTTATATCCTCTAGGGATTTAAGAAGGAAATATGGTAGGCTAATTTTCAAGCCTTGAAAGTGGTTTATCAAAAGGAAATGATGCAAAAATATGATATTATACTTACCTTAGAGGGTGATACACTTCATTATTTTCAAACATACTTTAGGTGAGTTTCATGGAAGGTCCATGCACTAGAAAACCTTTTTATCCATTTTTATGATCTCATTGGTTTTGAAAAATATTTGCATGAGTTTCAAATTCTTTGAGTGGTCTTTGAAGGTTTTATACCCTTTACATGACATTCCCATGACTTTGCCTATCAAATCCTTAGTTACTAAAATTCTTATGCCTCTTATTTCCACTATTCTCTTATTTCATGCTACCACAAATTCTTTTGAGATGTCCATATTGTGACCAATGACTCTTTGCATGAATTCAGTAAGAATCCCTCTATGTATCTTCCTCCACATCTTTTTAATGCTTTTAAATTTGAATAGGATGTTGGCTCCATTTTATCCCTATCTCCTCCCATGTTTCTCTTTATAGTGGATTGAAATATTGAATGAAAAATGGAATTCACTGTGCCCTAGTAGTACTTAGAACTAATGGATTCAAATAAACTTAAAGTAGTAAATTATGAAAACCAAAATTTATAAAATAATGATGAATAATTATTAATAATGACACTGCAATCCATAAAAATATAAATGACTATTTGTCCCATCTAAATTTCTCACCTATAGCACTATGTGAATATCAAGACAATTCAAACATGATAAGCATTGACGGATCATGAGGTATTCTTCATACTCAAACTAAGTTAGATAAATATACATATAAGGTACCAATTCAAAATAACCATGAGGATACAAATGATGTAAATTCATCTCTCAATAAAAATATATAATGTAATCTAGTAAAAATCAAATTTTCTATGTTAGATCACCAAATAGATCATGATACACATTATAAGGAAAACATGAACATAAATTTGGATGATTGCTACAATATCAATTTAAGACAATAACTCATCACAATAAGTGATCCATTAAAACAACACTTTTTAAAATCTAGTGTGATTCAGTTATGGACACAACAAATTATACAACTACTAAGTATGAAATATCTATACAAAATTCAATTAACAATATAGAGCTCATAGAATCATAACCTTCCACATAAAACTCTACACCATTTCATGTTACTTTTTTATAAAACAAACCAAGTATTGTACTAAAATGTTACTTATAATAATTTGATCATTTAACCATCCATTAGACACATGTCCACGACTCATTTATTGCATCAAAAATGGGAACCATATTATAGTGATCATAGAATAACTACACATGAAATAAATAATTATGAGACATTACCAAAAAAGATTCATAAATTTAAGGATCAAAGCATTGTTTCAATCATGCAATTACAAACCAAGATACCTAAGATGGATACACAACTTAAAAATTCAAAAAATATCTAAAGAGATAAATGATCACATATAGTGCACAAGCATCCACAAATGGACCTATTGACTTATCAATTATTCATATAATATGACTATAGGAAAGGAGTTAAAGTTAATATATAATAAGGGCCCAATAAATTCCAATTTCTCAAACAATTAGACCACACAAAAAATTCACTACAACACTCTCTCTATTGTGAGGGGTCCATAGGCCACTTTATATTCCCAATTGCTTATGGATTAAAGGTGTTAGATTCATCATCATCTATAATTCAAATCAATGTGTTAGATTCAACTTTGAAAACAATAGTAATTAAAATTCAACATGATAGAAAGGGTGAACTAGAAAAATTAAAGCATTCAATAACAAGTAAAGGTGCACCATTCAAAAAAATGACATTAGAACATACATGTGATATTGAGATAAATGCAATGTTTGCATATAGATGTCTTGAGAGGATAGAGGAAAATGTAATGAATGTACCCAAGTACAATGAATCTAATGATGATGACTTATAGACATTTGATATATTTTTATATCTATAGATAAGTACTATGTCATGGGATCCATGATCTACACTTGAGAATCCCCTTGATGGTATCATAGGTTAATTTCAACATAATTCATTCAAAATATATAAAATTATATTCAAAAATAAAAGCTGTGACCTATGCATGAGTTGCTTTGTTGGTACACATAATTGTTTGATGGCATTTGTCATATACATGGCAAGTTATAAATCCACTTTCTATGCACATGATTTTTATAGTATACATGATTTGAATTTAGGACATTTAGTTTACATATGGTACATATACATATAGACACATGACATTTATCACACCCATGAAAGACCTTTCTACACTTGGGGCATGCCTATAATGGGGATATCTTCATACAATTTTCAACTTTTATATTTATATATTGGTCCATTGATCATATTATACTATTATATATGACTTGATATTATTCATGATTTTTAGAGTGTTATTTTATATGGATATTATGATTTGTTATATTTCATGATGACATTGACTGGTTATGTAGACTAGCATTGCTTGCTCAGTGCATGCTTACATTAATTGATCATTGATGTGAATTATACCAATTATTTTAAGGGTGCATTGATTGTGTCTTATCTTATCATGTGCCAGTTATTTCAAAGGATCCTCTATTCCATGTCATGGCCATGTCATGCCATATCTTTTATACATGTATGCCTCTTGATCATGTTATTATGTGTGTGTGGATACATATATCTTCTATGGAATAGATTGTTACTATGAGCTTGGTACTATTATTTCTATCATAAAAAATTCTATTATTTATTATCTATTGATTTTATCATGATTTAAATCATTCATTTATAATGATTACTATCATTGTGTGCTTAATTATATGTCTATTTAACATTGACATTTGTCTGACCATTTCCTTGAATTACATGTTTCATACATGTTTGGATAATCAAAAATATTCTATGAAGGCATACCTTTTTCATGTTTTAATATATAATTTACACAATCATAATTTTTTATATAACACATGATGCACATAACTATTTTTTTGAGATGAGTGATTCACAAGTTTCATCACTCATATCAAAAGTGGGACATACAATAAGCTTGTTTCAAATATTTATGCCATGCCATATAGACATTTCAAATTCTAAGACATAGTACATGATTTATATGTGTTATATTAAGTAAATTGAGACATATTTGGGGAATTCTACATGATTATGAAAATAATTGAGACATTTTATGACATTTTAACAGATAAATGCTAACATTTTATATCATGTTAATGGATAGATTAATCATATTGGGGAATGGACTATGTCAATGCAAACATTTTTATATTTTTAAAATTGAGGATCGATGGGTGATTATGGTAATAATTAAAGAATTTTGGTCTATATTTTTTTGAAGAAGTTGATCCTTCTACATATGAACCTATTTTGAGGTTCTAATTTTACATACGAATCTGACATAGTGTTCCACTTTTACATATAAACATGTTTTGGGGTTCCAAATTTACATGAGAACTAATGTATGGTTCTAATTTTACATAAAAACCTTATTTTTGGGTTCTTATAAAAGATTTAATATGATATTCATAGTATCATGGTTGAGGTTACCACATCACTTTAAAATCATAACACTCCTTTTCTAGTGGTAGTTAGAGCATTTACACTCAACTAATTGTTTTAGTGGTTTCATTTCCTTGGGGCATGATCACCCCATGATATTCGCTAATAAATTCAATAACTGGTAGCTTATTTTGCATACCATTAGATGTATTAATTTCTTGGTTTTTAAATTTCAAGATATTCAGTGATTCAAATTATTATCTCCTTGGGGCATGATCACCCATTGATATTCTCCATGAAATTTCTGTAAGTCATAGCTTGGTTCACATACCATTAGGTTTATTCACTCATTAAATTTTAAATTTCAAGTGATTTAGATTATTTCATATTTATTATTATGAGAAAATATTGATCTAAAAATGTTTTATTATAGGTTTTATATGGAGAAAATGAGACATTATAGTCATACCTATAAAAAATAAGCATGATTATCACATGTAAGAAATTTCTTATTTTATCCTTTTAATTTAGCATTTTCAATACTAGATTAAAGGGGGGACATATATACAAACCTAAAATTACTATCATACACTTTTCAAACATAAAATATGACATAAATTTTATATACTTGGATAACTCTCATGCATCTGAATCTTGAGCACATTTTCCCTCCATCCATTTACTCATCTATTATATTGAGTTCCTATATTCACTAGATACATTTATGTAGGATCAAATTAGTATATATATAAAAATATCATAATTCTATATAGACCTTCTCCATATCTCATATCACTATTTTACACTTCTTGGACACTACCAATAATACTGGATAATGTTGTTTATCGTAGGGTTCTATCTTTGTCATCCAGTGTCTAGGCACATTCAATGACTATTTTTCAAATTTGGAAGTTTCCATTAGGATGGTATAGAAAAATGTCATGGGTTGGTTATAATGAAAATCAGCAAAGATTCATTTATCAAAATGAATCATTCCTAAGGTCATACTCACTTGGAAATCTCTTGAAAACTTGAATAATCAATTATTACCCTCTTGAAATATTTATCAAAAGGCATATACACATCCAAAATATTAAAGGATTAGTCCTAGAGTGATCCATAGCACCAAGTTTGAATACATAAATTCAAATTTTCATGGTGCCAAGTGTCAAAGATCAAAAGGTAGCATTGCATTCTAGATTGTTCATGATGTTTCACACATACACATAAGTGGGATAAATAATAAATGTAGTTTGATCCCTCTTCGAATATTGAAACATAGGTAAGTATTAGAGATTTAGTATGAATTGGTTTGTGATATCCAACCCAAAGAGATAACCCCATTTTTAAGTGATCTTGTGTTCAATCAATTATAATTAAGGTTGGGAAGAAAGAGAAGGAAAACATACATTATCACACATGACCGAAGCCATGCACACACACACACACATAATATTCATTTGAAAGTGAAAGCACATGGGTCTTAGGATTTAAAAACCTAAAAATTACAAAGAGAGACTACTAGTAAGCTCCAAATAATTCTGACTACCATAAGGGTCAAACTTTATTGACAACATTCAGAGAGGTATTCACCTCTATTTCAGGTTTGAGTTACTATAATATTAATTGCAAACAAATCTTAGGTACAAAGACACATTTTATGAGTGATAGACAATTGAAATTAGGTACATACATTTTCTCTCTCTTGATTTTTCAATTCTAAATTGAAGTAGTACAATATCTATTTATCCATTTCAATACATAATGGTATATTTATTTCCATATTTTCTATATCTTAATTATTGCATAGTTTACATTATTTTATATCTCTTGGGTGGAAATAACCAAAACATTATGGAATGTAACAATTTTTAAACATCCTTGTGTAAGGAAAATTAGGGAAGGAGTAGCACAAAACTTCCAAGTGGAAGGAAAGTAAGCAATAAATAACATGAATAATCAGGGATCAAGTCTTAAACTTTACATGGAGAAGGAAATAGGTAATCTTATTGAAATTTCTAGAAGATGTAAAATTTGATACCATTATGAAATAATTGTTAGGTAAGAGTTCTCCATAAGTGATATCAACACCTCCCTTGACATTGGGATTAGAAATTTGATACAAATAAATAAAATACATAGGCATAAATAAAGCTAAATAAAAAGAGCATATCTAAGAGTTTCAGAGACATTTTAGAATTTTATATGATGATATCTTACTCATGATATTTCATGGAGTTATATGTATATACTAATGTAATGACATTTATATCTTAACTAATGAATGGAATTGTTATGAATAACTTAAACCTTTGTTATATGTTTATATTATTTCATATTACAATTAGGGTTAGAATGGATAATTTATGTGCATTAATGATATTTACATCTCTTTATCATAATGTGGGACTTGGTATTCTCTTGTTGTGATTGGGGTGAGTGCTTGAGTTATTAATTTAAGTGATATTACAATCTATAAATGTTTAATTTTTGAATAGAACTCAAGTCCGTGTAGGATCAGAAGTGGATGATAAATAAGCCTAATAAATAAAGTGAAAATAGAAAAAGGAGTTGAAAAATAACCTCTAATAATTACCTTAGACAACCTTATAAGTATGTGTCTAGTGTCCTTATATCCCATTTAGTGAGGGGAAAATATGTGAAAAGTGACCAAGGAGTTACATTTAAATTGTAATTTCAATATTCCTCATAATGAAGAATAACCCTAATGGGACTAAAGACCTCAATGCTACATGCCACATCATATGCCTTGGATCATATTAATTGAATTTCCCATTGGAATAAATAATACACTAAATTTAGAATATTAATGTACCTAAATAAAGATTAATATCCACCAAATAGAAAACTAATCTAAAAAGAGTATTTGGAAAACACTAGTTTATCAAAATCAAGTATCATTAAAAATATCAAAAAGAGGAGGGTCCCGCATAGTGATTTGATTTTTTTTTGAAAAACACTTTTAATACTCAAAATGGTAAACAAGTGTATGATGAATGTAAGACCATGTGAAAAATTGGAACTACAATGTCCCATGAGTATAAATTATACCTTTTTAAGATGACACAAGGCCTCTTCATACTAATGGTGTGAGATGGCTCAGAGTATGCAGTAATTAACTTGGTACTAGCCCCATGGGATGATTGTGTTTACAAATCCATTGGTGAAGGTTGAACATATCCTAGAGGAAGAGGGCTAAGCATATATACTCTTCATAAACCATGAACTTATAGAGAGATCAAAGAGAATCTCTAAATAGGAAAAATGTACTTCCTCTTATCTTGTAATGAGGAGAGCATATAAAAATAAATGGTCAATGGTCTTAGACTCTAAATAAAAATATGATGAACACGTTGCTCCTAAGGGATATTTTAGTCTACCTTAATGAAAAGGTGATATCATAAAAATCATAGCTAAGTAATGGGAACCCTTAAAATACAAGGTAACTAGAATATAATGTCTCCTAAAGGTTTGATGAACCCATCATTAAAGTTAAGATATAAGTTTGATTAGTGTTCAATTTTTGATGAGAATGATTCTCTATGCTTATATAAAGTGGAGTTAATGTAAGTTTCATAAATATCAATTTGAATTTTATTATTTATCTATTTTACAAATATCATGAACATCCAATCAGGATCTATGCAAGGGTGGGGTTATAAATATCAATATTAATGATGTGGAATAATGATGAGGATATCACATACCAATAGGAGTTAACACTACAGTCTACATGATCCATGGAGGACATGAAATCAAGATATGAATACCTAAGGAGAGAACTCTTTGAGTTATCCAACTCTTTGATTATAATAATAATTGTCACCACATAAAATATCACTAAAAAAATGAGTGGGGTTGTTCTAAATTATACAAGGATGATGTCATGAAGGACTTATCTATTAGCATGAACATATTTGGATAAAATTATGACAAATACTCTCTCTATTAATTTTTAATCCTCTATTTGAATGTATGGTCCCCAAATGTTAAAACCATACAAGATATTATCTATGATCAATGAGTGGAAGAGGTTGAAATTTGTTTGAGTGTCTTGAAACTAAAGCTGAAAACATTATTTTTCAAATTGATGAGATTTATATATCCTTTATTCAGTCTAGACTCTACACCTAGAATCAAGTTAAAAGTGTTATCAATAGAAGAGGACCCCAAAATATGCATATGAACAGACAAACTTGACCCTCTCAAATTTATAAGTAATAATCACCTAGATTTACTTATTTTTAAAGATGTTGAAAGCCATAATTTGCTTTTTATTTAGATTAACATGAAGCTCATGAGTATCAACAAATAAGAGTAACATACAAATTTATCTCTAGAGATCCGTCATCAAGTAAGACATTATAAACATGTCATCTATAAATAATATAATGTTAGTAGAGACTCTAAAAAGTAATCAAACATATGTGGCACCCAATATATATGAAATTATTTTTTATTGCTCGTCATTGTAGATTCTGAATAGAGTGGGCAGCTTTGTTTAATGCATATGGTACTTTAGAAATCCTCTATCTTACCATCCATTTTTTGTGCCTTAATAAAAACGGTATCATAAAGTGTTTTCATAAACATAACCACCAAAGACGGAAGACCCAAATCATTTCAATAGCAACTACCAAGGAACTATGTCAAATGCCTTGTGAAAGTGCACAAAATAAAAATATGTTGCATGTTTGTCTTTAATTCATCAATGATAGAGGTTAAATTGAACATATGTTTAATGGTATGGTGGTTAATATATATACCCAATTTTTATTTATCCCTTAATCACTTTTTCTCTATCTATCTATAGATATGGATATCTAAAGTTGTGGAAAAGATCTTTGCTAAGGTGTGTCCAACCATGATAGGGTGGTAATTACTAGGATCATTCTTTTCTCTAGGATTTTATATTGATGGATGATATAGGAGGTATATAAAGGTATAAATTCATCAATAACCATGTATATAAATAGGTCCATGATATGGATTACTAATAATTATAGGCTATGTTTAAAAAACTCAGCTCTAAGGCTGTCCACAACATGAACTTTTTTAGATTGAAGCTTAAAGATAGCATGAAGTATTAGGTGATCAGAAAAGAAACAAAATAAAATTGGTTTTAGGCTAAATATAATGTTTGGATAGTTTGGATCATTTTAAAGGCTAGAAGTATAATCAAAATATGTATGAAGATGTTATAATAATTCTTGCAACATATTAGAACAATTCTATAAATATATAGATATAATATTGAAAATAAAATTAAATAAGATTATTTGTATTAAATAGAGAGTATAATTGCATTACAATATCATTGGTCTCTTCAAGGTAGAAATCTCATTTGAGAAATATCAATGCAATACAATTCATAAATGTCATTTATTAGTCTAAGCTTCTATTTATACTAGCAAACTAGATTATTTGTATTAAAAAGATAGCATAATTGCATTACAATATCATCAGTCTCTTCAATGGGAACCTCATTTGAGAAATATCAATGCAATGCAATTCATGAATGCCATTGGTTAGTCTAGGCTCCTATTTATAGTAATTTTATACTAGAAAACTACTACTTCCCAATAATATGGGATTATTATAATTAGCTCAAAGGACAACTTACAAAGCATATGCATTTGTATCTTTTATTAATGACAACAATTACAAAGAAAAGAGTTTGGATGAAGGGATCCTATCATTACCTCCCCATTAAAAATATTTTCCTTCAAACCTGAAGTTGAGGGTACTTTTGTTGGAGTTAAAGAAGGGGATCTCAAAGTCACATCTTTTGGTTGCTTCCCAAACCACTAGACTAGAACCTTGGTGATGGTCCAATCAAAAGGTTGACAAGACCATGTATCTAGAATAACTTCAAGTTCAATAATGAGATAGCCTTTTGCATCAATTTTAGGAAGTATTATGACATTATGGCCAAGGAAATTATTCAAACATGAGACATTAAAAACTAGATGGACACACAAAAAGGTGTAATTTATAGCTTTAAAGTGACATGACCAATATGTTAAATAACCTTATAAGGCCCATATAAATTGGGAGCATGTTTCTAGTGACATTTTATCTTGATATAGGACTAATTATAAGGTTGTAGTTTGGAGTAAAACCATATCTCTTTATTGGAAGGCATGTTTTGAAGGGTTTTGATCTACCTATTACTTCATGTGAATTTGTTCCATGTGGATATTGTCCATGAGGAGGAAAAAAATATTGTCCTAGGTGCTGGTGGTAGTATCCAATTCATGCAGATGAGAAAGCAAGAAGAAATGGTGGCTTCTAACCAGAAATGACTTCATAAGGAGTTATCTTAATAGTTGTGTGATAGGTGTTGTTGTAACACCATTTTATAAGTGGCAATAACTTGAGACATTGATGTTATTGATCAGAGGTGAAGCAATACATATTTATTTCTAGGCATTCATTTTAGTTTAGACATTTATTTATGGGTGGTACCCAGATTTACTTTTCATTTGGGTACTTATGCACTGGAAGAGTTCCTCCTAGAAGTGACTTGTGGACCCCAAGTCATGATGAGTTACAATAGAAGTTGGGATTTTGTGAAGATGGAAGATTTCATTGAGATTTTTTTGGGTGATAGTAGAATCAATGTAAGGGTGGGCCAAGACACAAAAATGGGCACATTTGGAGAAGTGATATGCCACCACTAGAATGACTGATTTACCACCAGATTTTGGTAAGCCTTCTATAATATTCATGGATAAGTTTGTTTAAAAGTGTTGCATAATGGTTAGTGGTTAGAGTAATTCAGGCATTGGCACTATATCTCCTTTATGACATTGACATGTATCACACTCCTCAAAAAATGATTTTGTAATGTGTTTGATGCATGGCCAAAGTAAACTATGATGAACTCATTCATAGTTTTTTAAATATTTATAATGACCCACATAAAGTGAGGCATGTAACTCATAAAATATTTTTTTGAAACATGGATTTTGAAATCAAGACAACATGGTATTTATACCATAAGTATTGGCCATCCCAATCATTTTTTTCGTTTAGATGCAGGGTCAATAAATAATTTTTAGATGATTTACTACATGTGACTATCTTCGTACCACTCTTGCTATCTTTTATGCATCTATTCTAAAATGAGGATGAATAAGGCATATAGCCTATTTTTCATATCGATGGGGTATTAAATCAATGAACACATTTTTATTGCCTTTTTTTATGATTTGATATGAGGAAGAAAGAGACACTTTTTTCCAATAAGTATTTGAGGATTTGATGATTAGTTTTGATACAAAAATACTAACCCACCATGTATGGTCACTATGTATTGACTGCATAAAGGATAGCCATCATTTCCTTTTCATATTTTTATCATGAAAAATTTCACCCACCGATATTTTTCTTGTGAAGGTGATGAGGGGTTCATCTTGCATGAGAACAAAACCAATTCCATTGTTGCATGCATCACTTTCAATGACAAATGTCTTTAATAAATTTGGCATGGTAAAAACTTATGTAGTACACATAGACTACTTGAGTATATCAAATGACTTTTTAGTTGCTCAAACTACAAAAATTATTATTTTTTATCATGATTGTCAATGGGGCAAAAAAAGTTCCATAATATTGGACAAATTTTTTGGTATTACTTACTGAGGCTAGGAATTCAATGTAAGATTTTGAGTGTCCTATGTTTAGTCCAATT
Source organism: Torreya grandis (assembly GCA_037957365.1). Classification (NCBI taxonomy): domain Eukaryota; kingdom Viridiplantae; phylum Streptophyta; class Pinopsida; order Cupressales; family Taxaceae; genus Torreya; species Torreya grandis. The sequence continues at coordinate 502,190 of JARHVA010004314.1, read as the reverse complement.
TTTCATGGCCTAAATTTTTGTAGGGTCCACCTAAATGCTTAATGTTGAGATAATGTGGCTTAAGTATTAAACCTCCTTATGATTCAAAAAAAAAATTGGACCTTTTTGTGCAACACTTGTAGTCTGCACAAAGTTTTAAAGTAGTGTCAAGGTGTTGTATATGTTCTTCATAATTTTGCTCTATATTAGGATATCATTAAAGAATACCAAGATGAATTTTTGAAAAAAGGCCAAATATTTTGTTCATTAAGAATTGTAATTTGGAAGGGACATTGGTAAGCTTGAAGGTATGACCTAAAATTCATAGTGGCCATTGTGCATGTGGAAATCATTTTTGGGAATATCTTCATATTGAGTTTTGGAGATATATAGATAGTAGATCTAATTTGTATAATAATTTGGCACCTTGAATTTCATAATGAATTTAATTGATCACTATAATAGTAAATTTATCCTTAATAGTGAGTTTTTTTAGATTATGAAAATTGATACAAAATCACCAAGATGGATCTTTTTTTAGACTAGTAGAATCAGGAAGTGTATGGGCTTATGCTTAGACTAATTACTCCTACCTAAAGTAGTTATTGAACCATATTTTTATTTTCTACCTTTTGGAGAAAAGGGTAGCAGTATGGTCAATGGTCTTCTAGTTGAGGAGGTGGAATTCCCTTTAGTTCCTCAAATATTGATGCATGTTTGACTAGGACATTTTGTAAGTCATTAGGTTGACTCAAATCAAGAGATGTATTGAGATGAATAGAGGAGAGTTGAGAAATGATATCATGTGATAATTTTTTAAGGATTTTTTCCATGTGGTGGTAACTGATGACACTAGTGGATATTGGTAAGAGGCCATTTAGGGTTTACTACTGGCCATTTTCAAATAATTGCATCCAAAGTTTTGAAAAGTCGTGTAAAATAGGGCCAAGACTATGTAACCATTGGGATTCAAGAATGACATCAGATCCACCCAAAGGTAATGCAACCATGTCTATTTTGATGGTATAGTCTTCCAAAGAAATATGAACATCAAAACATTTTCCTTTATAATGATTCCATTAGCAATCATCACTTTAAAGTTGGAATAGTAGTGTATGAAATAGGTAACTTGTTTTTATAGTAGATTATTGATGAAATTATGTGTGCTACCATAGTCAATGAGAATAGTGAGGGAGTGTTTACTAAATTACCCCTTTAATCTCATAGTTTGAGGAGTGATTACCCTAATTAAGGCATGCATATAAATTATGGATATGTCTCTTCCATGATGGGTTATTCAACTTTAGGCTATTGATCATGGGAATGTTTAACATCTTCTCATTCCTTAGTATTTAGTGGTGACTCTACATCCAAAAGATATAAATTCTATTCAATCATTTATTTCCCTTTATAATTTTTTTGTCATAATTATAACATATCCCTTTTTCAAGATGAGCATGCATATCTACTTCCATAAGGCATTTAACGGGGGTTAATTTTGGATGAGGTTTTTACTATCCATTGTATTCTAGAGGTCTTGAAAGAACCAAATTATAAAAAGTGATGTTGAGAGATGATCTTATCCTTTGTAAGATTGGTTAATCCTAATGCTTCCATCATTTTATATGGTTTAAACATCTTGACCTCAATGTGAATTGTATGTTTGAACCCATTGATGAAACAAATCTTGAAAAAACATCATTTAACTCTTCACTTGGATAGCAAATTTTTCAAATTTAGATTGGTATTGTGAATTTTCCTAGTTTGTTGTAGTTTGGTTAGGGATCCTATGAAATCAACATAAGTTTTTGGACCAAAGTGATCCTAAATTTTTTAACAAACTCATCCCAAGTGGGTTATTCATGAGATTTTTTATACCACTAGTACCACTAGATAGTTTCTTTCTCTGTAATTTGTATACCTCCAATGTATTATGCAAACTGAAATACTATTTGGCACTATAAATCCATCTGGTAGGTTATGTACCATCAAATTTTGGAAAGTCCAATTTAGGGCCATGTAGCGTGGTTCAAGATGAAATTTCATCTTCAGAATGCATGTCCCCATTGAGTCATTTTGAGAGCATAATATTTTATGTATTGAGGTCATATAGTTAGTCATTCAACACTAAAATTTGGGTATCAAGTTGAGATTGTAGTTTAGATAAAATTTCATTGATGTTAATGCCATAGCCTAGGTTCTTACATGCGAAACAACCATTAGTTAGAAGGTTCTAGGCTTATTGGAAAAGGTTGATGTAAACTATATGCCAAAATTATTAGCTCGACGAGATGATCACAATGGTATACTTTTCACAAGGAAAAAATAAAATTTAAACTTTTTATTTAACTCTACCAAAAAGCTACCCTATGGGTGAAAATTTTCTCATAATATTTATAATTGTCACCATTTGGAAAATAATTGATCCAAATATTTTGTCATCCTTTTTTGACATAGATGCAACCTATGATTTTTGGGTTTTTATTCTTAATAATGTTTTTGGTGCTGAAGTGTATCCCCAATGAGCTAGCATGTTGGCCCTTCACGCAATACTGTGGTCTTGCATACTCACTTGAAGCACACAGCTAGAGACTAGTTCTCATGGGTTATGTTGTGCAGTAACATATCAATTTTTTGGGGTCAAAACTTATATTTGATTATAAGTTACATATAAAAAGAGATATATGACATTGATCCTAATATCATTATGATCAATAACCATAATTACATAAAGAAGTGTTGTGAAGCTCATAGATTATTACTTAGAAAAAGTAAAAGTTTATATATATTTCATATTAAGTTCCAAAAGCAAGTAATCAACTCAAAATTACCACAGATACACAGCTATCAATTTAACTAAACACGAACATCAAAATTTATTATAATTTTTAGAACTCTTATATTATGCTTTAGAAAATGTTATCCAAAATCCATCATCTATAATGATTTCATACAAGGGTATTTATACTTGTTTTTAATTGACCAAGTATTTATAACATAAATGATAGGAGTAATTGGCCAACAAACTCTCTATAAACTAAGAGTCATGGTGGTCTGTTAATTAGTTTCTCCTGAGGACTCGAGACTTTATGCTTCCTATATACTCATTCTATGATAGATCCTTGTTATTGTGTGTCCATTTCGTTGTTGTTCAATGCAAAACTCATGATATATAAGGTCTGGGTGATCCTTAAGAATCGCTCCTTAATCATCTCCTACTTCCCATGCACTCCCCAAATCTTTCACTACTATTTTGAGTCCTATGCCCTCAAGTTCCTCATGGTTAATTATCCTCTTTAACTAGGTCCTCTCATGTTTGTGCCTCCATGCTCTTATCCTTTCATGCATTGTTGGTTCTGTGCCATGGTGCTTTTATGCTAGTATAGTTCCACACAATAGACTTTCTACACTTATGTTCCTTCGTTGCCATGCCAATTTTGTACCAAAATATCAAAACACTTAGACAAAATTTGGGTTCCAACATCACCCCAAACTATGCCCTTAGTCTATTTGGACTAAGTCTTGGTGGTAGCCTCTGCCAAAAATTTAGGCCCCATTTGTTTGATCAGCTTCTTGACATTGTCATATTGTGATAATGTGTCGAGCAGCTTTGTAAGTATTTCTTTAATGGATGCTTTAGACTTCTTCAACTCCTTAATTTTTTTATAAATATCATTTGCCTTTTTAACCAATCTATCCAAGGATGAGCTAGCATCCTTATGGACTTATTCTAGTGTTGAGACTTCTCTGACAACCTATCCTCGAAGGGCTTCAACATTGGTATTCAATTTCTAGAGATGTGTATTTATTTTCTCTTCCATCATTTACACATCTTTGAATGATTTTACACACTTAGTATGATCCCTTATTAAGAGGGAATCATCAGCCATTTGTTGCCTCTAGGATTCCTTTGCATGGAGTTGAGCCTCCAAGATTTTATTCATACATGTCAGCCTTTCAAAAATCCCATCCAAGATGGGGATGACTTCCCCAACCCTTTCAAGGGTGTGCTTACACACTTCCACCACTTTAATGAACTAGTATACTAGTAATAGTGCCTTATTCCTCAACACAAGATACTCTTATTAACACTTTAAAAGGATATTTACTAAAGTATCTAGTTTATTTATGGCATCCTTGTCTAGAGGCATGCCATCCACTAGTGTTGGCTTTTGGCACAAAATTATCTTGCATAAATTCAATGTCTTGAATTTGGCCTCTATGGCCTCCTTTATTTGCTGATTCAAAGTATCCACTTCCTCTATGAGTGCCTTCTTGGTGGCACTTCCTTCTCATACATACCCACCACCTAGGCATGTTTCTTCTCTACATCATGCATATCAAAGTCCAACAATTTATTCTAGTGTATGACTTCAAAATCCATTTTAAAGAATGTTGTACTAGATTGTAGAGGAGTGATATTTTGGGGATCAACCCATAGTGGTTTTGGTATAATTAGAGTATTAAGACCTAAAAGGAGACTATCTTGAGGGAGCTCAAAGTGGTGCTCCTCATTATACATAGCCAAAAGGAAGGACATCTATCGTCATGTATCCAGGGTTGCATCTTGGGGAAGGAAGTATGGTCACAAGTATAACATCCTATCAAGGATGATTGTTTGATACTATACATGTATATTAGTGGATACATAAATAGTAGGTTCTTCCTTAAACCTAGTTGACTCTTTCCCTTTATTTGGGTCATGCTCTAATATCACAACCTCTACATTGGTAGATAAAGAATTGCTATCGATAGCCATTCTGTTCACCTATTGATCATCACCGTCCCCCTCTTCACTATATAGACCACCAATATCCAATGGCAAGTCATCAAAGGTGGCCTTATCCTCTCACATTGGGGAGGGTGTCTTCTTAAAATTGGAGTCTAATTATTCCTTCTGGACCATAGGTTCTTCTTACTCTTGTTCTTTTTTTAGGGTTTACTGAGGTAAAACCCTTGATGGTGAAAATGCTTGTGAAGTCTTAAGAGGTGAAGGTAGGGGTGGAGGTACCTATAGAGGTGGAACCTTGGGTGGAGAAGATTAAGGAGGAGAGGGTTGGGGAGGTGAAGGTCGAGGAGGAGAAGGTCTTGGTGGAGAAGGGTAGGGAGGTGAAGGTCTTGGTAGAGAGGGGTTAGGCTACAATGATTAGGAAATCCTTTGTCATTTTTGAGGAGTTTATTGTGAGATTATGATAACATCATGCCCAACCCCTTTCTTTTTTGTCAGAGAATTTACTAGTGGAAAATTTTCTTATGTATGCTTTGTGCCCTTTAAACTCTTATGCCTAGGCTATAGTATGTAGAATAGATTATGTACCTATTCTTTCACCAATATTGGCTTGATGTTGATATATATGTAGTTAGCGTATTTATTATCCCTATAGGCCTTCTTGTATGGATAAACATACATCTTCTAGAGAGGGTGAATCTCCAAGCCGATTTTGTTTGCCTCCAAGACAATTGGTTATACATCGTAAATGTGGTTCACTAAGTCAATGAAGTACCACATTAAAAAGGCATAAGGTAACTTTAGCCATGTGAAGAGTTATCCATAAGGGACTATCTTGATGCATGATAGAGATAATTTTTGCTTAATAATGAACTAATATTTCTCACTCACCAAGGTGGGTAAATCCTTTAAGATGTGCCCACTTTAGTGCTCCCATGGTGTAATCAGGTATACCAATCTCATCAAACACCATTAACAACAAAAATACTCCCCATAAAAACCTATGACCTAGTATCTGATGGGTCTTCTCTACATCTTCAATGATTTTATGGCTAAATTACATATCCCAATTATACTTCAATCCCTCTGTAACTTGGCGGCACATGTAGAGGTAGGCCTTGTCTACCTCTTTCCAATGATTGATGCCACCAATCTTGGTGATTATAATGCATGCCTCAACCTAGAGGGAAGGATCCTATAGGTTTTTAATGTGCATGGTGTGGCATTGCTTTTGATACATTAGTGTTGTGGCTATTTTTTGGATTTCATCAGTGTCTCCCAAGTCATATTCCGCATCCAACCTTAAACACTACAACCCTGACACCTTATTCATCCTCTCAAGTGTGATCTTCATGATGCACTCAGTGAAGTAGAGGTAATCTTCGTGGATGTGTGAGAGTAGGAACTTGACTGCCTCTATGGTTTTTCAAAAGTAAATAAAATTAAATAATTGGAACAACCCTATAGTATCCAAACCATTGAAGATCTTGAGGTCATACACTAATTGGTTCTTGGTGTTCTGGTGCTCAACATAGTACTAGTTCTACAATTCAACCTCATTCTTAGGTTAACAATGGTTGTAATAAAAAATTGTGTAAGCACCTTGGAGACCCAGTTCTCCATGTGTAGTGCCATCTCTAGGTACTACCTTTATTAAATCATCAATGGTGAGGGAGGAGATGATTGTGTCTTTTTTGCCTATCGCACCATATTGGCTTCTTCTCTTTCTACACATTCTGCCTATTCTTCAGGGGTTTCTTCTTTGATGAATACTGCTTCTCCCCTAAGTACTTCCTCTTCCTATGGTTTTACAGGTAATGGATCAATCCTTAAGGACTTCTTATTAGGACACATCACCCTTTGAAGATCATGAAGGTTGAGGCATGACCATCCAATGTTCCTGAATGAATACATGATTGTTATTGGTGACTTTAGCTTTTTGTGATTTGTTACCTTGTAATGGTGGACTTATACCTTTGTAACTTAAAACTACAAGTTCTTCCTACTATAGTCATATTTTAGTGTTTATCCTATGTTTTAATTACATAGATTTAATGCTCATTTACTCACTTGAAAATCAAACTTGCTTTATTCGCTCTTGGCTCTGGCATTTCTTCACTTTGAATTTGTAATGTCAAATGGAAGCAAAGGTGAAACTTAAAAATGAGCTAACTTGTCTTTTTGTAGGCTTGAGGGGGTTAACCTGCATTTACAACCCCCCTTTTTTTGTCCATCACTTCTCATCATTAATGCCTTTTTAATGGCCATCATTCTTTGACCATCACTTCTTGCCATAAATTTATTTAACGGTATTATCTTGTCATGCCATTGGCACATTTCTCAAAACCACTTTTTTTTTGCATTTATGACATGTCCCATCTCATGCTTTTTTTTAAAGTGGGAGATAGTTGTGCCCCACACTTTTCTTTGGAGTAGAGGATAGTTGTTCTTGTTTGTTTCTAATTTTCAAACTATTTGGTAGGAACACTTTATCTGTAGGCTATGTAGTTGGTGTGTGTTAAACAACTTACACACCTTAAGTAATGTACATGACATAAGTAACTTGTGTGGTATAGGTAACTTACACACCTATATTTAATCATGAATTCATATACCTTTTACCCCACACTAAAATTGAGTCGTGGTCCTTCATTAAAATATAAGTAAAAAACTTAACCAAAACTACATTAAATGAATGTTGTGTGCCATAAAGGCGACATTTTTATTGAAAACATGAAATCTTAGACTAATAGAATATGCCTTATTTTTACAAAAATGAACTATTTAGAGGAAAAATATGGTCATAGTTGGCTTCCAATGTAATGCTCAAGAAGGAATTGGCCATCCAACGTCTATAATCAACAAGCGTTGATAGGATGAATGCTATGAATTTCAATGGAGTCATCTCAATGAATTTGAAGTTTTCTAAAATTTTGGGTTTTTATTCTTAATAATGTTTTTGGCACTAAAGTGTATCCCCAATGAGCTAGCACATTGGCCCTTCACATAAGACTGTGGTCTTGTGTGCTCACTTGAAGCATGTAGCTAGAGACTAGTTCTCATAGGTTATGTTGCACAGTAACATATCAGTCATATTCTTTGGGTTAAGACATATATTTGATTATAAGTTACATATAAAAAGAGATATATGACTTTGATCCTAGTATAATTATGCTCAATAACCATAATTATGCAAAGAAGTGCCATGAAGCTCAGAGATTATTATTTAAAAAAAGTAAAAGTTTGCATAGATTTCATATTAAGTTCCAACAACAAGTTCTCAACTAAAACTTACAACAAATACACAACTATCAATTTAACTAGAACATGAACATCAAAATTAATTATAAATTCTAGAATTCTTATACTATGCTTTAGCAAATATTATCCAAAATTTGTCACCTGAAATGCTTTCATATAGGGGTAGTTATACTTATTTTTCCTTGACCAATTATTTACAACATAAATGATAGGAGTAATTGGCTAATGAAGTATCTATGAACAGAGAGTCATGGAGGTCTATTAACTAGTGTCTCCTAAGAACCTGGGCCTTTACACTCCCTATATACTTGTTTTATGATAGGTCCTTGTTGTCATGTGTCCATCTCCTTAGGATTGGTACAAAACTCATGATAGATGAGGTCTAGGTGACCCTTGAGAATTTTTATTTAACCTTCTCCCACTTCCCATACATTCCCCAAGTCTTTCACTATTGTTCTGAGTCCTATGCCCTTGGGTTCCTCGTGGTTAATTCTCCTCTTTGACTGGGTCCTCTTGTGTTGGTTCTTTCATGATCTTGTCCTCTCATGCCCTACTGGTTCTACACCATGGTGCTTCTACATTAGTCTAGTATTTCTATACTTATGTTCTTCTCGCATCATGCCAGTTTCGTGCTAAAATATCAAAACACTTAGCCAAAATTTGGGGTCCAATAGTGATACTACAAAACTTTTCTCAGTAGATTATGGTGTGATAGAATGATAATCTTTAGACTTTGCTTTTGTCTCTATGAAAAATAATTATAGCTATCTTCTATGACTATTCTGGGAAAAATCAACTAATGGTGGTTTTATAAAACTCTAAATTTTTTGAGGTAAATACAAACGAGAAAAATGGGAATGTTGTTAAAGGGCATGTCTAAGATGTGGGCTCACATTCAAATTTGTGATGTTTATAAATAATATCAGTTAAATGTTTCAAAGCACTAATTATAGAGGGGAACCATACCCATAGTCCACTATTATATCTCTAAGGTCAATTTCAAATCAATTTCTAGGGCCAATCACCTACCAATGCATCACAAGTAATAGATAGATGAAGGCTTCTAATGGCTAAACTTTGAAAACATATAGGGTTCTTCCAATACAATTAAAGGTAGCAGAATCATAATTCTATATACGATATTTTATAATGGCTTGCATATTGGGTACTAATCCCATGCTCCATGGAATGGGGTAAAATTGATAACCACTTAACCCAAAACATTAACTTTCTATTAGTTTTAAATTGTTAGAACACATTTTATAGCCTAAAAGGAAAGAGAAAAGAATTTTTTTGGGTACATTTGGGTGTTAATATTAGTGTTACCATCCTGATACCATTTTTTTATCACCAAGATACCAATTAAGTGAGGTGAGAGTATAAAACAGATAGTATTAAAGAGTTGGAAACCACTAAAACTAGTACAAAAAATAGACATATAAAGATATCTAATACCAAATGTTATGATCCTTCCCATAACATATTAGAAAAATACTATAAATATATGAAAATAATGTTGAAAATGAAACATAGGAAGATTATTTGCATTAAAAAGAGAGCAAAATTATATTACAATCTCGTTGACCTCTTTGAGGGGATAACCTCCTTTGAGTAAGCTCAATTCAATATAATTCAAGGATGCATTTCCTCTAGTCTAGACTCCTATTTATATTAATTATATATTATCTAACTACTACTTAATTTGAATGTGGGATTATTACAATGAACTCAAGGGATGGCTTATAAAGCATATGCATCTATAGATTTAATTAGTTACAATAATTAAAAATAAAAAATTTGGGATAAAGGCGTCATAATATAAGATCAAATATTTCACATAATTATTTATTAGGAAGGAAGACTCTACAAAGAAGTTTATGTGTGAATCGAAGTTGGTTGTTTATAAATTTTCACTTGTTTGGGAGATCATTTCTCTTTTTCCTCCTAAAAATGCTCCTATTGAATATTTATATATACTTTGACATAGAAGGTTTATGCATTAGAATATGTTTTGTTAGGCTATGAGTTTTTTTCCACTATACTCATATAAATTATTATAATGACAATGGCCATTGCTATGAGTGAAAAACATGTGGATGGAATGGGGGAAAGTGTTTAGTGTAAAATACTAAATGGCCTAGGTGAAGTGAAGGGAGTAGTTAATTAATTATATTATGGGTATAATGCACTAAATGATTACTCTTTTTACGAATTTCATGCATTACTCATTGATCTAGTGTTTAAAATGGAGGACGGTAGATTGGCAAGGTCAATTAGAAGAAGGATTGGTAGGAGAGAAACCAATTTCGACCTAAAAATATAAAATAGCATGGTCAATGTGAAAGATACCTGAAGGCTTTATATTTATAGTAAGAGGGACATGTTAAAAATAATTTAATCCAAAATAAAATATCCACTATAAAAATGGATGCATGTGGGGCTACTAGAGAATGGAAAGTGACTAGTGCCATTAGGAATAACCAAATCATTGGAATATCCCAAGTTAACCAAGTGTTTTTTGTAAAGAATGATTGCTCTATCTAATGAATTTTGTTATAAAAAATCACCCTAGAATTCAACTTCCTAAGTCATTAATGTATATGAACCAAGGTCATTCCCTATATGCTATATACAACTAATTCATGTTTTGAAGTCTTATACAAGAATAATGTCCCTAAAAACCAATAATTTTTAATTTTAGGATGTAAGTTTATGAAGGGGAAGTCACAAATATATGAATAGCATAAGGTGATGAGGTTGGAGGAAAATAATATACACTAAAGAAGAATTTATTGGAATGTATTTTCTTCCTAAATATACCCATAAGAACCTATCATGGACATCTAATTTTTCAAGGTAGATAAAGGGGTCTAGATATTTTTTTAAAATATCAAGCAAAAATAGAGTTATGGTCTATTTATTGATATCCAAAAATAGCCTAAGAAGATATGGAGTCAATTATGATATATCTAAACTATTTACATAAATAAAACTAGTTTTTCAAGTCTATAGAAGATATAATTGAGAAGAAAGTGAACTACAATTCCACACTATTATTGAGAGCATGGCTTGGAACTTAAATTCTAGTATAATGAGGAAGATTGGGAATGCCATGATTTAGACCAACTAGGGGGGAGGCATCTTGAATATAAATTCTCATGCTTACTAAGACACCCATTTTTTCTTGATTCCTTACTTTCACCATTTTAAACATGTTATCCTTTGAGTCCTTATATGTAATGCTAGTTGGGTTTTTATCCATGCAAATATGTTCAGTAAGGATGAAAATATTTTTATTATATCATTAGATTTGGGGCCTATTTGAATATTTTAAATTCAAAAAATGAGAGTCTCATCATGGGTACAACATACCCTCTCAAAAAAAAATTCATTTTGTTTTAAGGTGTTGTGCAAAACTTCCTTATGATTTAAGTGGGTTTTCATGTTTCTTTAGGCCTTTAATCCTTAAATTGAAAGCCTTCAATTTCCTTTGTCTCTCTTTAGATTTGTGTTAGATCACACTACATCCACAAAAGGTGTCTTTGTTTTAAATTTTGGTTACCTTTAGCAACTTGAAACCATGTGGTGCCAATTAATTAAATATTAGAGGTAAATTATTTTTATTCTCCAAGGCAGCTAGAATGTCTACTTTAATAATTGAAATAACCTTGGATTTATCCTTTGTGTGATGGAGATTAGCTATAATCATCTCTAAGTTATAATGTTATTTAATTGGAATTCACTTTTTTTTTATGTAATTATGAAATTATTTTGGAAATATATGTAATTTATAGTTGTTGAGCTTCAGTTACCATATTTTGTTCTTGGACCATTCAAGAGAGTTTTAAGAATCTTGTTTCTAGTAAAATTAGTTTCTATTATTTATTATTCAATCATGTCTTTTGGTTTGAAATAAATCATATCATGTGTTAAGATTTATTTGTCAAAAATACCAATCTCGACATGCATTAAGATCTTCATTGGTCAAGCCATGGTGTTAGGGATTGTTTTCCTAAAAACCCTCTTTATTTAAATTTTTTTTAATAAACTATTACCATAAATATGATTCTAATCAAAATAAGGAATCAAATAGTAGAAATTAAATATATAAAATCATACATGATTGGAATTATATTAATGAGATATATCTAATAGGGTATGATGAGAAACAAGTACAAATGTAATAAATGAAACTAGACTAAGAAATGTAAATAATAGAGGGGTAAGGAATGACCAAACTTTTGCATTGTTATATAAACATGAGAATATAGATAACTATGTAGACTATGGACAACCTAATCCTAAAATTAAGAAATAGTGCAATGCTTTGGCATAGACCCATACCTATGTTGATTCTTTAGAGATAGGCCTATATGGTTATGACTATTTGAATACCACCAGGTTTATCTTGTTAGGGTTTTTCAATCTAGTTTTTTTCACATGTGCACTACCACCTTCCTATTACACCTATAACTTCACTTCACAGATGTGATGGGTAAAATGTGCCTCACTTATAGATGGCAATCCAAAATATAAGTAGGGAAAATTAGTTGGGTTGAAGAACCACCAAGGTATAATTGCAAGATACATATATTTCATGGTCAAAATCATACCCCTTTTAGTTCATGCAAGTGTAAATGAAGATTTGAGGTAGGTATTTAAACTCCTCTTCTCAAGTGGATATGCAACTAAAAAATATTTTCCAAGGAAATCCTTTGGTACAAGATATATTTTAAAACTTTAGTATTAGTCCTTATAAGTAGAATTATATCCTTTTGAGTGTGCCTATATTAATTTTGAGGAGAATGATTATTATTGAATGCTTGTATTTATGTTCCTCACCATTTTTTTATCATTTTTTGGAATTTTGTATATATATCCTTCTCTTTATTTGAGTTAGTATATATTAGCATGAAAGATAACACTAAAAATAGGAAAGAGACTAAGAAACCAAGCCCAAACAAGCATAAGAAAAGGGGTAGGGTCAAAGTACCTATAAATTTTTAAAAGAGTCGAACTTGTATAGTGTACATGTTTATCTAGGAGGGACTTTCATAGTGTATGGGTCCATCTAAAGAAAAAATTAGGTGTTAAAAATATATATACAAGAATGATAAAATGATCCCCAAGGCCAATAAATAGGAAAATCATATAAAAAGGAAGAAAATAACAGTACAGGACCACAAAGGGAATAAGATAGTAAGCTATAAAAATTCATTTGATAATAAAATGTGAATAAAATAAAATAACCACACACATACACACACACGCACACGCGTGCACACACACACACACGCACGCGCGCGCACACACACACACGCACGCGTGCACACACACACGCACGCGTGCACACACACACACACACACACACACACACACACACACACACACACACACACACACACACACACACACACACATTAATGCTAAAAGTATGGCAATAATGAGTCTTGTACTAAATTTAGGTGTTTACATAATTAGCCTACTTTTAGATTCATATGAAGTGATATGTGCATACTTAAAAGAAAAAAAGAAACATAAACTTAAGTACATACCTTGACCTACCTTAAAAAAATGAGATTGAACTTTTTGTCATGTGTTCATATGCAATATTATTTGAAAGCTTGAAATACCTATGAGAAATGACCATATACGCACAAGTAGTTAATACTCTATCATGTTTCTATTACTTTTTTTTTAAAAATGAAGTTTTAAATTTGTAATTTTTTGTATTTTGAAAAGAGCATAGGAATGAATACACCTGATTAGTATTTAATCTTAATGTCACACAAACAATATTTTTTATAGGTGTTGAAACATAACCAACATTTCTCTAGGAGTCTTCAAAAACCCAATCCACTTCTTGATTAAGGAAGTAGATAAAATTTTTACTCTACCACTTTGAAAATATTGGATCTATAAATGCCATGATATATGCCCCTATTTTGAGTTGAGGGGTGAAGAACTATGTTGCAGTCACTCAACTCAATAGAAAAGGTTAAATGCATCAAATGTTAAGAAAAATAATATAGCTAAAACGTAATATAATATGACCTCTAAATGATATTGAATTTTGATGCCATCATAATGTTTTTGTATAGATCATATGTTAATAAAAATATAAAAAATCCAAATCATGTTATAATCCTACAAACATATGTATTTGATATTTTCCACAATTATAATTTGAAGTTTGAGTTAACATCTAGCCATGTGACTTAGAATCTTGTAAATTGTAACTTTAATGTATGAAAGATAATACTATATCACACACAACACATTAGGGTATGGTCTCCCATTTGGAAAATTGAAATGGGAAGTAAGTATTATGCCCCCAAATGTCACAAACAAGAACCAGGTTGGGTGAAATTCTATAATGGAAACATAGTCAAAGTAATATGCCTCTCATAGATGATAGTAAACTATTTTTGTTTGTCCAATGTTAGTATGTTAATTTTGATGTGCATCTATGTTCAAACCCATAAGGGTGAATATAAATAGTATAATAAAAATGGTCCATGTTACCTATATATGCATGGGTACAATGGCCCCAGTGGTAGATCCATGAATAAATATGATTAATAAACGTGTATGGGTGTGATGCTCCCATAGGCTAAAAAGTATCAAATGTATTATTGGTCAATATATGTAAATAGAAAGTGTTTTAGTTCAGTAAACTTGATGGTTTTTAATAGGATATAAGTGTCTTATGCCAAATAGGCATACCACATTTTGGTCAAATTGGATGGTAATGATGATGCTATATGATGGTTTTTGATAGGCTATAAGTGTCTTGTGCCAAATAGGCATACCACATTTTGGTCAAATTGGATGGTAATGATGATGCTATAGGGATATATATTTTTACTTTATTCCCCTTGTGGGATTTAAGAAATAAGTTTATAGATAAATTAGATTAGTTTTATCATCAATTATAAATTTAACATAGACCCATGTGTTTCTCCCAAAAGTAATTAAGTCATATGACCCAAGATACGTGAAAATATTTTGTCTCATGTAATGATTTGAACATTACCCCTTATAGTAGGAAAAAAATCGCATATGTCAAATGTGTTAAAATGTGATTAGTTGTTTTGATAAACTGTGACTCCTATAAGATGAATGCCTATGATCATGTTTGTATTGATAATCCATATGTCACAGCTCTAGAATAATTTATGCTTTATTATGATATGTTGTGAAAAGATACATTATTAAAAGTGATTTACAATTATTGCATTCATTTAGGGTTTCAATATCCACCATTAAGTCAAATTAAAAAATTTAATATTTAACACGATGACATAAACCTAATGAGGCATATTATAATAAAATTAATTTGAATTTGAAACCAATCCATCATTTGTACTTTTTGAAGTTATGCCTTTTTGTTATGAGATTTTTCTATAAAGACCCCTAAGAGAGCTATTGTATTTTGTCTATTAGAGCACATTTGTGTTGAGATTGTTGTTGTTTAGGGCATTATGAATATATTTTGATTTTCCTTGAACTTTTTTATTTTTGATAATGTTTTGTTTTGTTTTTTGTTTGAATTTGAAGATAGAACCATGGTCGATCATGTCTTGTGATCATTGGACGTGTTCTTGATAATTTGTATTTCATTATCAATCTGGTCTATGTCCCTTATGATTTTGACCCTTTTGTTTTCAATTTTATCTTGTAAAGTTTTAGACATAAATTTATTTTTTTATACTAATGTTGGTTTGTTTAAACATTGATATGTGAATAAAATTTTGATAATATTTGTGTTTGTGTGTTTATTTGTATAGATATTTTTTTACATGCATGATTTTTGGTACTGTAGATCTTGAGTTTTTATATCTGATATCAATCTTGATCCCTGTGATCAGGATATTATATGTGTTTCTAGATTTGGCCCTGCAAGTTGCCAAGATATTGTAGCTAAGGATGCACCTCTATTGTTTGCCTTGGCTAAGAGGTGGGATTTTGATAGTTTATCTTTCTAGCTTCCCATAAGGGAGATGACTATTACACTTGAGGATGTCTTGAGGATCTTACGTCTATCCATTCATGGTAGAGAGGTTTGTGTTGCATGCTTTAGTGATACATAAAGGAAAGAAGCTCAAATATATTATAGAGGTGATGCTACTAGTTAGGAGAGGAATGGTGGTGGTAGCTTTATTATTGATCACATTATCCCTAGAATTACTTGACACTTGTAGAAATATTTATGCATTTTGGTTGGCTCTTTTATTATAGTGGATATTTGTGGTTTTTTTATAGTGTATGGACTTCATCATATTATACACGATATTGAGATACATAGTACTATTGATAGTTGGGGTAGATTAATGTTAGCCCATCTATACCGATATTTGTATAGATTTACCATAAAGTGTAGTTTCATAGGTTTGGTTTCTAGCACATTATTATAGGTTTTGGGGTGCAAACACATTTATTTATCTGACCACTTGGCTTCTCCCTATCTATATGGACCAAGGCCAAAAATATGCATATTTATGGGTTCACAGACATGGGCATCTTGTAGGGAAAGATGATGTTACTAATCTTTGGGAGGTTGTAGATTTATTACATGTAGACAATGTTACCTAGATCTCATATCACATTCATCCTATATGACCTTAGAATGTCACTATGTTGTGGTAATTACAAGTGATTCAGTTGATAGTTGATCACCATAATATGCACAAGAGACTTCGGTATTATTATTTTATGCACAAGTTTTGCATATGACAAGACCGACCACCTAGTGCTTACGTTTAGTGGTGACTCATTGGAGTGACCTATTGAGCTAGAGAGCATGTCTCCTTAGTGAAGCTAATATTAAAAGAGAGAGAGTACTCATAATGGATACATAGAGCCTACATTGTGGAGCTTAGGCTAGATTATATGTGTGTCAGTTAGTAGTATGCCTCATATTTTACAATAGCTCAATTTTTCCTTTGTTTCCTCCAAGAGGATCTAATGTTATTGGTGATAATGTGACCACCCCGAATGGAAAACCTAATGGAGGTTGTTGTAGTTTAATGTTAGTCATTGATCCCCTTGTAAAGTTGGCTCTTGAGGACCCTAGTAATTATTTGTGTTTAAACAGTTTCTGGATTTTATGAATTTTATATTATGTGTGTTTCCTTGAATTTTATATTATATGTGTTTGCTCATATGTTAACATTTGTGGCTTCAGTTCCTTTTGTTTACAATGATAATCTTATGGATCCTTACTTTGGATGACATTACTCATGTGATGACCTAGGAAGTTATAAAGTTAGAGGGTATCTTTAAGGACTTGATAGATGTTGCTAAGTATTAGGCACCTTTATTTAAGCCATTGGATAGTTTAAAGGAAACATATTTTTAGGAGAAACAATGGATGGATTAGCTAGAAGCATAGATTTGGTAGGTGTGAGAGCACAAAGCTAGCAAAGTGGCACCTATGGCAGCTCCTCCCACATATTTTATTAGGCCATTTTCGGATGTGATTATACAAATATTTGATGAAAATACGAAAGTAGTAGTTGCCTTATCATATGTGAGGGATCAAGGTTATGTGCTAACTAGTATTAATTCACAGAGTGAGCACATTGAGTAGTCAGGTAGTGAGTACATGATTCACCATATCGAAAGAGGGGAAAGCATCGCTTTGGGAGCTCACCAAGCTAAGTCTTGAGAGGAGGGAAATGATGATAATTCATGGGCATTACAGAGGTGATGGTGATTTATGTTGTGCTTTGTATGGTGTTTGATACCTATATTTTTTTTAAACTATGTATTTAAATGATGAATATATCGTAGTTTGTCATAATATAAGTTTGTATGCATATGCTACATATCTATGATATATGGCTTAAAAATGTATGATAAGGAATTTTGTTTTATTTATACTTTTTAATATATAATTCATGTTTATAAAATTATTGTGTAATTTTTAAAAAATGATAAAAAACACCCTTATGTTATGAGATGTATACAAAGTATGCCCATAAAACTAAGGGTTGTCCTACTCAATTAAAATATTTTTGCTAGGAAATAGACTAGTTATATGTTGAGACATATAAATTTATTCGATGATATAAGTCTTTTACATGATGAATTATTTCATTTTCATAGTAATCTACTAAATCTTCTTTTATGACTATAAGATTAGATATGTAATTATCACCCATATTTAGTTGATGTTGTGGAGAAAAATGAATAGATGTTTTGTTGAAATCAAATGGAATATAATCATGGTTTAAATCAAGCATCTCATTAACTACTCTTGTCCATGAATTTCCCTAAATTAACATAAATATAAAATGTAATAAGGCAACACATTGGTCCAACTTACAATGGTAAGTGGGGTAGATGTGTTTTGTTAAATTTTTCAATACCATACCCCAAAATTTCTAAAGTATGAGACTAAGACAATTACTTCGTAAGATTTATAATCTCATGTGACCTCACTTCTATGCCTTACATTTAGAAACAAAAATAAATATTTTAAGTTTATTATAAAAAATTCACATAGTCAACCACCTTCTATTACTAAATAATAGATTTTCTTACGAAAAAACGTGTCACAAATTTTGATTACAAAATTTTAGTTGTCATTAGAAATGTCACTTATTACATAGAGTGATATTATTCAAGTTTTATTCTAAGCTTGAATTAATGATAATAGAAAAAAACTTTATTAACTTAACACTAATTGTCTATTTAAAAAAATTTAACTATTGTAAACACTAAAAAAGCTATTTTATTGGCATCCATATGTTTTATTCACATTTTTTAATGCATGGTTGAACAATTTACTCTTAGTTTTATTAGTCCTGGAGGGAGGAATTATTAGCATTCAGTTTGCTTTAAACGGTTATTATTTCCAATTATTTGGACCAAACAAAGTTTATTGATTTATGTTTCAGTTAATACTTGAACATTTAAGCTAGATAAGTTACAATTTGTTTAGGTAACAATTTAAAATAATATTATTTGTTGTCTCTTCTTGACTATGATTTTTAACATGTTATGGCAACCTTCATGTAAATCGAGGTGATTATTGTCCCTGCCAGTCTTAAGCATCAATTGCACTTTGCATTCTACAAAGTTGAATATATCAATAAAAAAAATAATGATTAAATTTATCTGGGACAGTTTTCAAATTTAGGGTAGTTTTTTATAGCTCAGCTAGTCAGGCTAGTTGTCTATCTGGCACCAAATATGCTTCCCATAAGTATCATAGTGTAGAGAAGTCTCCTCAAACACCATCTATCCCAAGTCACTGCCCTATGTACGATGCCCTATAAATGATGTTTCTTCTTCATTTCTTCATGTTTATGATATTGCTTGGTGGCCTTATTGCTACAAGTAATTGTTTGTAAATTTTTTGTTTATAAGCTCGATGGTTGGAACCTCACCAATAATGAAATTGTCTACTATACAACTTACTATTTTCTATGGTAGAATCGTAAACGTCTATGACGATGTACCTGCTAATAAGGTAACCATTCCATTACTGATTTATTCTTATTATTAAATGATTCAATGTTAATGAACTATAGTTAAATTTGGTTTATATTTCAATTATAGGGGCAAGCTATCATGATGCTGGTGGATAATGTAAATTGTATGAATAATGGGTTTATGCCCACTATTCAATAAATCCTATGCACTTCACTTTTAAGCTCCATGGAAAGAGCATCCTTGTCTCTTAAAACTTGTGGGCGAAATAAACATGATTTCATTCCTAATCTACCTTTGCCAGGTGCTCCAACCAAAAGCAACCATACGCAAGTTACAATATGATAAGATACCCTTATGCTTTTCCAAATATGAGTGGGTTTTCATTTTTAACAATTCAATTTATTTAAATTTATTTTGACTCAGCATGAACATATTTCTTATTAAAATTTTGAATTTGTGAAGTTATTAATTCTTTAATTTAGTCCCACTCGTTTAACCATTTTAAATGGTCGTAGTAGGCTTCATGAAAATAGGGTCAGAAATCAAGTAAAAACTATTCATATCAAATATCTCTGTAATTGTATACCTTTTTTTTCCCTTCTCAACAATTGTTAATGGTAATGATATTAAATTGTGTTAAAATTTAAGGATCAGTTTGCAATTCACTAAAATAAAATGAATTTTATAATTTTATTTTTGTTAAATCAAATCTATTTTTTGATATCTAACTTTATGCATTACCAATTATTAAAGATGTTTGCTTACTTAGGGGCAATGTAGTTCACAGGAGCTAAAGACTTTAGTCAATTTCAATTGCACACAGTATAGAAGGAATACTTGATAGAGGCAACAATGTCACAATGATGGTAATAGTGGTGCAGGGAAGCAATTCCAAATACCGAGCATTTAAAAATGAAACACATTGCATCCAAATATAAATTTAGAGTGTCTTTGTTGTTATCAAACCGTAGGTGGACATGGTAATAACAAGTGTCATTGCTTATGGCTTATCTGTTAAATCCTTGTAAAATATCATGATAGTTGTTATTCATACAAGATTAGGTGGCAACACTTTGCAATCAATCCATTTAGACTAGAATTATTATTATTAGTTATGATCTATTTTTATAAACATTTTTAATCTAATATTTCATAGCTTCTTGTAAATTTCACTCACCAATAATGATCTCAAAGAACAAATATGTTTGCCATAAATAATTGTTAGAGGTAGCTATTATTAATCTAAGTATTGTCTTAAGTATTTGACTTTTAGATTTCTTCATGTCCATAATTACCTGAAACAAAACCATCATTTGATTATATAATACAATTTGCTTCAGTATCAATTTAATCATAAATATTAGAATATTTTTAATTTGTTATTTTTTTTTTGAATTCAAAATTTATTAGATTTAATCATTTTTCTATTTAATCTGCTCCCAAATTTGGTTTCCCTTCCTGCAAGGACTTGGTGCTCTATGCCCTTGTTAAATATGGTAACATTTTAAGTTGGAAATGATCTTTGTGTATCTTCATACAATAGTCACATTTGCCTCATGTTTATTTTGATTTTTAATTGAGATTGTATATATGATCTTTGTATAGTTGTATAGACACTTTGAAAATTAGGTTAGTTCATTCACCTTTCTCATTTTTTTTTTCTATTCATTAGAGGTAGCTCATTTGAACCAATTTTTTCAAATTTTAAATTGTGTTCATGTCTACAAATAGATAAGTGGTTGAGCTTAATTGATTATCAAGTGTAGACATCTAATTTTAAGATGAGGGTGGTTTTTGATGTTAGTTTGTATTAGTTTAGGGTATTTATTTATTTATTAATTATCGATTCATATTAGGCTCTTATTGACACATTTTATTATGTTTTAAACCTTGTTTGCCTCCCCAACTTTTATTTTCTCTCTCATCCTTGTTTTTCATGTTTCCCCTTGTGTTTCCTTGATCCTACCAAGAGCATAGTACTAAAATTCTAGTCCCCTATTTTTTGGGTCCTTTTAACCCCCATATATGTTTCTCCAATGTTTGTGCTTCCTTTTATTAGCTCTCACAACTTTTGTGTACTAGCTTACACACCAATTAGGTCCTATTTTATAGTTTAAAATTCAATATATACACACAAACATTAATGCATATAAGCAAAAACCAAAAATTTAAGTGGATGATAAAGTACACATGATATACAAGAGTGATAAAAGTCTCTTGTTCTAAGAAGAGGTCAAGAGTGATAAGAAAGAATCTAGCATTTGAATTATAAAGTATAATTTCCTTTGTGGTCTTGATATTGCATCATTGCCAATTGTTTATGTAGTGAAAATTCATATAAGGGTTAGTGCTTACATCACAATATTTTTTATCAAACTACATTGAGTGTTGGTTTCTAAATTTTCTAAGGATGGGGTTCTGACTATGGTAGGTTCCGCAATTTACTACCTCTTTTAAAGGTCTTATAAGATTTTGTGATTTGACTAAGATTTCAAAAAAGGAGAAGGATTTATTGGTGATTACATTGAATTCTAACAAAATGAGCAAGTGTTTTGGATCCCAAAAGTAGAGAATAAAATTTATCATTTTTTTTTCAAAAATGGATGTAATAACTAGGATCATAGCTTATCCCTAAGCTACACACTTAGGAGCAACCAAGAGCGTAGAATTCAACTCCTAGTCAAATTTTCAAATTTGATAGTTTGTTATAAAATTCATATATTATGTCCACCTCAGTTTTTGGACTTGATTCTACTTGATTTGAGTCTCATAAAATCTACAAATTTGCAACAGTTAAACATTCTTCACAAACCCCTCACTTTGCATATTTATATTATTCTAGAATTGTTTTTATTGTAATTGTATCTTTACTATGTATTTAGGTAAAATTATTTTTTGATTTAAATTACACATTGCTATATGGTTTATTGTAGTGCATTGTTGATGTAAACCACTTAAATATATCATCATCAAGTACTTATTGATCACTCATTGCATATTTATTGAGCACTTCATTGGAACTATTACTGTTATACATTTTTTATTTATTGACTAATAGTTTATTTAATAAATTTGAGGGGTTTGACAAAGTTTAATGGCATCTTAACCATATATATATATATATATATATATATATATATACACACACACACACACACACACACACACACACACACACACCAAACCCTCAATAATTTTAGTTTTAAGGGATTTTCTCATTTAAGAGATTCAAAAGTTGAAATGTGTGAGCTCAAAACAAAAGACAATCTACATCAGAAACAAGCAAACAACATTGGAGATTTGCTATCAATATATATGGTCTTTAATGACTAGCATTGTCCTTATGGTCTTGATGGTACCCCATTTCATGCAATAATTAGTTAACAAATAAATTTAAATAGTAGCATATTGGTGTAGACATTTTCAGATTTTGACAATTTTTAGAAACAATTATAAAATTGAAACCTTTATTCATTAGATTATGTTTTTAAAATTTAAGTGCCCTTTATCTCTTTCTATATTTGATTGCATAATTTTTTTATTAAGGGTAAAAAGTGGGTTTTTGAAAGGGCTCAAACCTTTTTACATCAAGGATTCAATGATATGATAATTATCAACCATACAAGAAAACAAATCTACCAAAAATTTTGGAAAAATAATCCAATTAAACTACCAACAATGAATTAAAACAAAACTACCAAATCAACATAATACTAACATAATTAATTAAACATATTTTAATATATTTTATAATATTAAATTTTAGATAACCATTTTTTATACACATAAAATCAACTTTCTACTTTTTAATTGTTTTGATTATATGAATTGAGTATTGTAACTTAACACAACCCAAGTAACTATAATATAACCCTTGTTTCTATTTTAATTATATGATAATGTTACACAAGCCTCATTCTTAACCCACTCCTAATCATATAATTTAAGATTTTCGCTGTTATTTTTTTTTGTTGTATTTTAAATATTATCTTTGTTAATTAATAATCTATTTTTTGGTTCTTTGTTTCTTTTTTCTTGTTTTTTTTATTTTAGGTTTTTTTTGATGTAAGTGAGACGAGACCTAATCAAAACTTATTTTTTACCAATAATAGTAAAAAAATTAAAAACACATTAAAAATGATCTTCCAAAATTTATTAACTGTTAAATTGTATGATTTTAAGGTGTTTGTGTACTTATCAATTATTGGTATAAAATAAACATATTGAAATATTTTGTGGGTTGTGATTATTGGTGCTTATCAAGATAGTTTGACTAGTCTTTGGTTTAACATAGGCACAAAAAACATATTTTGATTTCTTTAATTTTTTAGATATTATTACTTGATTAGGGAAAGAAGAAGATTTTTTTATAGTTTATAGAAGAAAAAGATAGGGAAATTGAATGAGGTTTTAGAAGGCCAAGACTAGGTGAAAATACCATCAAAATTGATTAAAGCATGTCTACACATTTTTATAAATATTAGAATAGTTTGAACTATCCATAGTGGAAGAGAATGTTATAGGAAAATTTTTATAGCCATCCTCAATTTTCTAGGTTAGCTCCCTGTCACTTCTAAGCACACTTTTTCATTGTTACCTCCTAACAACTGCCACTAGATCATTAAATATTAATACCCAAGCTTAAACCCTAAATGTTTTTCCTAATTATAGGTTTGGAATCAATTAATTAGGCTTGATTACTATTTTTTGCATGTCATTTAGCCTACTTTAAACCACTTGGGTATTTGTGTTGTAATTAAGTGTAAATCCATATTTACATATTATATTTTTGGGAACCCATGCTCTCTCACACTCTTTATAGGGTTAGATCTTGCTCCATCTTGTGATAGATCACAATTTTCTTAAAATTATTTTTGTGACTTCTCATAGGGTTAGATATTGTTTCATATAGCATCAAATATGAACTTGTCTAATTAATATGAGAATTATTCCATTTCATGCTCTTACATATAATAGTCCTACTTCCCTTTTTTTTTGGGATCTCATTTAGAGTGATATAATTATTTTAAATTTATGAAAATTAATTTTCATACCTAATGGTGTTTGTAAAAAGTTTAATTACTTTTATGCTTGTTCCTAGAGTCTCATTTAGAGTCATATTATTACAATTGCTAGCCATTGATTAGGTTTTACCCTAATTTGAATTAAGACAAATTATTTAATCTAATTAAGATAAAAACTAGTATGTTAATTCATCTACTAAGATATGGCATTCAAGCATACATCTAAATGTAAAATACTAAAACTATTTGTAATGATTTGATAAGTGCCATATGCTAAATATAAAAATTACAAGAAAGGGATAAGTAATTAGATTTTATTATTGATTTTCTAACTATGATTATATTATAATAGTGTAAAATATACTACTTCAATCTTATGATTTGTTAGGTTTTAAAACTATGTTTTTGTTTGTGTAGGGACAATTTTGTTAGGTATGAGTCAATATCAACCATCGATACTGACATGTAGTGGTTGGTATTTTTATGTATAAAAAAGTGATTTTTATTGTACAATCACCTTTGCCTATTTATGAAATCTATTTAGGTGTGATTTTGAACCTTGATGATGCATACAACTGCAAAAATTAGTCTATTTCACCTTAAAACCCTAAGTGTGCTGAGGGCTATGAACCTATAAAAACTAAGAAAGAGTAATTGGTTTAGCTAAGCCTAATAATGCTCATTAATGATTGACCAATGCCTACATATATGATACTCCAAGATAGAAATCAGGACACATGTATTTTTCCCATCTAATGTGATTTTAAAATTGTGTTCCTTCATTATATGTGTGCAACTAATGATTTAGCTTTGATACTTGAAAATTCTTTCTTTGAATTGGCTTTGGTTTGATTTAAACTTGGCATGTGACTGCTCCTAGTGATTGGATTTTAATTTTGGAGGAATAAGGAATTTTTTCCCAAATTAAAATATTGTATAGATGTGTATCTTATAAGTCCCCTATAAAATGAGGCCTTGATTTATATATATGAGTCTAATTGGGGAATTTCTCACACTATGTTATCTAAAACATATGGTCCAACCCATAAGAGTGCCTTACATTTTAAAAGTGGCCATTTCTGGTAGAGGTTCATTACTATAATTCTCAAGTCAATATTTATTGGTAATATTAAACCAATTTGATATTTGTGACCCATGCATAAGAGATTAGACTAAGCATTTGGGCATGTTAATGTAAGTAGGTTTGAGATATATAGTGAGGTTCATTTAGGTGTGTAATAGAACAACAAAAGAATTGGACCCATATAAATCAATATGATAGGGTGAGATAGAGAGTTAGGAGATATTTGTGCACACAAACTATGTCTAGTAAAATTATGTCAAGATTATCATTATCAAGTAATTAATACCAAATTTTAGTGCCTACGGATTGTAAGGAACTATTTTTAAATCTTTGTTGATATATGTAATATTTATCTTTTTATGGATAGGCATATTTTTTTACTCAATATAGATATTAGATATTATTTTATAATGCCATGTTTTTAAATGTATATAACTCTATGGTACAATCCTAACATTTGTTTCTTATTTCTTATCATACAATTCTTATTGTATAAAATGCTAGTATTCATATTCAAGAATATATATTCAATATAAAATCATAAAATGCTTGAATATCTTATATATTTTAGAGTTTCAAGTAATTACTTTAAGTGCCACATGTATACCTCCTAGTTTCATTTTTGAAGCCTCCAATTATGATAGGATAAGCACAAATATTTTTGTATGCATAACCATTCCCAATGACCAATGCATGATGATATATTATGAGGTAAATCACACAATACAAATAAGAGTTATGGCTCAACAAGCAACAAATCCTCCTCTAGTAGTGAATAGACAATGCACTTCTATAAATATTCCACAAGCTCCTAAGCTTAAATTATAAGCAACCAAAGAATATAACATTGTGGATAAACTTAAATATACTCAAGCAAAGATATATACTCCAGAGTTATTGAAAAAATAAAATGTTTACAAAGATATCTTGTATAAATCATTACAAGATTAAAAAATCTAAGCGATACTCAACCATCTCACTTGGATTTTATTGTTATATATATAAAATATAGTGAGAATCAATAAGCTTTGAAGATAATTAAATACCTCCAAAAGATACCATGAATCAACACTTACCTTTACACATTCAAGTTATTATTGATGATATGTTCTGAATTAAGAGAGTACTTGTTGATAATGGTTTAATATTGAATATTCATAATGAAATATTTATTTTTAAATTTGGGTATTAGTAGAGAGGCATTAACTAGCTTGACTATGTAAATTAAATAATTTTATAACCATGAACAAAGAACCCTTGGGATAATCACATTGAATTTAAAACTTGGGCAGAAAATATTAACAATTGAGTGTCATGTCATATCCAATGATGTAAGTTATATTATTGTGCTTGGAAAACCTTAGATTAATTTTATGGGTGTTATAACCCTACCTTACATAAATGTTTTAAATTTTCACACAAATAAATTAGTTATACATATCAAGCATATTATATGCCTTTTTTATGTTACAATATGGTGGAGCTTTGACATAATATAGTGCCTCATTTTTAAAAAGTCAAAACATTTGTGGTTACTGAATGTAGCAATACTAAAGAATATAATGAGAATGAGGATATTAAAGATAATATTTATGAGGGATTATGAAAAATAATATTTACTTTAATAGGTCTAAGAAAATATATTAATGATATGAATGTATTCGGTGTTGGTTCCCTTTAAATAAGTCCTATCGAATATGGAAGGGAAAACTTTAGTTATCAATAATAAAAACCAAAAATATAATGGTAAATAACCAATGATGGATGATTATTGAGTCATAAATAGTAATGTAAAAGTTGCTAGTATTATTCAAACATCATTAGAAAAATATAGATTTAGACTCAAATGTGTACAAAATATGTGTTATAGTAGACTAAAAAAAAAGGAACAAGGCATCATAAATCCTATTATTCCAAATGTTCATCCATTCAAACAAGAAATTGGCTATAAGAATGATGAGAAGTCACATAAGTATTCCCAAGTGTGGACATATGAATGATAAAGAATTTGTAAAAATTAGTAATATACCTTGTGATATGACTAACATATATTTGGGTGCTATGACTTATCACAAAAATGTTAATAGTATAAATATTTTTAAATATATTTTCAAGACATTAAAGTTGCTTATAACCTAATTCAGAAAATTTATAATGGGCCAATCTCAGGATCATGCAAGTATAAAGTATGTCCTCATAAATATATGATTATCAAACTTGTCCTTACAATGAGATCATTTCTCATTATCATGTTATAATTTTTGTTTCACATTCAACAACTTATATAAATGATTGTGTGTGTATTCTTTCTCATAATGAAAAAAACCTTGGGTGGATATAGAATTTCATATCCAAATTTTTTGTGTCAATTACAATCTATACACATATAATTCCTTTATGAAAAAAACATTCTCTATTTTATTGTGTGGTTTTTTTATTTCATGCTTTATTGAAATATTAGCTACTTTTTTCCTATCGTATAACCCGCTTCACATTTAGGCCACATAAATCAACATAGATAGAGGCATCAATTCACTTATTTTTCCATATTAGTATTTGTTAGATTGGAAAGCTAGTTTTAGAGTTGTTTAGTAGGTTTATTATGGAAATTTTATGACTGCTTGGGGGTGTTTACTTATTTTTTGTTTAATATATATCTAACTATGTACAAAAACTAAAACTAGTACACAAGGTAGATTTAGAATACAATACTCTAAAATAGTAAAATAGATCTATTAAAGTGGATCCAAATAATAAAAATAGTGGATTGAAACTAATTTGATAAGAAATGGAAAATATGAAAAGTACAAGAGATAGAACATCTTGGCATAATTATGAAATTATAGAAGTGCATTAATGGTCTAGAAGGAATCAAAGAGCTCTATGTGAAATCTAAACTGCTCACTAGACAAGAACAAATTTGGTGCCTATTATCTAAAAAATGAATCTACCTAGGGTAGTTTCAATGTTATGCCCTTATGGAAGACAAGTCTGTTACTGAGCACTGAATGTGTATCATGCACTTTTTGGATTCTATATTATTTAATGCAGGTTCTCTCCCTAATGCCATAGAATTTTGTATTATAACTTCTCTAAATTGGTGGGAATAAAGTTTTAAATGACTTCATATTCGTCTCTTTGACTAATTCACCACAATAGACAAGTAAAAGGAAGAAGGGATGGAATTAGTTAAATCAGGCAACTCAAAGGAGTTACATCTTTGTATCTCATGTATTAGAATCAAACCCTATGTAGTTCTTATGTATTATAAATGGAATGTTCATAAAGAGTTTCAATGTCATATTTATAAGGAGTATGATGTAACAACATGAACATTTACCTAAACCTTTTTTAATTATAATTGGATGATGTCACAATTGCTTTAAAAAAAGAATGGATAAGGGTATATTAATGTGTAAACTACTTTGCAAGTAAAACAAAGGATTTTTATCAATAGAATATTATAAATTTTAGAAGGCTCTTCATTTAATCCTTACTTATATGATCTTTGGTAAATGACTATGAATTATTTGCATATATATGACTCTTTAGGACATGACAAGTACAATGTTGAAAAAATATAAAAAGAGGGATATGAAAATAAAAAGTGTGAGAAATCAGGCCAAGGTGGAAATACCCAAAAATATAAAAGGGATAGATTTAGAGACCTACCAAATTCATAGAGGGAAAATCAAACATACACTATGGCAAATGAATCTATCCTAAGAGAGATAGATGCTCATAAATGGCATAAGTAGCTTAAAATATGATCAAATAAGGCTCAAAAGCTAAAATGGAGGAAAGCTAAATATATTTGAAAAGAAGGCCAGAGAGAGTAGTTTGGGGTGGGAAATGTCCTGAAAATATCCAAATATAAAAAAGTGGACCAAATGTGTAAAAAATGGGTAAAATATTCTATATTATCTTGACGTTAAAATTTATATTAATCAATTACACAAATATTATTCCTATCATGAAGTTTAAATTAGAATTGGAAAAGTTTAATTATAGGGGCATACTTATCTAGAAGACTAGTATATATACATACAAGAAGGGTATTTAATATGTTAAGTGTTTCAAGGTTATGCTAACATCAAATGTACTTAACAAGATCTAGGAATCTAAATCAGTTTAATAAGTTCAATCAAAATTATTGAGAAATGATTTATGAAAATGTCACTAACAATATAAAATATTATTCATTAAACAAAATTAATATCCACAACTAAAATTTTCATAATATCATCTTCTTCTCATACTTTTTCATATATATATATATATAAGACTTGGAATGAGGCATGAGCTAAGTGAGTATGAGGAGTGGTCATAAGTGCATTGTTTCAACTTAAATGATGATTTATTTATCTATAGTAAGTGTTTGATTCTTTGAGAGGATACCTCTCCCATAGGTACCATTATCTCATTAAGTCAATAACATTTTGAGCATATAAATAGAAATGATATATATATATATATATATATATATATATATATATATATATATCATTTCTATTTATATGCTCAAAATGTTATTGACTTAATGAGATAATGGTACCTATGGGAGAGGTATCCTCTCAAAGAATCAAACACTTACTATAGATAAATAAATCATCATTTAAGTTGAAACAATGCACTTATGACCACTCCTCATACTCACTTAGCTCATGCCTCATTCCTAGTCTTGTGTGTGTGTGTGTGTGTGTGTGTGTGTGTGTGTGTGTGTGTGTGTGTGTGTGTGTGTGTGTGTATGTATGTATATATATATATATATATATATATATATATATATATATATATATATATATATATATATATATATATATATATATATATATATGTATATGTATATGTATATATATATGTATATATGTATGTATATATATATATATGTGTGTGTGTGTATATATATATATATATATATATCATTTCTCTTTATATGCTCAAAATGCAATTGACTTAATAAGATAATGGTACCTATGGGAGAGGTATCCTCTCAAAGAATCAAACACTTCCTATAGATAAATAAATCATCATTTAAGTTGAAACAATGCAGTTATGACCACTCCTCATACTCACTTAGCTCATGCCTCATTCCATAGTCTTATGATTGCCATGCATTCACTCTTATTGTGAATGTCCCATTCCTATAAATAACTAATGATTTAAGAATATCCCTATCCAACATCCTAAGAAACCTAAACTCACTTTCAAACTAATACACACCTTTAGTTTAATTATATTAACCTCTATAAAAGGCCACCTTATATGGATAATCCATCTCCCCAGTAGTGTTCAATTCTACCAACTGCATCCTTCAGCCAAATAATAGTTAGTTGATCAAATTTAAATTCATGTAATGGATCATCCCACATGTTTAGTAAGCCTCATCTAAAGGAATTCTCAAAATAATATTATAAAGACACATTTCAATCCATTTCATGCATAGGATGCTCATACATGAATAAACACTAGAACATATAATTGTACGTTGAGAGAAAAGCACATATTTTTCCCAATTTATAGTCCACAAAGCCCAAGTATTCTTGAGCTAAGTCTACATACACCTCCAAGGTCACAAGTCATTTTCAAAGACTTAATTACACTTGAATTTCATCAACATTTAAAATTTTACACTAGTATTTCATACACACCACTGTAGCCTAGAATAAATATATGGAGTTTGATCCCTCTTCAAACTATTGGTATGTAGGCAACACTCAACATAGGTGGTGTTTAGTTCTATCACAACTTTAACCACTAATCCATTTTTATATTTTATCCATTTATCATCTATGGTCTATTGAGATAGAGTTATGAGTGAATAAAATACATACAATAGCTTCCACAACAAGTCCCACATCATAAAACATATAAACAGGATCAACATGTGAAAATGCACTAACACAAAGTTTCATAGTGTAAAACCCCTTCCAAAAATTGGCATTCCCTAAGGACACTAGCACACGACACCCCTGTCCAATTAAAATGGCCTTATTAAGATATATAATGGTGTCCCTTTTATAATTCACATCTAGTCTATACAGTCACATAGTCAAATCTATAGTCGTATACATAATCTTGCATTTTTATTTTCTAAATAAGTTATTTCTTTATTTTGCATTTTCCCTTTTTAGTATCTTTCCAAATTTAGTAAATTAAAAATCAATGAATGTTTAATTTATGTATATATTTTACATATGATTTATCTCAATCAATTTTATCTAATTAGGATATATCACTCTTCCTAGTTTCCCAAATTGTGATAAAACATATCAGTGAACTCGACATGAATCAAACACACAACCTTTTGAACACTAATTTTTTAGGAATATCATAGAAAAATACCTTTGTCAAATATAAAATTTCTAGATATCAGGAGGTATGATACATATATCAATGCATTATAAGTACCAATAAGTCACCATTTATAATCAATAAATAATGTGGACTCGTGTATATATAAATAGGTATTAGAATCTAGGCTAACAATACACATGATAGACCACATGTGATGTTATAGATTCTATTTGGTTGGGAATTAATTTTTTACCAACAGTATGACATAGATCCAATAGTAGGTTTTAAAAACAAGAGGGAAACCCCTTCTTTCACTTTCATAAAATTACAGGCATGTCATGGATACTTGTGTGGCATTACAACAGAAACTTCAAAAACATAAGGCTAAAGGCACTATTCATATTATACATCCCATACCACAACCTACAAGGGATCAACAACAAGGTCACATGTGCAAAAATTCTAAATATTCTAAAAAGAATCCATTGACTATTCATGTTTTTATTGAGAATTAATATAGACACCATGTGGAAATGGATGATCACATAGAGCCAAATACATGTACACTTGCATTTCTCCAACACATGGGTCATGATCAAGAAGAATTATAGAAAGCCATATATTCTCAATATTCAATGGGTCATATCACACTACCAATTTCATGTGGTCCTAAAGTTTTAGACACACTAATTTTTGTTATGTAAATAGTAAATCACATTGGTGTTATGTTGAGTCAATAATGGTTACATGAAATGGAATCTACAGTTGATTAGTTAAAAATGCTTTACATTCAAATTTGAAGATAGTACACTTCTCCATGATGGTATGGATGGCAACCATAGATTCATAAATGACAAACAAGTTTCCAAATTGTTTTATCCAAAAATTGTACATGAGGCTTTTTACACATTAAATAAGCATGACATATGTATGCATAGGATTCAAAATAGTGTCAAAGATAAGACTACAATTATAGAACATGAATGGTATGATGACCATAATGATAATGATCCATGGGAGTTTAAAAAGACTCAATATCTGGTAATCAATGATCTATGACTAGATCCACATTTAGATTATCCACGTCCATTGGATGTGTTCTTTGATTCTTAGATTATCATAATTGGTTCATATATTAAAAAAAAATCAAATATTCTACAAACTTCAAAAATAAAGACTTGTGTAGGATTATGTTTAGTTTATTTAAATCAATTAATTTATGTTAACTTATTTAATACTTATTCCTATCTATTTTCATATCATATATTTTTTATAAGTGTACATGAGTGAATTCAGAACATACATGTCATTTTCAGCTCTTGTTGTAGGAGGTGCTAGTTTCTCGAACTCGTAAATTATATTTTATTTATACAAGACATAGGCCTCTTATATTTTATTTATACATAAACAAGTTCATTGGGGGCATCTCATACACAAGTTTTATCATTCTTTGGCTATCCCTTATTGTTCATACCTTATTTCCTTATATTTCACAAAATCTATTGGTATTTTTCACTTACACATTGATATCTCACTGGATAACTAAGTTTCATAATATGTAGATGTTACAAATTGCTTATGTTGATCAATTAAATGTACCCTTGCATACTTTGGGTGTTTGATTTTATGCTTGATGTCTTGTGTGTATTCATTGTTTGGATTGTGGACATTTGAAGATGTCCTTGAATGTGGATAAAATCCTTAATTATATGTTTCTATGTGTGTGAGTGACATTTGAACATGTCCTTTATATGATATCTATTATGACATCTATCTTGACAATGTCATTATGTATGATTGTTTCTACATCCATATTACATTACTATTTCACTCAATTTATCTATCTGATGATGTCATGTTCATCCATGTTATTAATACTATTCATATTTACATATTCTTCATAACATCTCTTGTATAAATTTTTCTCTTGAATTAAGTTATTGTGAGGCTTCACAACTCACTTTAGAAGAGGGGCATACATAGTTGCTTGTCTTAGAGACTAAAATGCAATAGTATAGTACATAGAAATGAAAAGATGGGTTTTAAATAATTTATCATGTTTCATACCCAGAAAGTAGTTTCAGACAAGATCACTCCATTCAAATAAGGGCATAGGCTAACAATGTTCAAACAATGGACTATTTTCTAGTATACAAAAATAATATTTTTTAAGAAATTTTAATAATCTCAATCAGTTCTTAATAGGTAACCAATCAAAATTTCCAAAAAAATCTCAAGTTTATCTCATATTTTACTTAGAATGGGGGCATCATGTGTGGCAGGTGTTCCATAGTTTACACATGTTTTTTATTATAAAATCATATGATATTACTCAGTTTTATAATCCATAAACACCCCCAAATATTAGATCAAGGCCATATGCATAGTATATTACTACCTCATTTCTTAGTTTTGCACCAATTTCATAGATAGAATGGAAACACTTGACATTCTCCATGCTGTATACACCATATTTAGATTATATTATTGTGCACTAGTTTTACACTAGTTTAGACTCGTTTTGTACTATAAATGAATCTTATTCTATCTACAATAGTTTACTCACCTTTTTCACCAATTTTTATACTAGAATGATCTATTAGGATTTATACAATGATTTCGAACCATGCTAATAATTTGGATATATAATTATGGAGTCAATCACACATTGAATTCTTAAGCACACTTTTATCAATGAGGATTGGGGAATGCATATCTCAATCCAAGCTTTTCAATGAAAATGAAATCTCTAAGGGTTCTACCCTCTATAATTCCCAGTTTTAAACTATAAAACACAATGGTTTACGTACCTAATCATGTGTATTAATTCATTTTTATTAGATCTGTAAATTTTTTATCTTTTACTTTTAGATTTCCATCTTAAGTAAATCCTAATTTATACATGTTTCATTGTAATTTTTTAAATGAATCACAACTGAATGTTGTGGCCTACATTCATGACTAATCTTTAAAGGTAAGTTTAGGTACACACTTTTCCTTTTACTCTAATACTTATGTTACATTACTATAATAAAAAGGGGGTAATACAGACACATAAATTAACATTTAAGCTGACACAATGCAATTATGAATACTTCTCATAAACACTTAGCTCATTCCTTAGTCCATGATTTTTCAACCATTGTTCCTTCACTCCTATTGTAAATGACTCATTCTTACAAGCAACTAATGAAATCTGAATATATCTATATAGGATCCTAAGTAACCTAAACTCAATTTCATACTAATCCACACCTTTAGTTTATTTATTCTTAGCCTCCGAAAATGGCTACCCTATTTAAACAATCTCACTCCCCAGTAGTGTCTACTTTTGCCATCCACATCCTCCCACCAAATAAGGCCTAGTGACTCAAGTTTAAATTCATGTAATAGGTTATCCCATAATTTTAACAAGCCTCATTCAATGTAATTCAAAAATTATCACTATAAATCCATATTTCAAACCATTTTCCATACATGAGGATCATACATGAAAAAGCACTAGAACATCTGATTGTACATTGAGAGAAAAATGCCTATTTTTTCTAGTTTAAAATTATCATAGCCTAATTAACCATGAGCTCAGTCTACATACACCTCCAAGGTCAAAATTCAATGTTGATTAACTTAACCATAATAGGATTACACCAACATTTTACATTTTACATTAGTCTTTCACACACACCATCATAGCCTAGGAGAATTACATGGAGTTCAATCCCTCTTCAGAATATTGGTATGTAGGTAGTGCTCAATACAGGGGTGTTGAAGTCTAGCACAATTTCAACTGATAAACCCTTTTTTAATTTTATCCATTTATCATTAATGGTTATTTGATCTAGGGTTACAACTAAAGAATAAGACATATAGTGGATTATTTAACAAATTGCACATCATAGAACACATAAATAAGACCAATAGGTAGCAATGCATGGACCCAAATTTTCATAGTGCAAAATCTCTTAGTCTATTGATCTAGGGTTATAACTAAAGAATAAGACATATAGTGGCTTATTTAACAAATTACACATCATAGAACACATAAATAGGACCAATAGGCAGCAATGCATGAACCCAAATTTTCATAGTGTAAAATCCCTTGTGGATGTCAGTGTTCCCTAAGGACACCAATGCATTTCACCCTTGTCCAATTACAATGGACTTGTCCAAAGATATAGCAAAGTTCTATTTTAGATTCACATTCAATCTATATCATCACATAGTTATATCTACAGTCGTATACATAGACTTACATTCATGTTTATTGGTTAATTTATTTAATTCTTACATTTTCCTTTTTTAGCATATTTCCAAATTTAGTAGACTAAAAATTAATGAATACTTTAGTTATGCATATATTTCACATCTTGATTTAGCTTAGTTAATTTTATCTAATTATGATCTAACATTCTTCCTAGTTTCCCAAATTTTGATAAAACATATACACTTTCAAATCTAATTAGATATTTAATTCTTATATTTTTTTTCACTTTCACTTATGATCATGTATCTCATTTTCATACTACCAACATGCTATAAAATTTCAATACTAAGAAACCTTAAACTATAAAATAAAATAAACAACACTATGTATTAGAGAACTAACTATACTATAATAATCTAAAGTTAGTATGATACAAAAAACTAGCATGCATGCAAAGGGAACAACAAGCTAAAGAAAACAAAATAAAAAAAAGAAGAGAGAAATAGTACATGAGTAGCCTATAGAAAATTAAAAATAAAAATGAAAATAAATTGTTTACAGACCTACAAAACACACAATAACTAAAATATAAATATACTAAAAATAAAAGATCATAGAAAGAAACTTGGTACTTGAGTCTTGTACAAATAATACATAGATATTTTATTTGGAAGTTGAATTATTTCATTCATTACTGTTTACAAAATATATATGGAGGTAGAAAAATAAATTGCAAGCCCACGCAAATATTCAAAAATAATTTATCATGCAATAGATATGTATAAAGTGTTTTGATTTTAAGCAAAGTACATAAATAATCCAAATGCATATTACTGAAATAGCTTTATAATCATCAAAAGTTTTAATACTTTCACATATTTCAGATAATAAATTTTTTAATTATTGATAAAACTAGATATACCCAACTATACTAAGTGAGGTAGTTTAATGTTAGAAAAAGTATCATTTGGTCTTCCTACAATCATACCCCTAATCTCAGAGAACAGAAAGTGAGTATGAATTTAAAAAGAGATCTTATACTTAGATGACTTCCTCTTTAATAATATCATGTTTCAGTCATTAAAAAGCCTCCAACAAGAGTTATTTATAACTTTAAGTTAAAACCAAATTTTGTTAATTAATGATCAACTTCAATAAAATTAGTTTCAAATTTATTTTAAGTTAATTGAATTTTGAATTTATATTAATTTGTTAGTCATGCTTAAAAAATAATAAGTCACTTTTAAAAACTGAACTAAATTAAATATTTTGAATATAATTCATTTGTAATTAGACTAATAACACAAATATTCTCATGAGTGGCGGGCCCACTGAACATACCACTTAACATTTATTTAATCACTTAATGAAATTTATCATGCAATCACTAAACACATAATATTAAATAACTATAAATTAAATATTTTGCTTGAAATATTTCATTGAAAATTAATTGAACATCCATATTTTACAAAATATATTCTCTTTTCGAACAACATGCAAAGTAAAATTCCACTACATATTATCTTAACTTATAATTTTCACTATATCCAATCACTTAATTTTTAATTTTAACCTTCACAAATGTATTGATCATCATTTATCATTTCAAACCCAATGATAAACTAAATCTATAGTAAATCAAATTGAAAAAGTAAAATTCAAAATTATGGCCTATGATATCAACCACAAGTGTCAAATATGAAACTTCCAAAGACCATGATCGAATTCAAAATTGAAATAAAATGATCAAATATAATTAATTTTATTCTCCTTTATTTGATGATACCAAAGCAATTAATGGAAGTCCTTAGTTAGTATTGTACTCAATCTACTCCATTAGGGTCACAGGGATCTCAACCCTCATCAATCCACCTAATTCATCATCAAATTATAATTTAATTCTCTTTATCACATGTGTTACCATAGGAACGAATGAAGGGCTTCTAACATGTTTACAATGCAAGGAAAAAAAAATTGAGGTACACTAGTGGCATTAGGGGATTTTAACTAAAGTATTGCATCATTCTAGGGCAATCGGTTAACAAGTACTAAAATTTCACTAGAAAAAAGAGGCATTTAGAAAGAATAAACTATTAAAAAACCACACATGAAATGGTAAGGTCACTAATTTCTCCTTTGATGAGCTCACCAATGAGGAGCACCACAGGGTATGAAATCATTGCAAGGTGCAACATTAAAAAAGTCTTAGACTAAAATAATATGAAATGTATATGTAATACAATAAATATATCTAGATATCTGAAGATGAAAAGGTCACATATGATCCTCCTCGGAGATGATGCTGAAGGACTTGACAATAGGACAAGGGCCAAAGTTTCTAAGAACGAGTGAGGTGTACCTAAGAAGATATCTAAAGATGAAAAGGAACCACTAGAGGGTCCTCCCTCCTGATCTATTTTCTGTTATTTTTTTGTTTCACTGCCTAAGGGGTTAACTACCTAGTTTTTTGTTAATTTTGATGTTCAACCTTGGAGGTCTATTATTATTTTGTATAACACTTTAATGGTTCATGGATCCTTTTAAAACTAGGTTATTTACCCCATCAAATTATATATATATATATATATACAAAATCAATTATTGAATATACATGGTAAATAATGAACATGAATATAGATGGAAAAACCTCTAATGAGGTTAAAAAACCCATAATTGATATTAATATATGAGAAAATCAAATACCCAATACAATCCTCCAACTCCTTACTTATTCTCTAATAGACCTTCACAAAACTATCACAATATTATTTACCACATGCATATATTCAATGTTGCAATAATCCATGAGTCATGAATGATTTACCAAAGGGGTAAACCCTATTTATAATGGGGTGTAGAGGTGGATTGTTGTAAACAACAAGTCCAACCTCTACTCGAGGAACCCAATGGTAAAATATATTTAATTTATTTGCATGATATTACCTCGTGTTAATAAATAAAATATATTTATTTCATTTATTAACCATTGTAAAATTTTAAGGGACTATAAAAGGCATCACTTAATCATTATATGTTCCAGCATTCCTCCTTAATGTTAAGTGGGGATACATATTATAGTCACCTTAATAAAGGAATTATACTCCACGAATCACCGATACTAATTTTAGAAGGCATGTAAAATTTGAACGATTTCAAAACCTTGATCATGACAATATCACCTTTTGAAATAAAAGGAATTATAATCCATAAACTATTAAAAGTAAGTTTATGTTAGCATGATTGTAAGACTATATCTCTCAATTTATTATAAATAATCAACCAAGCATAGTTGGAGCCTTTTATAGCATAAGTATCTCCATTATAATATATGTTTCTAAGTATCAAGTAAAAAAATAAAACTTTCAAATGAAGTTTGCTCAAATCACATAATGTGATATATTACAATCCTTTACAATGAGAAGAAGTGTAGAGAAGAAAAAGGAAATACATGGCTGTTAGAAAATGATATTGTCATGTATACTCCCCCTCAATGGCAACTTAGAGAGGCCCAACATTAAATGAAATTGATAAAACTTGGTAGCACCAAGTGGTTTTGTGAAGATACATGACACTTATTCATCTATAGGATAAAATTGTAGATCAGTATCACCATTGAGGACTTTCTCTTAGATGAAATACACATGAATTTGTATATATTCAATTCGATTGTATTGCACTAGATTTTTTTCCATAGCTATACAACTTGGATTATCACAATGAAGGGTTGTACTATGAGAAACATCCAAATAAATTTCTCCTAACAACCTTCACAACCATATGGCTTCTTTAGCAACTTTCATAACACTTTTATACTCTACTTCAGTAGAAGAGATAGAGATAGTGGGTTACTTTTTACTACTCCAAGTGATAATGACTGCACCAAACTTAAACACATATCTATAAATATATTTGTTATATATAGTATCACTAGCATGGTCAGCATCACAATAACCATATAATTTAGCATTATCAATGTAAGAATAAAATAAACCAAAAATACTATTCCTTTGATATAATGAAGTATAAGTTTTACTAATTTTCAATGATCCAAATATAGATCCTACATGAATCTAGAAGCAACACCTACAACAAATGAAATATTTTACCTAGTAATGGTTAGATAAATCAAACTGCCAACAAGCTATTTGTAAAGTGTGAGGTTAGTTTTGTAACACATAGGTTTTAGATCAAACTTAACACCAAATTTAATAGGAGTATATGTAGGCTTACAATCAAGCATGTTAAACTTAACAAGAAGATTATGTGCATACTAATATTATGATACAATAATTGAATTTTTATCCTAAAATATAGTCATTCCTAAAAAATGATGAAGAATACCTAAATCAATCATTTCAAACATTTGACTTGTTTATACTTATATTTATGAACTAAACTAATTATATCACTAATAATAATAAGATCATCAACATATATTATAATTAAAATAATATGACCATTTTTTATTTTTACAAAGATATCATTATCAAAAGAATAGTTAGAGAAATCAAGTTCTTTAAAATAACTAGTGATTTTAGAATATCAAGCTTGAGAAGCTTGTTTTAAACCATACAATGATTTATTTAACTCATAAACAAAATATTATTTTTTAGGGTTAGTAAAACCTTTTGGTTAAGTCATATAGATTTATTCTTATAAATTACCATTTAAAAATGCATTTTTGACATCCATTTGGTGTATAACTCAACCATTTTGAGCTGCAAGATCAATAAGTAGTCTAACAATAGTCATTTTTTGTTACAGGAACAAAGGTTCAACATAGTCAATCCCAAGTTTTTGATTAAAAACATGAGCAACTAATCTTAATTTAAATTTTTCAATTTTACTATTTGAACTATGTTTGATTCTAAAACCAATAATATGTCTTTTAGATGGAGGTGGGACAAGATCCTGTTGTATTCAACACACCCCACCCTATTTTTTCTTTGAAAAGTGGGGACCCCCTTTATTTTTTGTAAATAATGAATATCTTATAAGAGTACGTATGAGTTTTGAGGGTTATGATACCCTTATATTTTCTATAGAAATTTTGTGCTTTTAATGTTGAATCATGTTGTGGTATTTTTTTTTATTTGGAAGTACTTATTCAAACTAACCTTTTAATAAAAAATATGGAAAGAATGGCTTTGCATGACAGGAATTTAGATTACTTTATTTTAGAGTATTCAGTCTTCAACAAGTTTGGTCTTTGAAAGCTTTCATTCAAAAATTTCTCTTCAAAAAGATTCTTTGTGGAAGGATTATGTCAGCAACTTTGCTTCAGAAACATTCACTTCAGAAGAATTATCTACAAAAGGATTATGCTACAAACTTTTCTTCAAAAACATACACTTCGAAAGGATTCTCTATAGAAAGTTTCTCATTGGTAGCTTTGTTTCAAGAAGTTTTGTTTTATCAACAATTAATTTGTTAGGTTTCTTCATGGTATTTTCTCTTTAGAATCGTATTCATTGGAGACTTTGTTTTGGGAGCTTTCATTTCGAAAGGATTATATCGGTAATTTTAGTTCAAAAAAATTCTCTTTGGAAAATTTTAGTTTGATGAATTTCATTAAAAGGTTTATTTTAGAAAGATTCTCATCAGAAACTTTCATGTCGGCAACTTTCATTTAAGAGACTTTGCTTTGGAAACTTTGTTTCAAAGACTTTTCATCGAAAGGATTCCTTCAAAAAACTTAGTCATCAACAAATTTGTTTTGGAAACTTTCATTTCAAGAAATTTGAGAGAATATCTTTTCAACAAACATTTTACGATTTGAAGTCTTTTGGACAGAAATCAAATTTTGACTTCTATTGACTAGGTTATATAATGACACATAGAAAAAGAAGAAGGGTTACATAATAACACCCTGAATGACAAGGCATCTTACGTGGCATGTCCACTAGGACAAGGTGGTTAAATTTAAATTGAGTAAATGTGACAACCTCATTGACATTAACAAGTAATGGTGCACAAATTAGAAATCAATGCAGAAAATCTATTTACATCAAACCCCATCTAATTTCACATCATTTCATATTTGAGCTCAAGTAAATTTCAACCTCAAGCAATTCCAAAAGCCCTAATTATTACCTGAGTGATTTATGATTTGCAAAATTTAACTCAGTGAATATACACCATTATCAAAAGCTTAGAGCATACTAGTATCAATCAAATCACCATGGCATCATCATCTAGGTCCTACAAAGGAGGCCTAACACCATCCAAGTTCTCAATCAATAATTTTAGAGAGTACTTAGACACTGTATTCAATGATACTAAATTTGATGGAAGCTATGTAAACTACTCATCATTATGGGAAGTAGTGGAAAATATAGACTCCTTCGCACTTGAAGAAGACATCACAGTTGAAGATAAGCAGCTACTAAAGGACTTTTCCCTTTCAAATGTTAGGCCCTGCACTGTATATCTACAAAGACAAAATTTATGTCATGTATTGATCTACTATGGGGCCTCTTCTTTGAAGGGAGAATAATGGATGTTATGTTGATAACATTTTTATCATGTATATTATGGGTAAGGCATTTAATAGGTATTTGATCCTACCCATTTCAGATGTTACTTTTGATTCTCACACTATCATCACATAGAAGAAGGCTAATAATACAAAGTGATCTTTATCAAGGTGGCTTCTCCCTAGGGAAGGTTTCAATTTGAAGGAATATGTTAGGAGACCTATCCCCATCACTATATTTATAATGGGAATCCATGTGGGAATGACACTATTGGACAAGATTTTTAGACATGCAAGCATTTATTTCATGTACCTGGAATGGGTTTATCTACTGGAAATATTGACTACCTTTAAGTGCACTTACACATTGGGAAAAGTGATCAGTGCATGCCTCCAAGAATATATTTTACATAAGGATGAGAGACTATTGGGAAGAAACTTTTACATGATGTCTTACCTATTTTATATGGTCATGGGCATAGTGTATAGACATAGTGGAGTCATGTGGGATACAAACACATAATTCATCAAGAACAGGATTTGTGACTATTATAGTTTTTTGCACATATATTCATATGTGAGGAATATAGAGAAGATTGTTGAAGACATATATCCTCATCTTTAGATGTAAAACCATAGCCAACCTTTTCCAAGAATTTCACCTAGTATAGCCCATAAACTTACCAACAACATAGGAGACTACTGGCTTTATCCATAATACATAGTTATCATAGTGGTGGGTCATAAGGTAGATCCTCTTCAGCTCCCAAAGTTTGTTTTGAACAAGGTACCTAGGAAATACCATATAAAATATGGAATGGCATCGATGAATAATTAATGAAAAATAAAAAGGCCATATTCTATGGATCCCACATCATCATTGGGTGAATGTAGTATACAATTTATAGGTAATTCAAGGAGGATGGAAATGTCATAAAGGCATATGCATTGCCTACCCTTCCTCATAGAGATTGGGATCCTCATGAAAAGGTCCAAAATAAAATTCATGCCCTTGGCCTTGCCTACAAGCATGATCTAATGGATCATGATTTTCTCTTCTTGAATCGCAAGGATGATGAAGAGGTCAAGGAAAGGACCATAATTATAAGTTTGAGTGAGGACTTGCTGAGAGTGATACAGGCACAACCCTATCTTATAATTAGTGAATCAAATTTTAGGATTGCACCTCATGGAGGATGGAGATCTTAGAATTTTTAGAGTAGTAAGAAATCATAGATACCATAAGGAGAGGGACTAGATCCCCAAATAGCTCAAGGTGAACCTCGGGACCAATAGAAGTTGGTAGCTAAGGTACCACTCATTAGAGAATAAGATGAGTAAGTTAAGGAAGAATAAATACCTACCTCCACACAAGAAAATGAATAATAATTGATCCCAATTCAACCTTCAACATTTTAACTAATAGATTTTAAACAAGAGATGATTGAGGAGCTAACTAGAGTAGGAGGTAGTACATAGAGAGTAGAATTTGGGATTAATGCTTAGATTCATCTGATGAAGAGGAAATAGTGGCTTCCTTAGCCCCAACACCAAGAATTATTCCCCATTCTCTTCCATCATAGTCAAAAATCCCACAAATAGGTAGAACCATAAATGCCTATCAAAGGAAGCCTAAGGGAGATAGATCACATACCCCTCCAACCCAAGAGGTGGATGACAAAGAGTTGTAGTAGGCAAATATATTAATCCTACAAGTACTCAAGACCATGACACCTATCATAGGTGAACCATTAGGTAATGGCCCTTTGCTTATATCCCCTTTATGTCTTTTCCCTTTAATTTCCTTACCTATAGTTCTCATCTCCCCTACACCAATGGTTTCCACATTCATTCCCTAGTAGGCACTCTCTATAGTTTTAGTTTTCCTGTACCCATCTATGAGCATGCCCACAACCACTACACCTACTCTACCCTCTATTGATGTAGTTTTCATCCCTTCAATTTCCATTCCATTAATATCTACCCCATCAACACTATCTTTATCCATTCCATCCATTTCCCAATCCATCACTTCAACTACACCTCCTTCTACCTAATTGGGTTCACCCTTGCTTTCTTCCATTCTAACCACCATAACCAAAATAGTTACTACCAAGAGGGCACCCAGGAGGCAACCATTCTTTATTGTCCATCCAATGCCATAGTATGAAAACATACACTAG
This sequence comes from Torreya grandis, assembly GCA_037957365.1. NCBI lineage: Eukaryota > Viridiplantae > Streptophyta > Pinopsida > Cupressales > Taxaceae > Torreya > Torreya grandis. Next base: position 457,509 of record JARHVA010004314.1, on the reverse strand, counting down.
TTAAAGATCATATGGATAGTAATGCCCAATCCTTCCACACAAACTGATCAAGAACCTGAAGAACATGCACAAGTGGAATCCTAGCCTTCATATCCCTCAAATCTTAATATTCTAGATTAGGCTAAATATTTAGGAGCCTTAGCCTCTAAGAGGCCCAATCTAAATATATATGAATTGCCAATAGTGAGATCATTGTTTGACAAGGCCACAACATCAGTACAGAGGGTGAGGAAGAGGGAAATTAAGGATAACTCAGGCAGGACATTAATCATGGAAAAAAGCAAAGAAGTCTAATCCCTAAACAAAAGGTATAACAAATTAAAGGGTCAGTCCCCTTATATTGAGGAATTTAATTCCTATATGGAGACCCACATAAAATCCATATTTTCCATCCATGAAGGGACTAAAATGGCCAAATAGGAGCTCTAAAAAGAGTTAGATACTCTTAGAGAGAAACAACAAGTGATTCAGGTTCCCTAAGGCATTGAGCAAGATGTGCAAGATGCGTTCTTAGATTATACAAGATTCTTGATTCTATTCATCCTTTAAGAGTCATCTTATCTCCACATGTTCATAATATAAAAATATATATTCAAAATCCACAAGGTGGATGATAGTAAGTTGAATTTCTTAGTACTATATACCCCTAATGAGGCATTTAACCATTTGGACTTGATGAACCCATTAGAGGCATCTAATGCTTTGAATTTAGCATTAATAAGAATGTAGGAGGCCTGGAATTGGGTATTATCCTTTTAGGTTTTAGTGAATAGGTTGGTCAAGAAAGAGAAATAGAACAAATAAATTTTGACAAAGTTGGAATTAACTATAATTTGAGATAATAGGGGTAGGCTAGGGACCAGGGTTGCATTTGATCAAGTCTATGATAGCTTTAATCAAAGCCTACAAGGTTTGAGCCTAGAAGACATTAAGGCCAAATTGAGTGCAATAAGGAAGAAGGTGATAGAGGTGAAAGTGTTTAGGGTTGGCTTTAGAGAAACCAAGGCATAGCATAACAAACTAATGGAACAAATGAGTAGGGTGACTAGGCCACACCTCCTAGATATGAGTCTAATATGATCAAAACATGATAAGGTGTACAAATACTACCAGGAATTAGATGCAAAGAAGAAGGCATCCCATCAAATGTCACCTACTAGTTCCACTACACTAACTCTACCTGCATTTCCAATAACAATAGACATGTTAGCACTACCTCATATCAATGCTCCCATAGTAACAATAGTTTGATCCAGTAGTGCATTTCCTAGTATTACTCTAGTCCCTATGTCATAAAACACCAGTACTACTATAGTTTTGATGATAATTTTGAGACAAGTTAAGCAAGAGCCAATTTAGATAAAGGCTAAATTTGTACATTTTGTATGTAATGGTCATAATAGAATAGTTAAGTCTGAGTTGCATATGTAATGGTCATAATAGAATAGTTAAGTCTGAGTTGCATATATATATATATATATATATATATATATATATATTGATATTGTAATCAACTAAATATTTTGACAAAATGCACATGTTGCATGACTGTGATATCTGTAAGACATCGATATGAAACTTAGACTTATATTATAGTTTTTTAGATGTAAAGAAAGTGTTCTAATCATGGAAGATGAGGCAACCCCTTTCCCAAGATATATATATACATTTATAACCTTCTTTTCAAAGATTCAAAGTTTTGATTGAAAATACAAGAAGAAATCAAAATTTTCATTTTTAGGCAACTGTGTTTGTTCTTTCTTCTTCCCTTTCTATGTTAATGAATTAGAAGTTTCTTTTTTGTAATTGATTCAATAATTTTGATGTGTTCAAATGACACTAATGAATTTGATTTTTTTATTAATGAATGTTAATTCTATATGTGTAACAATTATTTAAGATTGATATGTTTCATTAATTTAGCAATTAGCATAATTTGAATCAGTAATCCAAGGCGTGAAAAAGTATCTCATCTTATATAGTATTTTAGGTGTAAGCTATAGCTACCCTAGATAAATTCTTGGTCTAAGTTATAATCTCTCATCTAAAGTTATGAAACAACAACATTGAGAAGAGTAACCTTTAGTTGAGACCATTGAGTTTCCTATATTTGACTACCCAAAATCCCAACCGTGTTTGTTCACGAGTGTGCAAAATCTACAAATAGAAAACACTAGTTCTTGAGATATTTTTTGATAAAAAAGATAGCAAACTCCATTTCAAAGACATAAAACTTTCTTTTTGCCTTACCCTTCCTTCCTTTTGAAGTTTCATTGATATTTGCCCACCATATATAGTCTTCTACCCATCTAATTCACCTCATGATTTATATTTTTATTAGAATCCACACATCCATCCACAAAGTTGATTAAACAACCCACAGACTCAAACTGTTATTCTACCACCTAGTTGTTCTAACCACATACCTACAACTCATGCTTTGGAGTGGAACCCAATTTCACAAAGATCCCAAAATGTTAGATGTTACCTCATTTAAAAATATATGAGGTGTGCATAAAAACCACATCAATAGAAATAAAAAGTTATCACTAGAAGGAGGGCACACTTGTGTGATTTCCCAATAAATAAAGGACCCATCATTATAGAGACATGTAAGAGATTAACAAGGTCTATGGCCCAAGTGAGCCCTTTGGTTTCACTGTTGTCAAACTCTAGGAGGCCTAAACCCATACTTATCATCATTAAGATATATCAAGCCTAAACACCTTCCCCTATAAGGAATGTCCCACCTATCAATCCTCATATGGCTCAACCCTAGTTAATCAAATTTATCATTACCATCCCTAGGGACCAACATGACCTACTAAGGAATCTAGATAAGTATTTTCCTACTTTCTTCCCCTTAAGTGGGAGGATGGATGAAGAACATATCAAATATATTAAGCCCACCTTGAGATTAATGAATGTTATCCATGAGAATGTTGCATGCAAAATTTTTCCATTTACTCTAAAATATTCTTCTTATGATTGGTATCTCAATTTCTAGGAAAATTCCATTAGTATATCAGCTCTTTACTAGCATGAAAAGGGAGCCTAATGAGTCCATTCAAGCATTCAATGTAAGATTCTAGAAGATACATGCCTGATTGAATGTCATGTATATGCAAGATGAGAATTTAATGCTCAAAATATACAATAATGCCCTTGGATCTTATCATTGGCATATTCTTGCAAAGAGTTACTACTACCAATACATTATCTTTGGCATTCTAAGAAGCTATCAACATCAATAAGTAACTCAATCCATAGTTTAGCCATCATAATTTAGGAGGTCAAGCATGCAATAATGTACTTCCATCCTTGAATATAATTCCATGTGTGAATTAGAATTCTCCCATATTCAATCAGAACCAGTTGTACACTTTGCCTCCCATGATGTAGTAGACAACGAATCATAATTATGATTTTTTGAATAATCATACACAAAGAAACAATTAGTAGTAGAATCAACATCATGCTTACTCCAATTCAATAGTCACTCAGGGTTCTAATTCTAACAAAGCTAAATTAGATTATATACAAAGAATGTTTCAAAAGCTGAGCAATGATTTCCTAAATATGCAAAAAAATATGGGCAATACAAATAATCAAAATTACAATCAATCTACCTTCCTGATATATAATAGGCCTTTCAATAGGCCTACTAATAATGTATAATAACAATAATCTAATAAGCTATTAGAGATTAGTATCATGGAAATAGCTTTGCCCAACTAGTGTAGGATCCATAACACATCTCAGTATGGATAATTGGACTATATAGAATTATGTGCAGCCTTTAAAATCTTCCAAAAGGAAATGATCAGACAAGATCAAATGATGAATCTTCTAGATCTACCTCATGAATTCATCCCTTCCAGTTTAGCTATGGTCTTTGAGACTTTTGAGTCCCCCTTCCCTACTGAAGACTACAATATCCTAGAGGATAATTTTGATGAAGTGTAATAATTCTAGTAGTTCAATAGGAAAAATTATAATCTGAGGAATAGGCAATCATTCACTACTTATAATCCTCCTAATAATATAGTTATCCTTCTAAATCCCAAGGCCAATAATAATCCTCCTCCACCTAAATGGAATGATCAGTCACAACATAGAGAGGAATAGAATAAAGGAGGATACAATATTGTTGAGGATATGAATAAAATCAAGGCCAACATTACTCTTCATGAACTAGCGCATATCATAGAGCAAAAGGATCTCTTATGGAAGTCCCTCACATGCAAGTATATTAAAAAAAAGTTTAACATATCCAACATAAATGTTATATACAAAATCAAGTCAGAAGTTCCCCCTTTCTTTTTGACCATTCAGGGGTTTAGGAAAAATACACACAATTGCCTGGTAGATTATGGATCTTCAAAAATGGTGATGTTGAATTCCATTTGTCAAAAGCTTGGTTTAACACCAAAATCTTCTAAGAGGACTGTGTCACAGCTAGATAAAATAGTAGTGCCTATACTAAGAGAGGAGAATTCATGTTTCTTTAGAACCTAGAGTATAAATGACTATCGACATCTTGGTAGTGGGCATTATTGAAGGTTAGGCATTGTTTTTTAGTAGAGATTAGTCAAAAATGCTAAATGGATATATTTCCATAAAATTTTCATATATTTGGTTGCCTTGGAGGGGCATATCCAACCAGATTAAAATTAATCGAGAGCTGAAAATGAAGCATCTAATTACAAAGTACAATACTACTAATGAAGAGGTAAGTTATAAATCTCCTAGTCTTGAAATTTACACATTTTTCGTTAAGCATGAAGCACTAGAAGAAATTCAGGGCCCTTCCCAATTATGGACCCTCCATTTTGATGGATCCAAATCTAAGCAAGGATTAGGTATTAGTATTGATTTGATCAATCTATAAGGAGAGAAACTATTAGCAACATATAGGCTCCAATCCCCATACATAAATAATAGAGTAGAATATGAAGCCCTAATTTTGGGATTATAGTTCACCCTCAAGAACAATGTTAAATAATTATTGTTATATGGAGATTATAAACTTGTGGTAAACTAAGTTAGAAATAAATATTAGTGTAAATTGTCATATTTGAATAAGTACAATCATAGAGCCTAGGATTTAATAGAATCATTCAAAGCTTTCAACATAGTATTTATCCAGAGAGAATAAAATGAAGTTATCAATTTACTAGTTACTTTAACAACAAATTTGGTACCCTTATAGGAGTCAAACATCTAGAAGATCTCCATTAAATTGGTATCATATCCTTTAGTACCAGATAACATTGAAATTTTTCAAGTATTTGATGATGACTACTAAATTATCTAATTTTTCAAAATTTAAAACAATTCGAATATCAAATAATTGATCATGAAGAAAGAAACCATAGGTGCCATGAAGAATTGGATGAAGAAGGTGTTATCTAGATAAAAGAGAATCACCTCCCATTGAGAATGGTCACCCTGGAAAAGACCTTTGATATAGATCCTTAGGCCCAATCATAAAGTTAGATAAAGGTTAATGAATTCAAATTCAGATCAAAAAATGTTGGTGATGAAAAGAACACACACTTCATCAATATTGAATTAATTTGCACACCTGAAGAAAGGCAAAGAGTGAAGGAACTGATTATCAGGTATAAATATGTAATTGCATGGACTTATGATGACTTAATTATCTTTAACCCTAGAGTATCACCCATTTTAACTCAATCCTGATCATAAGCCATTTAGGCAAAGGTAGAGGCTAGTTAATCCTATCTTGGAGCCATTAATTTAGAAGGAAGTGGAAAATCTACTAAGTTATAGGATTGTCTTTCCTATTAGACATTCGACTTGGGTGGCCAATCTAGTTTTAGTCAAGAAAAGGAGTGGTGAGATCATACTTTACATCAACTTCAAGAATCTAAATAAGGCTTCAAATAAGGATAATTATCCTTTTCCCTTCTTAGATGAGGTAATACAAATGGTGAGTAACTCTAAAATGATGTCTTTCTTGGACAAATTTTTAGGTTACAATCAAGAACTGGTTGAAACAGAAGATATGATGAAAATAATGTTTACTACAAAGTGGGGAACATATGCATATAAGTGAATGCCATTTGGGCTAATCAATGTTGAGCTACGTTTTAGAGAGTAATAGATCATACATTTTAGGAACTGATAGGGAAGTGAATCATTATATACATGGATGGTCTCACTATTTTTTAATAAATAGAGTTGATCATATTGACCATCTTCAGTCTATTTTTAGAGGTGCAAGAAGTTTTGGGTATCACTTAACCCCAAAAAAAGTATATTTAGAATTACCAAAGGCAAATTGCTAGGCCACATCATTACTAAGGATAGAATCACCATTAACCCAAATAAGATTTTGAGGATTTTGAAATTAATGTTTCCAAATAGCAAAAAGGAGCTCAAATCATTCTTTGGAAAAATAAATTTCATAAATAAATCTATATCAATATTTGTAGAGATTGTTAAACCCTTGAACATAGTGCTCAAAAAAAATGTCAAAGTAGAGTGGACACCTAAAGCTAAGAGGTCCTTCCAAGACACAAAGATGGCTATTTCACAAGCCCCAGTGTTGGTAAACCCCAACTTCACTAAAGACTTTTTCTTGTATTCATTTGCCTCTAAACATACTATTGTTGCAGTACTCATAAAAAAAGGGAATAAAGTGAACATCTTATTACATTTATGATTACTAACTTAAAAGATGTAGATCTTAAGTATTCCTTGATTGACAATCAAATATTTTCTCTAGTCAAAGTAGTCAAAAAGTTTCGACACTACATCTTCCAGAATAAGACTATCACCATAGTGTCAGACCCTATTGTCAAGCTCATGCTTAGATAGAATGAATTGGGGGAGTGTAAAGGTAAATGGATGGTGAAATTACAAGAATTTGATATTGAAATCAAACCAACCAAGATCATTAGAGTACAAATCAAATTTCAGTTGATGATTAAACTAGAACTACACATTATTATTGAAGAGGTTTGCTAGACACAAGTCTCCCAAGAAAATTGGTATTCAAGTATTATTCAATTCCTACTCACTAGAACATGCCCCCAAGAACTCAAAAGAGAGATTTACATCTCAAGGCTGCTCATTATATGATCAAGAAGGGAATCCTTTATAGAAATAATTATGAAGGCATTTATCTAAGGTGTGTGTCACATGAAGAAGCTCAAGAAATCTTAGAAAATTTCCATTAAAATATAGGTAATGATCATCCATCTGGTAATACTATAGCACATAAAATACTCAAAATGGGCTATTATTGGCTGATGATCTTCAAAGATGTGCACTTTCATGTCAGGACGTGCTATGAATGCCATGTTTTGGCAAAAAGAGAGGTACACACAACAATGTCATTACAACCAATAATTAAAGGTATGTCATTCACCAATGGGGCCTAGAATTCATTATTTTTATAAATCTAAATTATTTAGTTGGACATGAGTTTGTGCTCACTACTATAGATTAATACACTAGATGGGCAAAGGCAATAGCCACCAAGAACTCTAGAGTCCAAGATGTGATATTTTTTATTAAAGAACATATCACAAGTAGGTTTGGCACTCCCATCTCTTTGGTTTGTGATAATGGGCTAGTAATTTAATTAATTGAGTTCGCTAAGTGGGTCCATGATAATTAGATTACAATTAGATCATCTCAAATCATTACTCGTAAGGGAATAGATTGGCTAAGTCAACCAATAAGAACCTTATAGATGTAATCAAGAAGTCAGTTGTAGATAAACCAAGGGAGTGGTACCTCCTACTAAAGTATTCACTCTAGACAGATAGGATGAGGTACAAGCAAGCCCTTAAAGCTTTGTCATATTTACTAGTATATGGGAAACATCTTGTGTTCTTAATCATGCTAAAATTATTGACATATTCATTTAGACAAGAATATATGAATCCCAATGATAAAATAAAGTCTAGACTATTGGACATCATCAAAATGGAAGACTCTAGGGATAAAGCATTACAAAACTTTAGCAAACATTAGGACATGGTCAAGAGATGGTTTGATAAGAGAGTAAAATTCAAAACATTCAGGATCTCTGACTTGGTGTTGTGATAGGACAAAGCCCATGAAAAAATGGAATGCATGACAAGTTTACCCCACAATGGATAGGACCCTATCAAATTTTAGAAATTTTGGGTAATAATGCAATCTATTTGAAGTTTCTTCAAGGTAATGATCTGACATATCTAGTGAATGGATATTTTTTGAAGCATTACTTCATAGCTACCCCATCTGGAGAGGTCTCTAAGTAAAAATAAGATGTTCTAGAGTTAATTTTTTTATTTTAGTCATTCACTTTCATTATATTAGTTCATATTTTCTAGAGTAGTTTTTTGCTTTCAGTAAATTTTTTGCTTTCTAGAGTTGTTTTCTTTTGATTTCATGACAATCAAATTTTGGCCAATTCTAGTATAATCAAAAATAGTTTGAGGTGTTTTGAATCCAACCCGAATCAAAGGATAATACATACTATAGTACAAGACTTTTAATTTAGGTAAGCAATAAGAGAGTTAGCCATGAATATGTCTTCAAACTAATGATTTTATCAAGTATGTGAAAGTTTATCCCACCATTCTATGCAAATTTATAAAACTCTCCTTATTCCCTTGGGTCAAGTGCACATAAAACACTAATACTTGTTCAAGGTAATAATCATAGACATAGGCAAGAGTTGACAAGGACATTTTGATTAAACCAAAATTTTAACTAAGACCATCTCATTGTGGTCACCTTTTTCCTCTTTCCAAAAGAAAATAAATAAAAAGAATAAAAACAAAAAGGTAAAATCAAAAAGGATTCAAAGCCTACATGATGAAATAATATCAATGCATCACACATCATGAAAAATGTAAAGGAAGGAGTAATAGGTGATCAAAGGTATCTCTGTCAAGTTTCTAGACATCTAGATGGTAGCAGAGCAATGCCCAACCTCCTCATCTATACACCAAATTCCCAATCAAAGTAAAACCTATGACTTACCCTTATGTCTTTGCCTAAAATCTTGAAACAAGAGGTAAAGAACAACATTTTTCACACACAAATTTAAGGTGTAAGTAAAGCTAGTATGTTACACTGGATTATTAAGAGTCTCTTTCCATTTCTAGTTTATTCATTTATTTTGGGATAAATTTATGGTTGATATTGGGATTTCAAAACCATGGATTCTCAATTCTTTAAAACTTTAGAGTATTCACCCCTATGAGTCACCATTTGTTGTTTTCAACACACCCCACCCTATATTTTTGTTTGAAAAGTGAGGACCCCTTTATTTTTCAAAAATAATGAATATCTTGGAAGAGTACCTATGATTTTTGAGGGTTATGATGCTTTTATTATCTATATAAATTTTTTGCTTTTAATGTTGAATCATGTTGTGGTATATTTTTTCCTTTGAAATTACTTGTTCAAACTAACCTATTTAATGAAAAAGATAGAAAGAATAGATTTGAATGATAGGAATTTAGATTAATTTATTTTGGAGTATTCAGTATTTATAAAGTTTGGTCTTTGAAAGATTTCATTCAAAAATTTATCTACAAAAGGATTATGTCAATAACTTTGATTCAAAAACATTCACTTCAAAAGGATTCTCTATGGAAGGATTATATCAGCAACTTTGATTCAGAAGGATTATCTACAAAAGCTTTCTCATCAATATATTTGTTTTGGGAATTTTTATTTCAACAATAATTACTTCAGTAGGTTTTCATCTGCATCTTTTTTCATAATATTTTCTCTTCTAAAGCTTATTCATTGGAGACTTTGTTTTAGAAACTTTCATTTTGAAAGGATTGTGTTGATGACTTTGTTTCAAAAATATTCTCTTTGGAAACTTTCATTTTGGCAAATTTCATCAAAAGGTTTGTTTTGGAAAAATAATCTCACTAGAAACTTGTCTTGGTAATTTTAATTTCAGAGACTTTGCTTTAGAAACTTTATTTCAGACACTTTTCATCAGAAGGATTCCTTTAGTAGCCTTAGTCATCAACAAATTTGTTTCAAAACTTTTATTTTGAGAACTTTGGGAGCATATCTTTCCAAATAATATTTTATGATTCAGAGTCTTTTAGCCTAAAACCAAAGTTTGACTTCTATTGACTGGGCTATATAGTGACACATGGCAAAATAATAAGGGTTACATGATGGCACCCCAAATGACAAGGCATCCTACATGGCATGTACACTAGGATAGGGTGGTTGAATTCAAATTTAATGAAGGTGACAAGCTCATAGGCATTAAAGAGTAATGGCACATGCACTATAAATCAATGTAAGAAATATAATTATATTGAGCCTTGAGTTGATTTCATGTCATTCCATCTTTAAGCTCAAGTAAACTTCAACCTCAACCAATCCCAAAAGCCCTAATTTATTCCTAAGTGATTTGTAATTTATGAAATTTATCTCAGTGAATATATGCCATTATCAAAATCATGGAGCATACCAGTATCAATTAAATCTCCATGGCATCATTGTCTAGTTCCTACAAAGAAGCCCTAGCACCATCCAAGTTCTTAATCAAGGATTCTATAGAGTATTTGGACATTGTCTTTGATGCTACTATATTTGATAGATGTTATCCAAACTACTAAGTATTGTGGGAATTGGTATAAAATGTAGATTCCTTCACACTTGAAAAAGACATCACAAATGAAGATAAGCATCAAATAAAGGACATGCTCCCTTTCAAATTTTAGTCTCTACACTACACAGCTATGAAGTTGGAATTTATGTCATGTATTGATCTACTACGGGGCCTCTTCTTCAAAAGGATAATAATAGACATAGGATACCTTCATTATGTCAACAATAACACTATTGTCATGTATATCTTAGGTGAGGCATTTAATATGTATTTGATCCTACCCATTACAGATGTTACTTTTGATTTACACATTGTCATCACATGGAATAAAGAAAATAATTTGGAGTGAAATTTATTAATGTGGCTTCTCCCTAGGGAAGGTTTCACTTTGAAGGAACATGTCAAGATCCCTATCCCCATCACTAGATTTAGAATGGGAATCTATGTGGGAATGGCACTGTTGAATAGGATTTTTGGACATGTAAGCATTTACTTTGTGCACCTATAATGGGTTCCTATACAAGACCTATTGACTAGCTCAGAGTTCACCCATACACTGGGGGAAGTGATCAGTGCATGCCTCCAAAAATAGATTTTGCATAAGGATAAGAAGGCACTAAGAGGAAACTTCTACATTATGTTCTACCTATTAGACATGGTCATGGGCATAGTGTATAGTAATGGTATCCTATGGGATCCAAACACATAAGTCATTAAAAACATGATTTGTGACTATTATAGTTTTGTGCACGTATATTCATATGTGAAGAATATAATGAATATTATTGAATGCCTCTATCTTCAAGTCTAGATGGTAATCCATGACTAGCATTTACCAAGAATTTCCCCCATCATAACCTAGATACTTGTTAAGACTATTGGATTTATTCAGACTACATACTTATCATGGTGGTGGGTCACAAGGTAGATCCTCTTCAGCTCATGAAATTCATTCCAAATAAGGTAACAGAGTAGGAAATAGCATGTCAGATATGGAATGGCATAAATGAATAATTAACTAAGAATAAAAAGGCCACATTCCATGGATCCCACATCACCATTGGGAGAATGTAGTATATAACTTGTAGGTTATTCAAGGAAGATGGCAATGCCATAAAGGCATATGCATTTCCTACCCTTCCACATAGAGACTAGGATCCTCATGGCAAGGTTCAAAATAAAATTTATACCCTTGGCCTCGCCGACAAGGATGAGCCAATGGATCATGATTTTCTCTTCTTGAATACCAAGGATGATGAAAAGGTCAAGGAAAGGGCCAAAACTACAAGTTTGAGTGAGGATTTACTGAGAGTGATACAAGAAGAACCATCTTTTACACTCAGTGAAGAAAATTTTAGGATTTCACCTCCTAGAGGATGGAGATCTTCATATTTTTAGAGTGGTAGGTTATCATAAATACTAGAAGGAGAGGGACTAGATCCCAAAACATCTCAAAGCTAATCTCAAGACCAATAATAGTTGGTATTTGAGGCACCACTCATTGGAGAACAAGATGAGAAAGTTGAGGAAGAAAAGTTTTAGCCTCCACATAAGCAGAGGAAGAACAAGTGCTCATAGTTCAACCTTCAACATTTTAACTGATATAGGTTAAATAAGAGATGGTTGAGGAGCTAACTAGATTAAGAGGTAGTGCACAAAGAGTAGAAGCTAAGATTCTATGATTGGATTCATCTGATGAAGAGGACACAATGGATTCCTCAACCCCAACACCAAGTATTAATCCCCCTTCTCTTCCATCACATTCAATAGTACCACAAGTAGGTAAAACCACAAAGACCTATCAAAGGAAGCCTAAGGGAGATAGACCACAAACCCCTCCAACCCAAGAGGTGGATGAGGAGTAGCTTTATTAGGTTTAAGGTATTAAGATGATAAGCACTAAAGGCCAAAGCATCTATCACAAGTGAACCATGTAGTAAGGGCCCTTTGCTCATAGTTCCTTTAGGTATTTTCTCTTTAATGTCCTTACCTATAGTTTCTATCTCCCTTGCACCAATGCTTTCCACATTTTTTCCCTAGCAAGCACTCACTGCAAGTTTAATTTTCCTACACCCATTTATGAACATTCCCACAATGACTGCACCTGTTCTACCCTTCATTGTTATAGTTTCTATCCCTTCAGTTTTCTTTCCATTAACATCCACCCCATCAACACTAGCTTTGTCTATTCTATCCACTACCTAATCCATCTCTTTAAATGTATTTCCTTCTACCCAATTGGGTTCACCCTTGCCTTCTTCCACTCCAACCACCATAACCATAGTAGTTACTACAAGGAGGGCACACAAGAGGCAAGCAATCTTTGTTGTCCATCTAATGCCACATTATGGAAACATAAACTAGTCAAAGATCATATGGTTAGCAATGCTCAATCCTTCCACACAAACTAAGCAAGAACCTAAATAACATGCACAAGTGGAATCCCAGCCTTTAGAATCCTCAAATATCACTCTTCTAGAGTGGGCTAGGTAATTATGAGCCTCAACCTTTAAGAGTCCCAATCTAAAGATAACTAAACTGCCAATAGTGAAATCATTGTTTGATATAGCCATAACATCAGTACAGAGGGTGAGGAAGAGAGAAATTAAGGATAGCTCAGGTAGGACATTAATCATGGAAGAAATGGAAGAATTATACTCCCTAATCAAGAGGTAAAATAGACAAAAGGGTCAATCCCCTTATATTGAGTACCTCAAGTCCTGTAAGGACACCCACACAAAATCCATCCTTGCCATATATCAAGGGACCAAAATGGATAGACAAGAGCTTAAATAAGAGTTAGAGACTCTTAAAAAGAAACAACAAGTGATTTGGGTTCCCCAAGGCATTGAGTAGGATGTGTAGGATACAGCTTTTAAGTTATATGAGATTCTTGATTCTATTTATTCTTTGAGAGTCAGCTTGGCTCCACATGTAAATGATATAACCAAATTATTCATAATCCACAAGGAGGATGATAGTAAGCTTAATTTATTAGTACTATATACCTCTAATAAGCATTCAACCATTTATTACTTGATGACCCCATTAGAGGTATTTAATGCTTTGAATTTAGAATTAATAAAAATGCAAGAGGCTTGAGATTGGGTATTATCCTTTGAGGCTTTAGTGAATAAGTTGGTTGAGCAAGAGAAATTGGTTGAAAAAATTTTGATAGAGTTAGAATTGACTACAATTCAAGATAACAGGAGTAAGCTGGTGACCAGGGCTGCATTTGATCAAATGATTAAAGAAGTCTCTAATAGCTTCAGGCAGAGTCTATAAGGTTTGAGCCTATAATACATTGAGGCCAAATTGAGCATAGCAAAGAAGGTGATAAAGGTGTAAGTGTTCAGGGTTGGTTTCAAAGCAACCAAGGCAAATCATAACAAATTTATGGAGTAGACAAATAGGGTGACTAAGCCATACCTTTAGATATGAATCTAATTTAAGCATAACACACTAAGGCATACAAACACTACCAGGACTTAGATGCAAAAAAGAAGGTAGCCCAGCAAATTCCACATATTAGTTTCACTACACCAACTCCACCTATAGCACCAACAACATACATGTTAACACTACCTCATATCAATATTTTCATAGTAACAATAGTTCAATCCATTGGTGCATCTTCTAGTATTACTCTAGTTACTGCATCGTCAACCACTAGTACTACTACAATTTTGATGATAGTTTTGAGACAAGTTAAGTAAGAGACAATTTATATAAAGTCTAATTTTATACATTTTACATGTAATGGTCATATATATATATATATATATATATATATATATATATATATATATATATATATATATATATATATATATATATATATATATATATATATATATATATAATTAACTGAATATTTTGACAACATGTAGATGTTGCATGATTGTGATATTTGTAAGACATCGATATGAAACATAGACTTATCTTATAGTTTTTTTAAATGTAAACCAAGTGTTCTAATCTTAGAGGATGAGGTGACCCCTTCCCCAATATCTATATATACATGTAGAACCCTTTTTTTAAAGGGTCAATGTTTTGAATGAAAATACAGGAAGAAATCAAGGATTTGATTGTCAAGCAACTGTGTTTATTCTTTCTTATTCCTTTTATATGTTAATGAATTAAAAGTTTCTTTATTTTTAATTGATTCAATAATTCTAATGTGTGCCAATGTTATGGATGAATTTAATTATTTTTTTAATGAATGTTAGTCCTAGATGTGCAATAGCTATTGAAGATTGATATGTTTCATTGATTTAGTAGTTACATAAGTTGAATCAATAATCCAAGGTGTGCATAAGTATCTCATCTAATATATTATTTTAGATGTAAGTTACAAATACCCTAGATAACTTATGGTTTTGAGCTTTAATCTCTTATCCAAAGGTATGTAATAGCAGCCTTAATAAGAGTAACCTTCCATTAAGACCATTGAGCATCTTATATTTAATTACCTAGATTCCCAACCATGTTTGTTCATGAGTTTGCAAAAGCTATAAAAAATAAACACCGATTCTTGAGATACTTGTCCATCAAAGAGACAACAAGAAAATCCATTTCAAAGAAATAAGACCTTCTTTCTACCTTACCCTTCATTCCTTTTGAAGTTTCTTTGAGTTCTACCCACCATAGATTAGTCTTCCACCCATCCAATTCACCTAGTGATTTATCCTTTTATTAGAATCCACACATCTATCCACAAACATGATTAAACAACCTATAGGCTCAACCTATTATTCCACCACCCAGTTTTTCTAACCACATACCTATAACTCATGCCCCAAAGTGGAACCTAATTCCATAGAGATCCCAAAATGTTAGAGATTACCTCATTTAAAACTCTCTAAGGTGTAGATAAAACCCAATCAATAGATCCCAAGTCTGATTTTTAATTAAGGAATTATACTCAACTTGAATAATAACATTCCATATATCATCTTGAATAGCTTCCTCAAAAAATTGAGTTTCACATTCATACATAGTCATTAAAGTATGGTAAGAATGTTGAATCCTAGTCAATTTATTAAGGTTATCAAGACTAGAAGATCGGATTAGAGATTCTACTCATTTAGGTATTTTAGATTGAACATGAAATTTAGAAGGTTCTTTAGATTCTAAGTTTTCTAAAATTGAATCAATGTCCTCTAGAGCACTTATTTTTTCATGAGGATTAATAGGAGAGCTAGATTCATCAAATGAAGAACATTTAAGGGGTTTTATAGAGGGCTCATATAAATATTTTTCAAGAATTATAACATTTATATTCTCAATGTTTTATCTTTTATATGTATCATGTACTCTTAATCCTTTAGTTTTACCTCCATAACCTATAAATATGCATGAATAGGAGATAAAACCGAGTTTATTTATTTTAGCTTTACGAACAAAGATGGAAGTAAGACTACCAAATATCTTAAAATGACCTACATTAGGTTTCTTTTTAGACCACATTTATAAAAGGGTAAAAATATGCAAAACTTTAATAGGGACTCTATTCATAATATGAACAATAGTATTCATGGCTTCGGCCCATAAAAACTTAGGAACATTTGTAGGTTTAACATTGTTCTATCGCTTTCAATAATGGTGTGATTTTTCCTTATAGTAATACCTTTTTTTTCTGGGGAATATAGAGTTGTTAATTCCCTTTGAATACCATAACTAATACAAAAAGAATCAAATTTTATACTAATATATTCACCACTATTATTATATCTTAATCTCTTAATATAAAAATTAGAAGCATTTTCAACAATAATTTTAAATTATTTTAATTTAGATAATACTTCAGATTTATTTTTTATAAAATATGACCAAATCATTCTAGTATGATTATTAATAAAAGTAACAACATATAAATAACCTTAATATATGTAAATTTAAAGGGTCTTATAACAACACTATGAATTAATTCTAAAGGATGTGAGGAATTCGCATCATGACTCTTGTGAAAGGAATTATTATGTTGCTTATCATGTAAGCATCCTTCACAATTTCATGATGAGAAGAGACAGAATGAATACCAATAAAAATATTATGAGAAGACATTACATATAAATTTCTAAAATTAACATGTCCTAATATTTCATATCAAAATTATGTTCATTCCTACTATGTGATGAAAGAGAACATGAAGAAGAAGCAAAAAATATGTATAGATCATTCTATTGAACACCTTCAACAATCAAGGAACTAGATTGATTTATAATAGACCAATTTTTTTTAAGCAAAGTTACAATGAGATTATCATTTGTAATTTGAGAATAATATAATATCATTTTCTTAAGTTTAGGTACATAGAAAACATAATTAATAATAGCAGTTGTAAATTTTTATTTTCTTTGCTTCGTAGCTTTTACAATTGAATTATCTCCTAGGTAAATATTTTAAAAAATAACTCTAGTATTAGATAAAATATGAGATAATCAAGTCTAATGATGTTATGCACCACTATTTAAAATCTATTCATTTTTATTAGAAACAAACAAGGTAACATATAAAGCAACAATATTAGAATTTTGTTCCTTATTATTGTTTTGACTATGGTTTTGATTCTTCTGATGGTTCTAATTAGATTGTTTCCCTGTATTATTTCTAGAGGTTTTATGTTTAACTTTATCTTTGATTTTATAACAATTTTCCCTTCTATGACCAAATTTACCACACATATTACAATTTCATTAAAATTAACTTTATGAATCTTATTACTAGATTTCTTATTCCTCATTTTACCATTTATTGAATTAAGGTAAAATTTATGGTTCCTATTGTAATCAAAACTAGTATTGAGAGAAAGAATTGCCTGAGTGGCATTCTCTTTAGAATCAAAATTTGACATCACTTTCTCTTCTTGAATCAGAAATGCAGATAGAGTAATGAGATTAGGGGTATCTTACTCTAATTGGTATTTTAATTTAATAATAAAAATAAAATAGTGAATTTTTTCATGAATATTTAGCTAAATAATGAACTATAACATCTTATCTTGAATAATATTATGTTCACAACCATCTAACCGATATTAATGTTTTTAATTTTTTCAAGAAAATTAATAACTTTTTCATCACATTTCATAGGGGTAGTTAGCAATTCAATAAGAAATTTAATTATCTTAAAGAGATGAGTGCCTTCATTGATAGACTCAATAAGTTTTTAAACGCCATTGAGAGACCCCTAATTGTCGATATGGAGTAATAAATCATCCTTAACACTCCACAAAATTATAAACATGGCCTTTTGCAATTTCAGTTGAAATGTGTTTGTAAGCTCAAGTGTAACATGTCATCCTGAAAGGGGTTTTCCCATTCCAACAACTATGTTCCATATATTTTACACCATAAATTCCACTTTAATGTGAATTTACCATATATTATAGTTAGACCAATTAAACATTTGAGATTTATCAAACACAAAGTTAGGAGGAGCCATAACTTCCTTTTTAAAATAGACACTATGATACTAAAAAAACTATTTAATGTAATTTTGTACTCTATTTGATTATAAATCAAATTTAAAGTGTAAATAAATAATAATTATTCAAATTTATGCAAAACAATGTGAAAAATTGTAACAATTTGCAAATAATTATCGCCAAGTTTCACACAAGGAACAACTATCTAAATAATATTATTAAAAAGGTTACTAAAAATATAATATGAAGTTTCAAAACAAAAAAAATTCCATAAAAATTCATATGGAACACCTAAAAACACAAAAATCAACTAGTCACATGACCATGGTCGATAAAGAATAGTCTTTGTCAAGAATTGTAAAATGTCAAAAAATGATTAGGGTTTTAAACATGAGATACCAAGAATGTAAAACAAAAAAAATGAACTAATTACTTTGAAAAATTAAATTAGTTTGAACATGTTTGACCAAAAAAATAGAGGTGGAAGGATTCAAACTCTAGACTCAGTTATCATGATTGCCTAGAAAAATAATACTTACTAACTCCTTTACTCTAACACCTAAAATAACACATGCACTAATTTATTTTAAGATTTATTTTCCAATATTTATTAAAAATAATATTATATATATAGTGCATGTAAAATCAATAAACAAATTACTTTTTGGTGAAAACCATTAATTCCAACATGGGGCCCTCTAAAATGACCCAAAAAAAACTGAGCATCCCTTTTTTAAAAATTTACAATGGAAGGTGAAATGGTATATGACATAAAACTTGGTTCTACATGACCTATCACCATGTTTACATGCGTGTAACCCTTTTCTAGGTAATTACTCCTAGAAAATTCTATGGGGAAGATTATTGCCCTAGAGGGACCTACATGCAATTTGGAGTGTATTGATATGCAATCCATAGTGATAAACTCATAACTGTATGGTGGCAAACACCTTCCCAATAGGACCACCTAGGTGTCCTTAACCTACCTAAGCATTTTGCATTTATTAAAAGCTAGTATACACTAGGGTACTTAACTTGCCCTTCCTTAAACTTGGGATAGCTAAGTTAAATACTTAGGTTATTAATATTATTCAAATGTTAGGGATGAAATAGGATTTCACTTCTAATCCAAAGTTCATAACTTTATTCTATCTAATTTAAGTAATGGCATTTATCTGAATAGGTTTATAAATTTAAACTACACCTATACACCTTTGATATGTAATTTATTTTCATACACTTGATATAATATGTTGTATGTGAAGGGCCCATGATGGTGTTATCCCTGGTTTTAGATCATTGTACCATGATATATAATTTTGGGGTCATCGTACTTCATGCCATCACTTTCTAAAATAAATTGCCATTATGAACTAATTAATTTTTTATAATTCTTTCCAAGTTAATATTATTCAGGAGCAGATATTATACTTTCAAACTATAGTGGCAACATATTCTTACTAAAGCATCCGTAAATAATCACCTAAAGATTTATACTTCTATAGTGTTATTTACTTGTCAATTGGTCATAATCATAAGAATAATGAAAATATGCCACTTATTTTTATTTTCCAAGATTTATAAATCCTTTGTTGAATACCTTGACTTTTATAATCTGTTCTTTTAGTAACATTAATGCTAATTGTGCTTAATAGTTAAAAATTCAACATTCATTACCGCATCCTAATTATGACACTAACAAGCTTAAATATTATGTTTAATTTCAAGCATGATTCAACATATCCAACATCTTCTGAAAGTGTATGCTTATGGAAGGCAATTTATTTTTCAATATAACTTATAATGCTTATTGACACTATAGCATAAATTATAATCTCTATATACATTAGGTGTGAATACCAAAAAAAAAGAATATGAACTAAGGTTAGAAACAATAGTTTAATAATATTCTCATAGATTGAATTAATTCTTAACTAAGGAATTTAGGCAACCTTCCTATGGTCTAAAAAATGAAATAGCTACTCTTATTGATTTTTCACTAAGGATAAATTTTATAATCTAGCAATTATGACAAAAAAAGAAATGATGTTATTAACTATTTTGAAACAGATTCATTAATAACTAAGTCTAATAAGACAATAGTTCTCTTTTTGAAAATAAAACACAATTAATTAGAATATCTATAATTCCATTTTGCCTTCAATGGATATTTTAGAGATCTTTAGTTATAAATCCTGATAGAATAGCAATTTGAATTACCTTTATTCCTAGTGATAATAACTTTAAGCATAGGGATGTAAGGTTCTGAAGAACATAATGAATTAGAGAGATCCTCACTTAATAATATTTTATTTTATCATGTCATAATAAGGAATTAAATTTTTGTTGCATATAAAAAAGACTTTTTCCCCTCATGGGGTCTAAAAAAAGAGAGGGTCTTAAATTTTATGCATACAAAATACCTTCTCTAGTAGTATGAAATATAACTAATTCTCACATATAAGAACTTGATTGAATGTCTTTTTATCATGCATATATGGCAATCACACAATTTATCTTTATAAATTAACATTTGGAACTAATTGAATCTTGTAGAATAATTTATCAACTTTTTAGTAATTATATACAAGTTATTAAATAACCATTAATAACATTTATTTAAATATAACTATAACTCAAATTTATAATAATTAATTACCATTATGCAAGACATACAATACAACATAATGGAGGGAGTAATGAAATAATAAATGTGCATTAGTATTTAATAGTCATGGTTCCATTTTGAACATCAAACAAAGTGAAACTCTACATTTATAAATCATGCTACATCAACTATATCTAATAAGAATTAATATGATAAGGTACAATAGTCAACATTTAGATTAACAAGTAACCAACTAAGTAGTATTCATGATGTCTTCTCCATACAAACCATCTCATCCTGACCCATCCTATGATCACCCCAGTTGGTGGCCCTTACCACCCCCAACCATCAACTTGGAGGTGAAGTCTAGATTTTAGGGTTTCTTGAACATAAGTAAGGGCAATAAGGGAATAAAGAGATGACAGTTAACTTGCAACAGTTACATAATAATGAAAATTTCAAAATTGAAAATTAAAGTGCAAACATCAATAGATAATCCTTGGCAACATTGGTCTTCCTCCAAAGGAGTTTATGGATGTCAACTACATATTCAATTAATCACAATCCTCCTTCATCACGTAGTCCAGGTATACCAAGATTTAAAAATTTGTTACTCAAGTGATATGCAATCATAAAAAAAATGAATGAGAAATGAGAACATTTGAAAATAGATAAATAAACCAATTAGCCAAGTATAGACATTTAATCACCTGCAATAGTGTGCCATAGTGATGAAGTCTCCATATTTGATCATCATGTGGCTGGTTTGATTTTAATACTAGATGAAACACAAATATTTCACAAGGGTCTAATGATTATATAAAAAAAATCGTAACCCCTAGGGCAATGCTAATAATTATTAATATCAATTACTTCAAAAGTGGCATATGAAAATGTTGATAACATTACTCAACCAGATGCATAATGATCCAAGAATTAAAACCCCAAAATGATAACAGTGGGTATTAAATAAAACCCATCAAAAATTTATGCATAAGTGTCACCATCTCAGTTAAATGCTCAAATTGACCTCCACCCAATAATCATAACCATGATAGCAACCAAAAACCCATAAAGTGATATAAATGGCATTTAATGAATGGCTGAAAAAAACCTAATACTAAACCTGGTCAACTTATTCCTCTAAAATGGCTAAAATAAAATGGAGATACTAACATATTAATTCTATCAAGCTTATCAGGAAGAGATTCCATTGATTTATTATGTTAAATTTTTGACTGAGGAAAGATATTTTAAAACCTATAATCTGAAAGGACTTGAAACAAGATTTTTTTAATAACCCATTAAATGGATTCACCATTTTCTATTAATTTAAATCTATATATAAACCCTTTCAAGTTCATAAGGAAGTCTTATGACTTCTTGATGAACCTGCAATAATTTTTTATTTATTGCTTGCCCTTCAAGACTAATATCAAACATATATTTTATTTCAAAAGAGAAATACAAAACTTACTTGTTTTGCCTTGTATCATGGTAGAAGAGAAAAGATTTTTGTTTGTTTCCTTTTGCATCTTACTAAGCCCTCTTTTTCTATCCATGACCCAATCTAGTCGATTCTCTCTCAAGGTAGGGTTTTCATGCCAAAGCTTACTCCTTGTTTCCACCATTCCATTAGGGTTTCATTTTATACCTAGCCCTCTATTATGCCTCTCTCCCTCTCCTTAACTACCCCCAGCTAACAAAAAGCAAAAAATGGTATTGGAAGCAAATCCAAGTTTTCCAAAATTAATGGCATGAGAATATTTCTCCATCGACCAATAAAAATTGCATTGATGTATTTCATTTTTGAGGTCAAAGGCCCACAAACCCAGAAACTATTATGGCAAAAGAATCTTAGTCAAATATAATGTTATCATTACAAAACCAAACTTAGAAAATTAATATTAGGGTCCCTTTCTAGGAGATTCAAAAGGAATATGACATGAGAAAATTTTGAAGCAACACCAAGGCTCACATGTGAACAAAACAATCTAACAAGCCAAAAATTCCAAAGTGGCTAAGTCACAAAATAATGAAATGAAATAAGATGTGTAAGATCACATGATGACATAAAAATTTAAGAAGATAATCAAAATAATAATAATAATAATAATAATAATAATAATAATAATAATAATAATATAAAAGATGATAAGTGATGATAGACTATTGAAAGTGTTTATGGCTTAGTACAATATCCCTTTTACCTATGTCAGTTGCCCTTGTTCCTTATCCCATGACCGCTAGAGTCCACCACCAGCCTAGCTCATTTTACCTATACCTTCACCAACAAATGGCATCAGTAGTACCTATATAATATAATAACATATAAAACTAAACTAAATCAATGCATATGCAAAATAAACTACAGTAATAGCTTTTAGTCTAATGTTTGAAAATAGATTAAAATAACAGCTCCAAGTATAGTTGAATAATATAAAAATATGTTGGACATATACAATAGTCTAAGAAATAAAGCATGCAAGTCGGGTTATGACACCCTCTTATCATTTTATATGGAAATATTTGGAATTAATAAAAAAAATTAATAAATATATTTGTAAACTATATACTAAACTCTATAGCTTCATGTAGAAGATAATGGTGTAGTTATGGAAGTAGGGGTGGTTGTTGAATGAGAAAAAACCCACCAAATGTATTGAAATTTTACAAATCACCCTGTCAAAGCCTCCTGTTTCCAAACCTAACTTCAAAATTATTTTTTTAATGACAAAAAATTATTTTATAGTCTCATCAAGCCATACAAATGTACCTGAGTGGCTAAATAAAATTTACATATGCTTGAGGAAGCCTTCGGGGTCTTTATAGAAGATTTAGGCAGATCTTAAAGCACTAAATCTCTATTTAGAAGAAAAAAAATAGGTGACATGAGAGATAAAATAAAATATACTATTTTTTTAACTTTTCTAATGCCACATGGTCGGACCTTATGCCACATGGTCGTACCTGGAGCCACATCACTACTAAACAGACTGATATTTGCATGCAAATTGGTTCCTAGTTACTTAAAGGGAGTATTGAGTGCTTGAATTGAGATTGAGGATGCTTAAAATCTAAGAATTAGGACTCCAAGGTGATTAAAAAAAAACTTCTCCATCTATGTCGTATACAAGGCTAAATATTGAAATTTTTAAGCAAAATAAACAGAGATAATTTTGAATGCCCTATAGATTAATATCACACTCCAAGTCTTGCCAAATCAACTATGTACCCCATGCTCTAATACCATGAAATAATATGAAATGTATATGCAATACAATAAATATATATAGGCACATAATCAATTAGCAAAGATACATAGTGAACAATGAACATAGATATAGGTGGGAAAACCTCTAGTAAAGGTAAAAAACCCATAATTGATATTCATATATGAAAAACTCAAAAACATAATATGATCCTCCAACTCTTCACTTCTTCTATGATAGACCACAAAACTCTCACAATATTATTTTCCATGCGTAAATATTCAATGTCACAATAATTTGTGAATTATGAATGATTTATCAAAGGGGTAGAACCCTTTTTATAATGGGATGTGGAGGTGGACCATTGTAACTAATGGTCTAAACTCTCCCTAGGGAACCCAACGATAAAATATATTTAATTTATTTACATGATATTACCTCATGTTAATAAATTATATATATATATATATATATATATATATATATATATATATATATATATATATTATTAACCATTTTAAAATATTAAGGTTCCATAAAAGGTACCATGTAATCATTACATGTTCCAATATAGACAAATGTGTCATTGACAAAAAAGTGAAGGGAGACATTGGTTTCACAGCCAGAGCCTCATGTAAATGTACTAGGTGTGTTTTGGGCCCTTAATGGTTTACCTCAATATGCACCACATAAATGTAGTGCATTTTATTCTTGTTGGTTATTCCTACCCAACCATGGCTCCTTCGTGAACTGTGCAATCCACTACTTCAACCTAACATCTTAATTAAAAATTTAAAAAAGAGATATTGATTTAAAATATATTCTTATTTTAACCAAAATAATGTGAACTTCATCATGAATATATCTTTACTTCAATCAATATTTTGCATATATTTCATAAACTACAATTTATTCATATGCATCAATTATTCCCCAATATATTATTATTACTAGATCACTAAAACATTATACAACATCAATAATTCCCAAACTTCTTTTAACCAAAATTACTTAAATTTGCAACAATGTTTTTAAAATGGGTTTGTCACAACATATATATGCCTATTATCATAGAAACGTTAGATTTAAAACTAGAATATAAGTCTATCATGGGTTCAAAATGTTTTCAGAATATCATACCCTCAACAAACAAATAGATCACCTATGGATGACTAAAATTCCAATGAATATATTCTTCACAAAAGTATAAATTCATATCTCAATATTATGTATCCAAAATTGAAAAAATATTTCGCTAATAGTGGCTTAAAATGAAACAATTAGCAGAACATGTTTGAAATAAACTTGAACTCAAAATCGTTTCTCCCTTTATTTTTAAACAAATAAAAATCATTTTGAAACACAAAACTCTAAACTCTAACAAGTTTATATTTTGTTTTATGAATTTATATCTTTAAAAAAATTATGAATGTATAATATAGCTATAACCAAGATCTTTTCATTGATTATGTCATTCACAACATGTGAAAACTTGACCATTTATTCTAATACCAATGAACATATTGATCAAAAGAATCATTTATTTTAGTTTCATTTTCAATGCCTTTGAACCACATGATATCATTCATTAAAATCATTTCTCTTGAACTAAACTCACTTAACAAAAATGTTCATTTCATTCTTATGTGAGTTGGAATACAGTGTTTTGAGAATTAAAAGTATAAAAAATTAAGGTTTGACCAAAACACAATGCACATTCTTTAGATCAAATCATAATCTCATCCAACAATTGCATGTTGAAGTCCAAAAAGAAAGTTCACAAACTGAATAATTGAAGATCATAGCTTACATTTACAACTCTTTATCAATGGTTCAAGTAAAATAAAACCTAACTAGAACTAATTTTCATAGAACATACATGGAAAAGAGACTTTCATTATGTCTAAAACTTCTTTTAATAAGATTCAAATGAAATTGAATGCACATAAATCTGTCACAACTGAGGCATATTTTATAACTACTTTTCTCTACAATATAAATATACAAACCCTTTGATTACCATTGTCAATATTTATCAAAACTATAATACTCTATGAAAATTTTGGTATTAGGGTTTCAAAATAAAACCATACAATGTCAAGGAAATCATTTATTGATAACTAAACCAATACAATGTATTCATATGTCTTGAGCAACAATAATAAGGTTTTGAAACTATTATCATAAATTGAAATCAATTTTTCAATATATTGAATATATTTTCACACCAAAACCATTTCACTATGTCTAAATGAAATTCAATATTTCACACACATATTTCCATATGTGCATGTTTTAATAATTTATTTTTCTTTCTTTTCAAAACCATTGACGAGATTTGTAACTCAAAACCCATATCACTTGGATATGTCTTCTTTAAATCATTTGCACATTTCATATGTTAGTTTTAATGAATGAAAATTAATTCATACTAGCAATATTAGATAGGTTCAAGCAGAGTCCATGCATTTCACCAATGAAACAAAACTTCCAAATACCAATTTATGAAACTTAACCTAGAAGAGATGTATTTGGAATTTATTAAAAATAGTGATAAATTGATGTGTTTTATATTTAAAACGATGCAAAACTATTGTCAAGAATGAAATACTTAATTTCAAAATGCACTTAGAAAATGATTCATTATTTTATTAATAAATCAAAACTATTTCTTTCATCATTAAAACCAAAAATTGTAACTAGTTCAATTATATTTCAAATTGAAAAAGAATACCTATCATCCATACCTATAAGTAAATAAATTTATTTTGAAGGATAACAAGCATGTCTCTTCAAAATGAAATAAATTATTACACCCACAAAACTTATATTTCTCTTTCATTCACAGCTCCAAAATAAGCCTTCATGTGTATTGAAAAAGAATACCGATCATCCATACCTATAAGTAAATAACTTCATATTGAAGGATAACATGCATGTCACTTCAAAATGAAATAAAATATTACACCCACAAAACTTATATTTCTCTTTCATGCATAAATTTGAAATAACCCTTCATGTGTATGAATGCAATTCATAATAATTTTTTCTTTAAAAAATAACTCAAAAATTAGTCATTCATGCAACTTAATCAATCATTTTCACATATAATTTGACTCAAATCATTTACAAAAACCTTTATATTAAGTTATCACAAGCTCAAAAATTATTTTCTTGCATTTCTCAAACTAAATAAAATAATAAATATTATACCTAGAATCAATAGCTCAAATAACAAGCTTCAAATATCTATAGAAATTTTGACAAATGCTCTACTACATATCCAAGCTCATTCACTAAACCAAAATGAAAAATGAGTTTACAAGAACAAAAACCAAGAAACTTAAAGAGATATCTGAACCTTTAGGCCTATGCATTGATGTGCATAAAATGTGTGTATGATGGAGGTAAGTTTTATTAATACCAAGCACCTCCTTTTTGCTATTTCATTAATGTTCAATAAGTGCCAAAAACATAAAATATCAACTTTGTAATATTTCAAATGTTATAACCCATGAAAACTTCAAAATATCAATGCTCTACAAACACCAAAAAAACATCAACTATGTTTTAAAGTAAAATGAATGTTAAATTTCAAAATTATGTCTTGCAATGTCTGTGA
This sequence comes from Torreya grandis, assembly GCA_037957365.1. Taxonomy (NCBI): domain Eukaryota; kingdom Viridiplantae; phylum Streptophyta; class Pinopsida; order Cupressales; family Taxaceae; genus Torreya; species Torreya grandis. The sequence goes on along the minus strand of JARHVA010004314.1, from coordinate 430,023 downwards.
ACACCTTAGACTATTGTTTAAACATTTGTACGGTATTTTAAATAAGTCAACTTTTATGTTATTCTATAGATATTAAAATATCTATAGATAAACTCTACTTACACCCATGAAAAATGTTTTATGTTTTGCCTTGTATGAAACCCTATGCAAATCACAACTTCAGCATTTCATTTTAAAACAAAAGATAAATGTATCAATATTATCATTTTACATAATCATATTTAGACATCTAAATTCCATTTAAATTTTAATATTGTTTTGAACTTGCATTGAATATTATTACTAAGCCTGAGGAAACTCAAATGTGGTAGTGTACTTGAAAATATTTTCACTATTGTTCAAAAATAAAAATGGTGTCATGATTGAATAAAAGATACTTCAAAACTTGTAGCCTAGGTGTTCTTCTTTACCTTTTGTTTAAATAATTATGACAAGTTTGATTTTGAAAATAATAGGCTAGATCATGATACCAACTGTCTTGTGAAAATAATAATTCACAATCTTGTATTTTTAGGCCAGTTTTGAATTTTTTTCACAATTTTAGTAGCTTTCATAGTTTGAAAATGGGGTTTTACCTAAAAATTATCATCTATAGCAAGGATTATTGTGTTGATATTTAAAGTTTCATTTTTATCAATATGTTTAGATAACTCATTACTTTTAATTTATTTTACAATTTCAAAATTCATGTATTCTAAATATATATTTATCTAATCTTTCATCAATGATGAGTTGTTTAAAAAAAAAAGATAGGACAGATGCATTAGATCATACAATGATTATATTGTGCATAAAAATGTATTTGAACTTATTTATAGTTGAAATCAAAGAAAGAATATTTTTTCCAACTAAAATATACCTATTTTCAACATTTTGTATCACTTAAATTGCATATCCTATGGGAATTCCTTCTTTATTATCATCATATTGAGTGGTCATTTGATACAGGAACATCTTTCTAAGGATGAACTTGGTCTTATTTTATTTGCTCAATTTTGGCTTGATCAAGTTGTTTAGGGGTCTTAGAGCTTGTTTAGGTTGTTTTAATGGATTTAAGATTCATATCATACACTTTATAATCTTTTCCAAGTTTCAAAGTGTGTTTAGGGAGGTTAGAATTTGAAATTGGCATTTTTCTGCCAATTTAGCTAATTTGAATTTTTGAACTTTCTTGTCAAGTTATGGGTCCTCAGTCATGTTTGAAGGAGCTTCAATGATTTAATATTTTTTATTAGGATATAAGGGGTAAATATTAATTCACTACATAATTGAGTCACATAATGAGTCATTCTTATAGGTATGATAAGAATTAGGATATTTAGGAGTCTCTTTCAACATTCTTGGAGGGAATCAAGAACTGTTGGATAAATTATAGGACATATAAAACTTGTTAAATGCTTATTAAAGGATAAAATTTTGATAAATTTGAATATTAATGAATTCTAAATCCAATAAAATCAATAAAATTTTCTCAATTTGAAAACTAACTGCCCATACCCTGTGTTTCCTGTGTTTTGTGTTCAAGAAGAAGATTGAGTATGCATTATGTGTAAGAAAGATTTTGTGGAAAGTTGGTTGATAAACATATATATTTGTAATATATTATTTAAATTTTTTTAAGGTTATCTATTTTGTTTCAAATTATTTTGAATATATATTTCATGAAGTATTATAGTCAGACCTTATAGGAGATTGTGTCCTCACATACAATCAAACCAAAAAAACTTGTATAAATTGACAAATAGAGGTGTCAAAGAGGGAATCAATGTGCCAATAAGGTATATATGACTATTTAATACCATATTAAATAATTATATAAGGTTTAAACTTGTTTTAAATCTTAATACACCAAATTAACCCTTCTCGGGTTGACACAGTTAAGGTAAACCCTGAATTAGGGTTTAGAAACTAAAAACAACATTGTGAGTGATTCCACTATCAAAAACCTTTGAAACTTGGTGATCAATTTGGTTTTCAATTTATCTAATATATTTTTGGATTTTTATCTTGGTACATCATTGTGGTGTATAGATTGAGATGACTGTGTTTGTAACAAGGGTGTAGAGACCTAATTAGGTTTAGACAAGGTCTAAAAAGTGCATTTTTGAGTGGAATAAAAGCACTAAAACTCTTGGAGAGAATTAATTCAATAGAGGGTACTCAAATAACCTTATATTCTTAAAAACAATGTGTATTTTTTTATACCATTAGAAAATGTGAAAAAAGGTTATAAGAAAGCTATAACAAAGGTAAGAAGCTATGAGTGATGAAAGATTTGTACTTAGAAGTTATGTGGATTGGTTAGGAGATCATAGAGGATTTGAAAAATTAGATATATGGTCATAATAACCCTAATAAAACCAAGAAACCCTAAAATATATATTGAATTATTTTATCTAAGAACCTTTGTCAAATAATGAACAAGTTGAAACAAGACAAGTGAATGATGATCAAAATTCCTCTACATCATGATTGCACATGTAGCTTTGTCAGTCACATTTATATACCAAAAAAATGGATTATTCATATTTGGTTTGGTAAGAATAAGGGCACTTTCAATTATATTTTTGATATTATCAAAGACTGCATCTGAACCTATATCCCACGTATAGTTGTGATTTTTAAGAAGTAAAATTTTTAAGGGGTTAGAATTATCAATGAAATCAACAAAGAATTTATGTAAAAAAATTATTTTATAAAATAAATATTGTAAACAAGATTAATATTTATGTGGAGGTCACTCTTTGATGGCTTTAATCCTAATAGAATCAATAGAAATTCCATCTTTAGAAATGACCTGGCCAAGTAGTTTACTTTATGTAACTCCAAAAACTAATTGTTTAGGATTAAGTGATATACCAAACTACCTACATCTTATGGAGACTTCACACAAGTGGTAAATGTGATTTCTACATTTTTTATAATGAACTGTAAGATCATATAAATAGACTTGAATAATGATACCAATCAGATCATCAAAAATAACATACATTGCCCTTTTAAAATTAATGCCTACATCAGTCAATCTAAAAGGCATTATATTAAAATAAAATGTACCTTTTTGTGTGTTAAAATTTATTTTATGTTTATCTTCAAAATTTACAAAGATATGATTGTAACCTAAAAACACATATAATAAATACATCATTTCAAACTTAACAACCTTCTATAGAATCTAATCTATGTTAGGCAATAAAAAGTTATCTTTTACACTTGCACAATTTAAATCTATAAAATATATGAAAATATGAATATTAAAATATTTATTATGTTTTATAACTAGGTTAATTATCCAATCAAAATATATGACTGGATAAATAACAATGTCATCTAACATTAAATTATTTATCTCCTTGATGATTTATTCCAACAAGGGGTTGATTTTTCGAGGTTTCTCTCAAACAACATTTATGCCAATTTTGATGGGAATATCATGTTATATTATTATAGTATCACAACACTTAAAATATTTATATTACCAAGAAAAAATATTAATATTTTTTTTAAATAGTTTAAATAAAAGAATTTTTCTTTTGGTTATGCATTGTATACCTAGATAAACATAGTTTGAATCCTCTTCATTGCCTAGATTTATAGGAATGATTTCCTTTATTATTCATATCAAATGTTCCTAAATCCAAGAAAATTTAGGTAAATCATGAAGAGTAAACATAGATTCTAAATTTACCAAGCCAAGAGATAATTTATTTCCATTTAGTTTTAAATAAACATAAATTTTAAACTTACTAGGCCATGTGGTAATTAACTTCCACTTAGTTGTAAATAATCTCCACAATTCAAACCATAATCATTGTTATCAAAAAAATTATCTTATATAAAAAAATCAATATGTTTGTCATAATAAAAAACAAGTCAATTACTTTCAAAATCATAATTTTTTAACTTGAAAACTTTTTTGAAAGTACGATCAACAACATATTTAACTTCACTAATGGTTGGATTGGATACATAACTAACAATCTTATCAACATGCACATTATGTTCCCTAATTACATGTGATATATTGAAAAATTCAAAAAAAATCATAAAAGACTAGATATTTTGAGTATACTTATGTAAGCGTAACTAATTCATTTTGTAAATTTTTCTAACCTATCAAATGAATAAATCAAAATCACCAAATTTGTCTAAATGTTTAATTCAATAGTTTTTTTCAAGACATAAACACAATGCTTCTAATTTAGAAGAATTATTTTTGGTATTGAAAAATAATTGGTATAAATACCTAAAAACATTATCAACAAGAGAAATAAGTACAACACTAGTCTCACTAACATGTTGGTAACAAACACCATTGAAGTGCATAAAACAAATAATTTTTGTGGGAATTGTTTTAACATGTTGCAAGTTTAGTTCATCTAAGGTTAGAATTCTATAGGTTTTAATCCCAATTTTAGCAAAGGCAATATTATTTGCGCATGAAATTTATTTCATTACCTACAAGAACCCAAGTTATGTCCTGACCAAGAAAAACACTAGTGGCCTTTGAAAAATATCTTCCTAACAACATAGCATAATTAATAGGGATATTATGAACTTGAGAATTACCCTCACATTTGATCTTTCATATTAATAAATTTTAATTACTATATCATGAAACATACCATAATTTTTAGTTTTATGAGAGTCAAACCTTGTAAATTTTTTATTATCTTTTTCATAAGGAATGCTTAATTTTGATCAACAATGAATTTAAGCATGATATTATTTGAGGCTCTTATATCAAGAATGCAATTATGGATGATTTTATCAAAAATATTTATATAAATATAAAATGGTGGAATATAATCCAAAGGTGAATCACCATATTGGGAAAAAATATGGTCATTTTTTTTACATATATCTTCTTGTAATCTAACAAAAATTCTAAAATCAACATTCTTTATAGCTATATTAATATTTTTTAATTGACCAGGTAAATAAGTAACCTGAAGTAAAAAATAATTTTCCTTTGTATTTGATAAATCATTAAATATATTAATGGTTCAATAGTTGTGTTTGTTTGGGTATACTTTATTGGCAAAAAGGTTAGTTGATATTGTGCATTATTGTATCTAGTAGGCAAAGGATTCCTTGTTTTAGAACTTTAAACTAGTTTTTTTATAGTAGTATTACCTTGACTTACATCTTCACATTTATATTTAATTGATGATTTTGAGTAAGAAGGTTGATTATTGTCATATTTTGTTTCATTTGAGTTATCCTTAGGGGTAGGATTGTAATCTTTATTTCTTGTTTAAACTGCATAAGCATTAGCAGACTCAGTTTCATCTGAATGTTCCTTAGAGCTACACATGTTTATGTTATCACCTACATAAAAACAAATATTATCTTTAATTTTAAGTAATATTCTAAATTTTTACACATTGACACAATTTTAAATATTATTATCTAGATCACAAATAATACAATAATGATTCTTTAATTTAGTCTTAAGTTTTGAAGTATTGATTGTTTTATCAAATGTGTATGGTTGAAATTTTAAAAACCATTTAATAATCACCAACGTATTTTCTAATTTATGAATGGATTTCAACATTTATGCATTATCAGAAGTTAAATTAGTAGAAACTCTATCTTTAAAATTGATCTTTTTTAGCTTTTTTCATACTCTTGTAAAAATAATAATAGCATCATATTCATTTATATCTTTATATTCTAAATCTATTATATATTAAGAGGTAAAAAATATTATAAAATTTTATGAGGCCTTAATAACATAAAGAGAATTAGTAAGAAATGGCTCTAATCTCTAAAAATATGTGCTTGGTTGAAGTGATCTCAAAAGGTAACATGCTCAAGAAGATAGAAGTTTTGAGGGAGAAGGAGCCTAAACATTCTTGGATGGACATTATTTCAATAATGGGGCATCCAAAGTCCATAGTTGGTAGGAATATTAAGCTTGTTAAGGAAGAGAATGAAGTTATTTTAGATATCCCAAATGCCATTGTGGAAAGCACTCAAGCTTCTTTGGAGAACTCTTTGCTGGCGCATTTCTATGGCTATAGACCAAAAATTGACACTTTTACAAAATGGGTATTTAGAAAATGCAAGTATCTGAGACTTATTGAAGTCATTTCCATGGTAAAAAATTCCTTTTTGGTCTCCTTCTCCTCACTAGAGAACTGTGAGAAGGCACTAGAAGGAGGACCAAGGTACTTGGGAAAATATTTTCTATCCATTAGGAAATGGAAGCTTGGGTTGAACCTTGATAGTGACACTCTTATGGAAATTCCTATGTGGTTTACATTGTGAGGACTCCCCCTATAATTCTTTGAGGAGGATGTTTTTTTGGGTATTGCACAAGCCAATAGACAACCAATGTCTATTGACCTGGTTACTAGGTCCAAAAGGAGATTGTTTGAAGCAAGGCTCAATGTTTACATTCAAATAAATAAACTAGTTCTCTTAAGTATCTTGCTTAACTCCAAAATTGGAAAATGGACTCAAAATATCATTTATGAAAGGGATGAGGTTATTTGTAAAGGTTATAATTCATTAGGTCATGATGAAATTTGCTATCCACTTATTAAAAATAAACCAAAGAAGGAGGTGATTGATAATCATATTGAGCCCCGAAAGAATCCTTTTGTCCCCCTGACGATTAAGGATAACTTCATAACATAGGTTCAGGAATCGGTGTTGGAAAAATGTCAGGCTAGTCTCTATGAGAATAAAAATATTTTAAGAAAATCCAAAGATGTGAATCCTTCTCCTTAATCCTTGATAAAGTGCTTAAAATAGGTGAAATTACATTTTGAAGAACCCACAGAACTCTTTTGTCCAAAAGAGAAAGGAAAAATGATATTTTCTAAGGGTGTTAGGTCTTTTTATGACCCCTTGATCTAGAAGGTAACTAATATTTTTATGGGGAGGTTATCATTAGGTTCCCATAGGAAACCTTGCATGACTCCTTTCCCCAAGAAGAATATTGGCAATCCCTAAGGGCTCGACACTCAGCAAGGAATGCCTCTTATTCAAATTATGGATAGCAACATCAATATTCCCTAGATAAATAATAGCAATTTTGAAGTTATTAAGAGAAATCATCCATCCCATGAGGATAAGTGGACATTGGCTAAATTTTTAAAAAAGGAATATAAAAAAATGGCCTCTAGTGCCAATACCATAGGAAGTAAAACTCAACTTAATAAGGAAAAATCCTCAGATAGTGGCAAAGGAAATTCTTAGTGATTGTAGAGGATCCTCAAATTGTCTATGAGTTGGTGTATTAATTATATCTCTTGTATAAGCATTTTAATTTTGAATAATAGGAGAAAAGTTCCCTCTAAAAAAGGTTGGTGGGAAGAGCATTTATTATTCTACCCATGTGGGAGGAAATTCAAACATTATTTGACTAGCCTAGTTGTCATTTGTTTAGAAAGTTAGGTTCAGTTTTTCAAAAATTTGATTATGTTTACAGGGATGGAAGATTCAGGGGGACACTCTAAGCACTTCAAGGAACCCATGAGAGGTGGCTACAAACACCCAACCAATATTCCGATAAGTAGGAATCCATTTTTGTATATTCTTAATACAATTTTAGATGAGGCAAAAGAAAAGTACAATGCCTCCTTGGTTATAAAATTTGTTGGAGCTATTCATGGCATGGAAGCAACTAGGAATTGGACCAAAAGGAAGTAGATTGGGATCGAAGGAGTTAAAATTGTTGCTCTTGATAATGACTACTTTTTGTTTTCTTTTGCTTGTAAAAAAGATAGCATGTGAGTCCTTAATGGAAGGCCATGGTTGATGGGAAGGGTTATCATCATGTTGTAACCCTGGAAAATGAATTGGTCTCACTTGAATTTTAATATGGATTAGATTCCTTTATGGCTAGAACTCCTTGTCTTCCCTTCCACATTCTGGATAGATTAGATTCTAGAAAGTATTGAGGGAATCTTTGGTTTACTCATAACTATTGACCCTGCTACCTGTTCCTATAAAAGGATGATTTTAGATAGACTTTGTGTGCTAGATGATATGGACCAAACCTTTCCTACGCCTATTCAGTTCATATCCACTCTAAGACCCTAGAACTAGGAAATTATGGTTGATAGGGAGAAATAAATTTGCTCGAGCTATAGGAAATTTGTTCATCTCAAGAATTTTTGCATGAAGGCCCAAGGAGTTCACAATTGCAACCTCAACATGGAGGAGTGTAATTCTTATCAGGGGTTGTAAAAGTATGATGGGGAAATTTTGGATCTTTCCCCTGATGAAATTTTTAGAAAATTCAGGAGCCAAGAAGATTGTAACACATATTGAGTATGAATAATATGTGGAGCCTTTCGTGATTGCTTTTGTTGGCTCTTATTTTTGGTAGTTGGTATTCCTTTTCCCTTATATGTCATTTTGATTTCCTCTATGGATTACTTTTTGGGTCTGAGTCCCTTTAGTTCCTTGGTATTCCCCCACACATACTTGGTCATGTGGGGGAATTTTAGTTGGTTGTGTTTTCTTCTTTGGTCTCCTAGACCTTTTTGAGGCCATTATTTGGTTTCCCTTTCTATTCTTATTGGCCATGTCTATTTTTTGTCTTTTGGGGGAGATATAGGCCTCCCTTTGTGCCTGACCTAGATTACATACCATTCAAAGGTGGTTTCATCTTAATCCAACATTTTAGGATATCTTACATCTAGTGGGATCTTTTGTCTAAGTCTTATAAATTTGATTGTGAAATGATAAATTACTTCACTTGGGTCTATTGAAATTGCTAATTCATTAACAAGATCAAAGTAATATTTATCCCTACCAAAACATGGTTCCATCCCATCTTATACATCTATCTATTATTTAATGAATTTATGAGGTAAAATAATTAAATCTTGATAAGATTTTCCTTCCAAAGTTAGAGAAAATATTATAAGAGATATATTTTCATTAGTGATTCCTAAGATAGTGGAAATTATTTTGACAGAGTCTAGGTGATCATCCTATGATTTGCCTCAACCTCCAAATAATTTAAGAACATTTAATCCTTTTAGAGAAGGATTTTTTTAGACTTATTTCAAATATCAATTGGATTGTTTCTTATTTAGGGATTTATGGGTGCATCTTCAACATCAAAATTTGCTTTGTTATCAGTAACTTCATCATCTTCTCTATCTGAATGTAAAACATGTATAATATCTCTAACTCAATTCTAACATATTGTGATTCAATTTTAGAAAATATTTATCCTTAAGTGTTTTTTAGTAAAAAATATGATGGTTGGTTCAAGATGGTAGTTAAATTTTATTCTCTTTCTTGTCTTAAATTCAAGTTTTATTGAATTATTTCAACATATGTTTGATTTTAATGTAAAGAGAGTATTTATATTTCAAAATATTCATTTTATTCAAAGTTATTAACTCTTAAAATACCCTTAAACTATGTTTTTATTATCTTTAGGATGTCTATACAAACTGTAATGGATATTTTTTAATGCAAAATCAACTTGTTCATTTGTGATATCATTATCAAGTTGAAATATAGTTGGTTGTCCATTAATGATCATAAGAAATAGAGAAGGATAACTTAAAGAGAAAATGATCAGTCAAAAGGGAAACTAATTTAGAAAACTCTCCAACATATTCTATAATTTTTTAACACTATAATGTTTAGAGATCAACTAATTAACACTTTTGCCCATTGTGAAAGTTAAATCAAAATTAGACCAATTTAATTGTAGGGACCTACTTGACTAGAAGATTAGTACTTAGGAATGTAAGAATGATATCTTATATGTTAATTGTTTGAATGTTATGTTAATGTAAAAGGTACTTAATAAGATCTAGGAATCTATCAGTTTAATAATTTCAATCAACTTTATTGACACAATGTTTATTGAAATATCACTAACCATATAGAATATTCTTCATTAAACAAATTTAATATTCACAAACATAAATTTTCATAATATGATCTTATTCTCATAATTTATCATATATACATCATTTATGTTTTTCATGTTCAAAACGTTATTGGATCAATGATCAAGTGATAGCTATGAGAGAGGTATCCTCTTGACGAGTCAAACATTAACACGCTAAAATTTGATCAGATATTTCTTTATTATATCTTTATTTAATTTCAATTTTAATAAGGTATCTCATTTTCATATTACCAACATGCCACATAAAGGTCACCACTAATAAACTATAAAATATAAAAGAAAACAAGCAACACTATGTAATAGATAATTAACAATAATATAAGAACCTAAAGATAGTATCATTAAAAAAAAGCAACATGCATGCAAAGGGAAAAACAAACTAAAGAAAAAAATAGAAAGTGTACATGATTAACCTACATAATATTGAAAATAAAGATGAAGATACATTGTTTATAGACCTACAAAACATAAATTAACTAAAAGATAAATATATTGAAAAAAAATAGTACAAAGAAACTTTAGACTCGATTCATGAGAAAATAAGAAATAAATATTTTATGAAGTTAAATTATTTGAATTTTGTGTGCAAAATATGTACTAAGGCATAAAAATACATTATAATCTCACACAAATATTTATAAATAATATGTCATACAAGGTATATGTATGAACCATTCATTGATTTTAGGTAAATTATAAAAATAATTTAGATACATATGACTAAAATAGTTTTGTGATCATCAAAATATACCTAACTATACCAAGTGGGGTACTTCACCATATAGAAAGTGTTATTCAATCTACCTACAATCACACCCCTAATCTCAGAGACTTTTTACAGAAGAGAAACACAATATAAATTTAATAATATCTCTTGTACTTGTGTAACTTTCTCTTCAATAATGTCACACTCCAATTATTAAAAAACATTCACCATGTTTTAGTTATAAGTTTAAATTATAATTAAACTTCATTTGTTATTGATTAACTTTAAAAAACTTAGTTTCATCTTTATTTTAAGTTAATTTAGTTTTGACTTTATACTAAGTCGTTAGTCGAGCTTTCAAAATAATAAGTCACTTTTAAAAATGGAACTAAATTAAAGATTTTGAAAATAATTTATTCATAATTAGATTAATAACACAAATATTATCATAGGTGGTGGGCCCACTAAATACATCACTTAATGTTTATTTAATCACTTAATGCAAATTATCATGCAACCACTAAACATATAAGATCAAATAAGTAGAAATTAAATATTTTTACATGCAATATTTCGCTGAATATCCATTTTTTTCAAAATTTACATTCTTTCTATTTTACCTTATTTTTTATTAATGTGATCTTATAAGATAAAATATTTAACTAATTCAAATCAAATCAAATATCTCAATAAACATTTATTTGAATATAAAAGGTAGAATCTTATTTTACTAATTACACTTGTTATAAATAAAAAATACCTAAGGGAATAAAATACTTAGTTTTTTATTATATTTTTTAGTTTTGAGAGTGACTACAGGTGGTATAAATGGTGATAAAGTGGATCAAGAGTCATTCAGATCATGAAATGTGTTTCTAGGTACACTTGGATAGACTCATCAACTTATAGACAGTATCAACTGACATTAGCTTCTGAAACCTAAAGGATTTATTTGAGTGGGTTTTGTTTCTCTGTTTTCACATAGGTCATTACACCTACTTATAAATGTTATCTATATGTGATCCCAAGGGTTATCTGTGTGAATTTATATAAACATGTATCCTTCTCTTTTAAATCATAGGTTTTTGACACTAGGTTAATGTCATGACTCAATCCTGTGATATCTTTTGTTACTGGTTATGGTTTTTTATAGCATATCTTTCTCAATTTTGATGCTTATTCAAATTATGTGTTATAGATGTGATTATAATTTTGAAATTATATTTTAATTCATAACTTATTGTTATACTATTGATGGATGCCATAGTGGATGATTACTGATGATTTTTTATGTTATGTTTACATTTTGTATAGTTCAAATTATGTTATTCTATATGATACCATGTTTAGACATTACTAATGTCCATTGTCATGATTGCAAGAACATCTTATATGAGCTAGGCATAGTGGTAGACTTTGAAAGCTTGGGTAATAAGGAAAGGGAATTGACTAGTTGGTTGACACCAATAGTTAGAATAATGGAAATGAGATCTTGAGCCATTTGATTACCTCTCTAATTCTATTGTAGTCATGATTTGATGATTTTCAATTTTATCTTATTGAATATATTGTGTTTCAAGTGTTGTTTTTTCTTACATGTATGTATTTCCACATGTTTCAATTTATTTCCTTTATTTTTTAGTTTTGAAATTAGATAAAAGAAAGTGATTATTAGGGTTTTTACCTAGTAAACACTACGCTCGTTGATGACCAGATGAAGTGAGAACTCCTTTTTGGTGAGGAAGGACTACCTGTAATAAGACCACACTAAACAAACTCATTTGTTAGACAAGTATGAAGGGTGGACTACCTATCAATGCTAGATCCAAGAAGCAAAAGATCCCTTGGATGGATATCAATCCACTCCCTAATAATAAAAATGTTCTAAAAATAAAATTGGAATATAATAAACTGATACAAACATAAATGTGTATACAAAGAAATAAATGATATATTTGTTTGACAAAAAATATAGTAATGGCAGGTCAACACCATGCACAAATGCACTAAGTTTAGGTTCAGAGGGTCTGGGTAGGGTCTATAATTAGATCAAGAATAGAAATAGGGATTTGATTGGGTAAAAGAGGAGAAAATAACAATCTATTATTTTCCTTGACAATGACTATCGATGATCAGGGTGACCGATGATGGTTGGGTATGATCGATGATGGTTAGGTAACCAACGATGGTTTGGGTAACTAGTGATGGTTGTTTCCAATCAACGATGATTGCTTATAAACTTTAGTGAATTTTTGGATGGAGATGAAAATGGAATGGTTGATGGGTAGGAGTTAAAAATGTGGATTTTTGCGTGAGGGGTGGTGTGTAGGTGAAATGAATGAAATAGAAAAACTTGATAAGGAAAAGAAAACACTAAAAACAAAAGGAGGATACCTGTGTGATTCCAAGTGAATGATATTTGAAGACCTAAAGAAATTTGGGAAGCATAACAGTGCTTGAACCTTAAAAATTTACATAGATAGATCTTCAAGATGATGAGTACCTACACAAATAAAATAAGGGGGCCTGGATGCAAATTTTTTTGGATCCCTAACTCCTCTAAGAGCCTTGTATTTATAGCACAAAGTTACTAAATAAGAGAGGGAGGCTTGAGGGAAAGTTTCTAAGTTAGGAGGAGATGAATTTGCCTATTTTTTTTAATCTTTAAAAGTTGGCATTAAATCAAGTTTCCATTCTTTAAGATACTAATCTCAAATAAAGCTAGAAATGCTTAAAATCTTAAGGCAACTTTGGGTAACCACAACCATTGGTGGTTAGGGTCAACTAGTGATGGTTAAGGGGCCATGAGTAAATGGGTAAAAAGGTCATGATTTAAGTGATGTGTTCAAGGAGGGGGTATTTAACATGATGAGGTTGTAAAAGATTACTAGCAAACTAGGTGGTCTACTAGATGAAGAATCGGTTAAGGGTCCTCAGTTCAAGATGACATCAAAAATTATTGTTGTATAGTTTTTAGGTATCTACATTTTGACCCTTTTTGTTGTGTAGCTTTAAGCAAGATGTAGAACAAAAATAGGTGGTTAGTCAAGGTCTAGGTCTAGTTGCCTCGAGTGTGGGAGGGAGGAGGTGTTCCCCCTCAAATCGGGAGGCAATGAGACAAAGGTCAAATTGATTCAAGGTTTGATAAAAAGGGATAATGAAGGGTATGACGTTGGGCATGTAAGACACAAGTATATGCATAAAATGAAACAAATTTTGAGGCAAAACATCATGTAAGGACTAACATTACCATGTTGGTAAAACTGAGGTTGAGTTCTAGGATAAATGACAAGGTAACTAGTCCCCAGTGTTAGGCATAACTAATTAGGTCACACTTATCATGTGTTCTAAGAAAAGGTCAGTATTTGCTCAGGTATCCAAGGTAGGAAGTGTTCTTAGGAAAAACATAATGGGTTAAGGTATGCACAAGGTAGTGCATAATGTATAAGTTCAACAAGGTAAAATTGGTCAAGGTGGTTAGGTTAACTAAAGCAAGGTCATCACAAAGTATGTGAATAAGTTGGTTGAAGGCCAACATTGAATTTGACATGGGTAAAGCATTGGGTAGGTTGGGTTGGGTAGATATTGGCAAAGCTGACTCCTAACATGTGAGGTAAGAGGATGTTGCCTACATAGTCCCATGGATGATAGATCAAATAATAATTTTAGGCCTAATGTAGTTTTTGGGAGGTTGAGGGAGAAGGTGACTCCCAAATAGGTCAAGGTGAGGGAAAAGAAGATAAAAGTGTGGTTAAAAAAATGTTGAACCTTAGCTGATGATGGTTGGGATTAATTGGTGATGGTTAGGTAACTGGTGATGGTTGATGTGAATTCAACTAATGATGGTTAGGGTTAGTCATTGATAGTTAGGCAATCATTGACAATTGGGGGAAAATCCTAAAAATATGATATAAAAAAGGTTCACAAACAAATTTTTGTCCTCATTTGCAAACTAGGCCATCGATAATTTTTTTGTTCTATACATTATGTATAAAGTGTGCTTATTGGTGTTTGTAAGTGTGGTGAGGTGTCGATACGAGGTGGGAGCATGAGAGGGATAGTGGGGTCAAGATGAATGCAAGAGATGCTCAAGGATAAGTGGCTAGGTATAGATTAAGGTAGCACCATTGATCACAAAATGTGGTAGGTCATGTTTTAAATGGGAAATGAAGTGTAGTGTGTGAATTATATGGGAAAAAATAGAACAATGGATGGTTTTAGAGGAAATTTAGATGTTGGTAAGTGTTAGGCTAAGGTTTGGGATTTATAGCATGTGTGTGTAAAAGGAAAGGGTACAAGAAGAATAGGATGTTTGTTGAAAGGGTTAAGGGTGGGGATACGGTTTGTAGTGGAATAGAGGGATTTTAGGGTTATGGGAAGAGGTTAGTGGGTCAAGGCTTACCACCTATGATCACCTAGTAGTGACTATCGGTGGTTAGATCCAATTGGTGATGATCGACTGAGGGGAAAAATGACCCCAAAGGGACCATCAATGATTTGGGAGAACTGATGAAGGTTGAGTGGTTAGGGTAGGATGCTCAAGTTGGGGTGGATGGGAGATAGGTTGGGGTGTAGTTGTGTGAGAGTGGGGGTGGTTGGAGGTAGGTTAGGGTGTAGTGTGGTGAGAGATGGGGTGGTTTAGAGGTAGGTTGGGGTGTAGTTTTGTGAGAGGTGGGATGGGTTAGAGGTAAGATGGGTGGGTAAGGGATAAAGAAAATAGGGTAAATTTTCAAGGTGGTCTAGAGTTGTGTGGGAGGGATGATTGAGAATCGAGATGGATGGAGGTAGGAAGAATCAAAATGGATTAATCTTTAAGGAATAGGTGGGTTAGTGAATTGGAAGATATAGGAAATTGGTTGGGTTAGAAATTTAGTAAGTTGTAGAAGATGGGTTTTTAGAAATAGAATAAGTGTTAAAAGGGTAGATTGAGATTATATTTGAAATATAGAGGAATTAGATAGGGTGTTTTAACTACCTCATTTGTGATTGCAGGTGCATGATAAAATTTAGTTATGAAATTGAGTTCCAAAGATTTTTACAGAGGTGAGGGATGCCACGTCAACAAAGGACTGGCATCAAATGGAGACTGTGGGTTTTAGAGGGATGTGACATGACCAGTGCCTTCCTAGGGATGTTGTAATGATAGTTACTCTCATCAAGAGATGGGACCCAGTGACTAATACCTTCTAGTTACTGACAAGGGAGATGAGTATATTGTTAGAGGATGTTTATTAGATCACATGTCTACCCATTCATGATGATCCCATCTACCATATATTGGGGGATGAGATTGATGAGTGCATAGAGATGTTGTACAGAGATGATAGAGATGATGCATAGTTCCACTTCAGAGGGTTCAGTATTAGGCCACTATACCAGAGAGCTCTAGGAGAGAGACATTTGTTAACTATGTTGTAGTTAGCGATTACCTATTATGCATTATTGAATTTTATTGGAGGGAGATACCCTAGTGTGTTTTTAGGGGTGTTGGTGGAGTTGTTTTTGGGTGGAGTTATTTTTGGGTGGGCACAAGTTTTATCGGTGTAAATATATAGAGAGTTATGGGAGTTTAGGTTGCACAAGCATTATGGCATCAGTGTGGGATTTGTACTTCATTGATGGGCCTATGAGCACATAAAAATATTGAAACCCTTGGGCCTTCTGATAAATGGATTTCAGCTAATAGATTATGTAGTTGGCTTTTACCGATGGAGGAGAGATGAGGTTATGACAGGTGGTGGTGGTGGTTTGAGAGACATTGAGTGGTTTAGAGGAGCTTTAGAGGGTTTAGTTACTAGTGACATAACCTAGAGGCTATATCAGATGTGGCTAATATGGGTTAGGTATAGGTATTACACCTTATATTTATAGAGATGTATATGGGCCTATGAGAGGTGGTATGATGAGATAGAGCATATCCCATTTGAGTGGGTGTCACGTCAGTTTGAGATAATGTAGGGTATCCCTCTAGATTTAGTGAAATATAGGAGGGAAGATGCAGAATTTTATTTACCAAAGCCATAGGCAGTCAAGGAGGAGCTAATTTTTTAAGATTTACCCTTGAGGGATGGGGATGATGCAAGTTGTACAACTAACTATCTTGCTTAGTTATACATAGCTATTGATTTCAATTTTAGAGTTGGGGATCAATAATCGATGGATGTTGACTCAGTAAAGGTACCAGCATAGGGTGACCCACAAGTCATGGTAGCACTTATAGTAGCACAAGCTCAGATAGCCACTTTATAGGGGTAGATTGTCTTAATGATAAGAGAGTAGGATTAGGTGAGGACCTCACTTGGCTTGGTGATATAGGAGAGAGACTCTCTATGGTAGATAGGTGGGGCAGTAGTGGCACCACTAAGTTTTGTGACACAAGCCAGGTATCTTATGGCCATATAAAAGTTATGTTATTATGAGGGCATTGTGTTAGCATAATGTCCTAATGAGCCGAGGTGGGGAGAGTATCAAGTGGGTTTGGTTGAAGGTGTAGTGATTGTGGCCCCAGGTCAGTGGGCTATGGCAGTAGGTCCACTCTCAGGGCCTCCACTGAGGATAGGTATGGATGGGGCCAATAGAAATGGTGCAAGAGCTCTTGGGTCATGATGATGTATATGTATTTTGATATCTTTGATATCGGCCTACATGATGAGATGTGAGTTGTATATGTGAGTGATATATATGTATCTTTTGTACTATGACATATATAGGTATATTAATTTTGATTATGATGATGATGATGAGATGAGTTGATTATGATTTGATGTTTATTCATGTTGAAGTCTTGATTATGACATTATTTCATTGATGGTAACGGGTATGATGTCATTTACATATGATGATGATGTTTTGAGGATTTAATCATAATTTAATTTTGTATGTTCATTTTAATGTTATGGTTTATGGATTATTGTTATGCTATTATTAGCTATGTTGTTTACACATGATATTAATTTTCTATATATTCGGGGTGAAATAAAATGTGATGTTTGGTTAATGATCAAAATGTTAAATAAAATGTGATGTTTGGTTAATGTTTGAAATGTTAAATAAAATGTGATGTTTGGTTAATGATCAAAATTTTAAATAAAATGTGATGTTTTGTTAATGATCAAAATTTTAAATAAAATGTGATGTTTGGTTAATGGATACGAGGATATGCGTGTGGTATAGGTAAGGGCAACATTTATGTCCACATGTTTGGATAAGACAAGGAGCATGGTGCCTTTTGCTAGTGAGAACTGAATAATAAGAATCCATAGATGGATCAACTTAGTGAACACAAGACCCATCAAATGTCTCATAAGAGCATGTTTTATTAATAAAATATGCATCTTGACTACTTAGTTCTAAGTAAGCTCATAGTCCCTTAGGTTAAATTAGGATGTGGATTGTAGGTAAGGGTGAAATGTTAGAGTGGAGGCATTGGATTTTCCATAGATGACCAAAGAAATTTAGTAGACAAGTCCATTCCTTTTGTATGTTTGATTATAATGTGTAGACTAATCAATATGGGAAGTCTACGCATGCCATATATAAGAGCTGATTATGTCTTGATTGAGATAAATCAGGAAACTGATCAATACGAGAAGTCTACAAATGGCAAATAATAGAGCTGATTATGGGTTACTTATTGATTTTGCTTATTTCTCTTTATTTAAAGTTGTTAAATATTATTTATGCAAGAAGTTTCTAATGAATATTGTTTAGCCATCCTTTAAGGGAGTGATCTAAGATTGATTATGCATAGTTGTCCTTCAAGGGAGTAGTCTATTTTTTTTAAAGCAACTTGTGATTTGATGGGGTAGATGTCCTTTGAGGGAGTAGTCTACCATGTATTTAGATATATAGATATGTTTTAAGCTAAAATTAGACATGGACAAGTCTACTCAGGTTTAAAATGGTCTACCCATGTAGAAGCAAGACCTAGGCATAGAATGTTCGTTAGAGGAAAGAGTTTTGAGAAACAATTGACCATGGGATTTCATCTATTAAAAGATGAAAAGTATCCATGAAAACCATGCTATGGGTAGAGTTAGGGTACCCTTACTTAGGATTGGAATATGACTATGATGAAGGAATCACATGATTCTATATAATCAATCAATCCCAAAAGGGGTAGAAAGGAAATGAGGTAGAAAAAGATTAATTATCCAATAGGATGAGCTTAAATGAGACACAAAAGTGGGTTTGATCCTCATTTTAACAATGAAAGAGATGCAAATGCAAATCATTAATGGGTTTAGGTTCTAGCTTGCCCTTGAGAGAGGACAAGTGAGAAGCCCCTGATCCATACTTATGGGTTATAATGTAAGGTCCTAACTAGTTAAAAGCAAACTTTCCCTTTTTGGTCTTCTCCATGTTAGTAGCATGTTAGTTTTATTTGAGGATGAGATCTCTGATGTTGAATTCTTGTATTTTTAGATTTTTATTATATGCTCATTTGATAAGCTCTTGATAAATGTGAAGGTGATTAAGGGCAGCAAGGTGATGTTCATTGAGAAACTCAAGGTGTGCGAGGCATTCTTGACGATCATCCTCTTCAAAAATGATATCATGTAAGGAAATATGAAGAGAGAGAATTTGGACTTCAAGAGGTAGGACTGCCTTGACTCTAAAGATGAGAAAAAGGTGTATCACCCATAGACATTCAAATACTAGTGTGGTAATCCCATAAAATAAATGGGATATGGAGGTGTTAATCCTTGCTCGAAGCACTAACTACCTTAATGAGTATTTTGATGAGGGTTTTGTTGGAAGTCTCAACCTCTCCATTATCTTGTGGATGATAAGGCAAAGAAAAGCTTAGGTTGATACCAAAAGCATCGCAAAGCTATTGGAATTTTTTGTTTTTAAAATATTTACCATTATTAGTGATGATTTTGTGAAGAACACCAAAGCAAAAAATGATGTGGTGGTTGATAAAATCAATGATTTTTTTAGCTTTGATTGAAATTAGTGAGATGGCTTCTACCCATTTAGTGAAATATTCCATGGTAGTGATGATATATTGATGTCATTATGAAGAATGTGGATAGATTTATCTGATAAGATCAAGACCCCATTGTGAAAAAGGCCAATAGTTAGTTGATACTTGAAGACCATGAGGAGGCACATGATGAAGGTTAGCATGTTGTTGACATTTGATGCATTTTTTGACATAGTCACAACAATCTTGATTAAGTGTGGGCCAATAGTAACCTAGGTGAAGGATACGTTTAGCAACAGCCAAACCACTGAAGTGCCCCCCACAAATGTCATCATGTGCTTCTTTGATGGTGTAAGAAGCCTCATGGTTGTAAAGACAACGAAGGAGGAGACCGTCAAAGCCTCATTTATAAATAATGCCCCCTAATATTAAGTAGTAATAGGTGCCTTGAATGAAATATTTATGAGCATTTCTAGAAAGGTCAGAAGGGAGGATACCAACATTAAGGTAATTGAAGAGTTGAACATACCAAATGTCTGAAGGTGACATTTCTATTTGGTAAATGGTAGGAAGATCAAGGTTGAGGTAAAATGGTGTGATAAAGCAATGGATGGTGACAAATAGTTTAGATTCAGCAGGTTGGGTTAGAATTTGGGATGCAAGGGAAGCCATTATTTCCAAAAATTTATTGGTAGAATGAGGGACTGATCGGATAATATAATGGTCAAATGATGCATATAGTTTGTAGATAAGTTGTTTGTACTTTAGAATAATGTCTTTTTTGCATGTATACGCTCCTATGACTTGATTGATAATAAGTTGAGATTCTCCAAAGATGCTAATTATTTTGATTCCCAAAGCCAAAGTGGTTTGGAGACCTATGACCAAGCCTTCATATTCAACTATATTATTGGTGCATTTGAAATTGAGTTTGAAATAAAGAGGAAGAGGTTCCTCATTAAGGGTAATGAGAATTATGTTGGCACCCCCACAATTTTGACATTTAGAGCCAACAAAATACATATTCATTTGATAGGTGGGTTCTTCCAAAGAAAGGGTAGCTATAGACTCATCTAGAAAGGTAAGATGGGGAGTTTGATTATTAGGGAGTGGAGCTTTAGCTAGTTGGTTTGAAATCACTTGTCCCTTAATGGACTTTTGTGGAAGAAACTCAAGATCAAACTCTGCTAATAGCATGAGCCACTTGGCCATACGTTGGTTGTGATATGGCTTGGAGTGCATATACTTGAGGAGAATAGTGTTAGTAATGATGTAAGTTTTGTGGTTAAGAAGATAGTGATGAAGTTTAGAGGTGACAAAAACTAAGGCAAGGCAAAGTTTTTTTAGATGGGTGTATCAGGTTTCATAGTCAATGAGGGATCAGTTGATGTAATAAATAGCTTACTCCTTATGTTGGTCATCACGATTAGTGATCATGGCCCCTAGGGAATGATCAGTGGTAGATATGTATAGATAAAAAGGCTGATCCTCTTTTGGAGGAATAAGGACTAGTGGAGAGAGAATAGTTATTTGGGTGCATACATTTATTTTGGTTGAGCTTGACATGATAATGGATAAGTCTTTCAAAGATGATAGCGATAATATCAAGGTGATCTTTACAGTGCTTGGATTTATTGCAAATATCATAAACGTAATCCTCAACTTTTTTATGGATGAGGTCGTGAAAGATGTAAGTCATGACCCACTAATAAATGGCTCTTGCATTCTTTAGGACAAATGGCATGACATGAAAGCAAAAAGTTCCCCATGGGGTGATAAAGGATTTTTTTTTGTTGGTCTTGAGGGGCAATTTGGATTTGGTTGTATCCTGAGAATCCATCCATAAGGGATAGCATCTCATGGCCAGCAGTGAGATCAACAAGTTGGTCTATGTTAGGTAGGGGAAAATCATCTTTGGGGCATACAAGGTTAAGATCATGGAAATCCACACAAAGGTAGAGTCCCCAAGTGGGTTTGGTAATAGGAACAATGTTGGAGACCCATTACAGGTAGTCAATGGGTTGAATGAAATTAACAAATAAAAGGCATTGAATTTCTTCTTTAACAAGAAGAGTTATGTGAGGGTGTATAGAACAAAGTGTTTGCTGAATAGGCTTAACTTTGAGATGGGTAACAATGTTATGAAGAGTGATGAAAGGGTCAATGTTGGGTAGATCTTGATAAAACCAAGAAAATGCTATACTATGGTGATGGAGAAAAGATTGATAGTCTCATTGTTCCTCAAGGTTTAAGTATTGGCCAATCTTGAAAATATGAGGGTCCTCCTGAGTGCCCAAATTAACTTACGTGGTTGATTAATTTAGCATTGTTTAGTTTTTAAGAAGGAGGGCCTATTGAAGAGAAGAGTCCCTTATGCCTAGATAAGTAAGAATATAGCTTTTATCCTATCGTTGGATGGTATTAATGGTGGGTGAGTCATGTGTGATCATTTCAAGGTGTATGAGATGAATGGTTTAGGTTTGGCCTTCCCATTGATAAGTTAGGGGACCCAAACTGATGGTTTTGATCAACAAAAAAAGTTAGGTGGGATGATGTCGATGTCTTCAAATTGGAGAGATGGGCTTGGTGAGGGTAGAGATTTGTCAAAGTGAAAAAGTTAGGTTGGTGAGGGTATAGGTTCTTCAAATTGGAAAAGTGAGGTTGGTGAAGGTCGAGGTTTGTCAAATTGGAAAAGTGGAGTTGGTGAAGGTAGGGGTTCATCAATACTGGTGAGAATTGGTTTGGCTGATGTGGGATCTTTTGAAGGATCATATCCTAGGCCAAAGAACTCATGAGGTTTTTGGGTTTTGATGATGGGAAGTTTGTGGGGTCCTTATTCATAAAGGCCAAAATCAAACTCTTTCCAAGTACACCAATGAAGGTATGTTTGGATAAAGGTTAGGTTGCTAAGATAAGAAAAGTTGGAAGTGAATGGCTGGATATAAGGTATGGTGGTGGGAGCAAGGAATGGTTTATCAAGTCCCCCATAGACAAAATATATTATATTGTTGGGAAGTCCAAAGGGCACAAGGGTATCGATATTGGAATCATAAGATGGATCATTTTTAAAGTTCTCAAATTTAGGTGGAGAAGGGAAAGCATCCAAAGCTAAAATTTGATATTCCCCCAACATAAGATGTTGAAATGTTGATTGCAAGGGGTGTTCGACCAGGATTTGTGATGAAATAATGGTTGAACTAGTGGATGTTTCATCATTATTGAACATATAAGTGTTGGTGGTTTGGGTTGATGTCATAGTTTGGCTAGAAGTTGGTTGTGAAGATGGTGAAGATGAAATAAGAGCATCATTGGGATGATATGCCATATTACAAGAAGTAAGGGACTTGGATCCACTTTGATTGTAATGACTTATCCCTCATGTTCAAATTTGACACATCAGTAAAGGGTAGAAGGGATGCATCCCATGGTATGGATCCAAGGGCATCTGAGTAATGTATTATATTGAAATTCACCCTCTGCTACACAAAATAATTCAAGAATATTTTGAGGCCCCAAACAGATGTGGAGAATAATTGTTCCTAGAGTGGTGGCCAAAGTATCATTGAATAATCGAAGAAATGCCAAACTTTTTGACATGATGGTTTGAGGTAGTTGGAGTTGATCATAGGTGTGGGAGGAGATGATATTAATACTTTCTCCCCTATCAATCATAACTCTTTTGACATGTCTATGATTGCTGGATGTTATGATAAAAAGAGAGGGATCAAGGTCTTCACTGTGATAGGGTGGAATTTTAAATTCCTGAAAGGTGACCATGGTAGCATGTTGGATGTCTCCAATAAAAGGTGTAAGAGGTTAGGGATCATCTAGTTGAACCTCTATAGAATGTAGTGCTTTGATTAAAGCTTGATGATGTTGAGCCGAGGTGCTAACCAAGTCATAAAGACTCATTTTGACTGGGGTTTGGTTAATTTTTTTTAACACCAAGCACTGGATGAATGGAGATGAATTAGAAGAAGGGGCTCCCAAAATGGAGACTTTGGTCTTGGGTGTTTATGAGGGTGAAGGTGAAGGTGTAGTTGTTTGGGTTTGGTTGGTTGGTTGGGGAGTGGAAGGGTAAGACCATGTAATGGTGGCCTTGGCTTTGCCCTTTTCATTTTTTTGGATGGATTTTCCCTTATCCTTTTGTTGAGATCGAGACCCAGTCACCATATAAATAGTATGGATAAGGGGATCGGTTGCTTTCTTCGATTCATCTGTTTCACTCCTTAGTGGGAGTAGAGAAGTAGATGATTGGTAGGTAGATTAGATAGGTGGTAAAAGAGGTAAGTGGCTTAAAGAAGGATTATCCAATAGATCATCCTCCTCTAAAGGGCCATGAATGATAGTTTGGAGAGCTTTACAATTCTTTGTATCATGCCCATGGGTCCTATGGTAAAGACAAATTAGATTGTCATTGAACCAGGTTGGCTTTTGGTGAGTGGGGTCAAAAGGCTTGATTGGTGGTAAGCTAAGGGCAGAAGCTTGCAGGATCCTTTGTAAAATAGTTGTATAAGATTCTGATAAAGATTTTGGAAGTGGAGTTTGCATTTTTGGCGCAGGAACCTTATTGGGAAAAGACTTCTTGATAGGAGGTGTGGTTGGTGGATTAAGCTTGGTTGGTAGTTTAGAAAGAATTGGCTTAGTTATAATTGGTTTAGGAATTGGGGGTCTAGATGATGAGGGTTTAATAGATGGGCAAGTAGATGGAGAAAGGTTGGTAAGGAATGATGATGAACTAGAGGATTGGGTTTTTATAGGTGGAGAAAGGGGATATGGTTTCTTAGATGAAGAGTAGGTAATGGGAATGGTGGAAGGATGTGGTCCCAAAATAGAGGGTAAAGGTGAAGGAGTTCATATGGTCCTTCCTTGAGGTTGTGGTCTAGGCAATCCTTCCTTCTTAAAGGGACTAGTTAGATTAGGTCTTGGTTGTGTTGATGTGGTTAAATCCAATATCAAAGGAGGGTGAGAAGGATTGGGCTTTGGAAGGATCACCAAGTTCTTGATTGGCTTGATAAAAAAAGCATAGGGTGACTTGACAAGTTTAGGTGGGGATAATTGAGATGGTTCCATAGTGACTTTAGGAGGGGTAGTTGGTGGAGTTGTAACAATAGGGTTGAGAGTAGACTCAAGTGAAGTAAGGGGTTCAGTTTTATTTTGATACGAGAGTCTAAGCTGATACCAAAAGGTGGCTCTATCAAAGTTAGATTGGGAGGTGAATTTCAAGCTTTGAACTAGTCTAGAAAAAGGTTTATAAATGGGTTTTGTTCCTTGATCATTAGTTTCAAATATCAAGCCCTTTAGGGAAGAATAAGGGGCAATTTCAGGGTTGTTATCTTTGGTGAAAGGTTCTAAAGGTGATAAGGAAATTATCTCTTGGAAAATGGTTTCCAAGGGAGGTACAGATGGTTTAATAGGAGAGGTGGGGATAGTGGTTTCTAGTGGAATAGTAGGTATATCTTCCTCCTTGGTTTGGTGGTCCATAGGAGTAGGTTGATCTTCTATTTGGATTGGAGGAGTGGATGAAATGGTTGATGAAGTGGTTATATCCTTGGGTATTTCCATCATAGGAGGGGTAGATGGAACCGTGGTTTCATCCAAGGAAGTGGAAGGGGTAACTACTTCCTCTATTTGGGCATCTAAAAGAATAGGTGGTGGGTTGTTTTCCTCTATTTGGATTATATAATGGATGACTTCATCAATGAGCACATTTTTGATGACATTAATTACATGTGCCTCATGTGAGTTGGAGGATTCAATTTGGACTTCATGTTATTGGGTTGAAGGTGGATGACTTGGGAATGATTTTCAAAAAATATCAAGAGATTGGTTGGAAGGAGCATTTGGGTTATCAAACACAAGCTCCCCTTTATTAATTAGGTCTTAGACAATGCTCTTAAAGGTATTACATCTATTAGTATCATATCCAACAACCTGATGATAATCACAATGATCATTCTCATTGTACCACCCAGGAAGTGGGCGAGAAGTATTAAATTGTTGAGAGGGCTTGATGGTTGGAAGTTGGATTAGATTGGATTTAAGTAATTTTTCCAACACTAATGCATAAGATTCCCTAATTAGGGTAAATGGTTTTGAAGGAACCCAATTTTGGGTATGGTTTTGGTGATTGGAAGAATTGTTGGTTTGAGGTGTTTGGTTGATGGTTGAAGGAGGTGTAATTTCGAGAATAATCTAGTGTGTTTATGCTTTTGATTTAGAATTGGTTGGGTTTGTGTTTTTGGTGGAGGATGACTCAGTGGATTTGAAACTAAAAATTTTATTTTGAAGCTTTAACTTCCCTTCATCAATAGCATGATTTTCCAATTTGTGGGCCATAGTGAATGCTCTGTCAAAGGTCCTAAAGGTTTGGACTTCGAGAGTTGGAGCAATGTGTTTAACACACCCCCAAGGAAATAATTTGATTAATTTGGGTTGGGGTAATGGGAAGGTGTGTTGATTAATAAAGCCCCTCCATCTAGAAATGAAATCAATAATGGATTCATCTTCAAATTATTTGATGGAGTATAGGTCAATAATGGAATCCTGTTTAGATATGTTTACTGAAAATTGTTCTAAAAAGGTTTGTGCCAATTGAGAGAAAGAAAAGATAGAATGAGTGGGAAGGGCACTATACCAATCAAGGGCATCCCTAGATAATGACATGGGAAAGGTTTAGAGGAGGAGACCATCATCATAAGCAATTAAGTAGCAAGCATGATGGAAAGCTCTTAGGTGATGTTGAGGATCCTCTTTACCTTAGAATTTAGAAAATTTGGGCAATTCCCATTGAGAAAGATAAGCATGGATGGGCACGGAGGGGTGGATAGGCTCCTTACAAATTTGGTCATAAGATAAAAGATTGGTTGAGGAGGAGATGGATGACTCTAAACTAGTCATTTTATCCATGAGTATTTTGATTAGATCGGTATGGGGTTGAAAAGCTATATAATTAAGAGGTACATTTTGTTAGGGTTCTCTTGTATAAATGTATGAATAGGCAGTAGATGGTATCAAAGAAGCCACACAATGATAAGTAATGCCAAGGGGTTGAGATGGTGGTACATAATACCTACTTGTATGAAAGGTTTGGTGGAGGGTGGTATGTACCCTTGTGGGTTAGGGACATACTGGTAAGTTGTCATATACACTTGTTGAGGAAAGGATGTGTTTAGTATGGTTGAGGTAGGAGGAAATTGGGAAGGTTGAGGTTAGGTAGTTACCCTAGTGCTGATTGAGGGAAGGTTTTGAGGTATGGAGAACACTAGGTTTTAAAGTGGGACTATGGTTAAGGGATTGGTTGCAACCAAAGGGAAGATAGAAGTTGGAGTGGAAGATAATGTCATAGTAAATGGGGCATAGGTGACTAATACTAAGGTTGAACCCATATGGGGTGTGATAGGAGGTGTTTAGTTGGGAGGAGGAAGGCTAGTTTGAGTTTGGGTGGATGAGATATTGGAAGAGGCCTAAGTCAATGGTTGGGTTGAAGTGGTCCTTACCATAAGGTGGGATGGCATGCTAAGAGAAGGATCAGAAAAAAGAATCGAAGCAGGGGGTATAGTGAGGCAAAGTGTTGAGGTAATGTTGTAAAGCAACTGGGTTATTGTCAAGAAAGGTAGTAAAGTCCAGAACTCTTTTAGATATAATTTGGATTTTGGAAGGAGATAGAGGAGGAAGAGAATGGTGAGGTGAAGCATGAGGAGATTTGTCAACATCTCAGGTATAATCCATGGATGAAGAAGAAGGTGATGGTTAGTTGTTTTAATTTCTCACTTGTTGTCTAGTTAAAATCATATGAGAAAATGAGGAATGTTATTATGACACTCACACCTCAAATAGAGAGCAAACCAAAAAGAATTTCAAAGCAATCAATACATACACTATGAAGTGTGTTTTAAGCTTAGGATTACTTTTAAATCACTTTTGGCTTATGCCTTAAAGAGTGTGATAAGGGAGGTTGGCTTGCAAATCAGGTACTAAAGAGGAAGTCTATGGATGGTTTCACGTTTAGGCACTCAGAAGGAAAATTTGTGTTGAACTTCAGTATGTAGCTTGGTGTTGGGGACTACCCCCTCACTTCACAATCCTACAGTGATAAGGGTGTTGGGTGCTTAGCCAAGATATACTGAGTCCAGAGTTTATAATCAACTAGAGAGCTAAGTTGGTTCTCCCCTTGGTGGTGAAATCCAAGTGGGATAGTCAGGAGGGGGTAAGGTTGCCGCTTGGTGATGAAATCTCAATCGGTCCTTGTCTCAAGTATTGTTTTAAGGTGTAAATTATTTTATGGCTCAATTTTATGTGTGATAACAAGTGTGAATGCTACGATAAGATTACTTTGCCTCCTAAGTTACTAAATAAACTAAAATCATCAAGAAATTAATGAATGCAAATGGTTTATTTTTAAGCCCAAAAATAAATAATTTTGTTTGATGAGCAAACAATTAAGGAAACTAGGGTCCCACCGAGCATGCCAAAATGTTTCAATTTATTTCCTTCATTTCTTAGTTTTGAAAGTAGATAAAATAAAGTGAGTATTAGGGTGTGTACCTGGTAAACATTTTTCTCATTGATGACCAAATGAAGTGAGATATCTATTTTGGTGAGGAAGGACTACCTACAATAAGACTGCACTAAACAAACTCATTTGTTATGCAAGTATGAAGGGTGGACTACCTAGTAATGCTATATCCAAGAAGATAAATCTCCCTTAGATGGCTATCAATACACTCCCCTAATGATATAAATGTTATAAAAATAAAATTGGAAGATAATAAATTGATATGAACATAAATGCATATATAAAGAAATAAATGATATACCTGTTTGACAGAAAATGTAGCAATGGTGGGTCAACACCATGCATAAATGTACCAAGGTTAGGTTCAGAGGGCTTGGGTAGGGTCTATAGGTAGATTAAGAATAGAAATAGGGATTTTATTTGGTAAAAGGGGAGAAAATAATAATATGTTATTTTCCTTGATAGTGACTAGTGACGGTTGGGTATGATCAGCGACGGTTAGGTAACCAGTGATGGTTTGGATAACCGATGATAGTTGTTGCCAATCGAAGACAGTTTCCTATAAAATTTGGTGAATTTTAGGATGGAGATGAAAATGGAATGGTTGATGGGCAAGAGTTAAAGTGTGGATTTTTGGGTGAGGGGTGGTGTGCAGGTGAACAGAACAAAATAGAAAACCCTGATAAGGAAAAGAAAATACAAAAAACAAAAAGAGGATACCTATGTGATTCTAAGTGAATGATAATTGAAGACTTGAAGAAATTTGGGTAGAATAATAGTGCTTGAACCTTATAAAGTTACCCAGACATAGCTTCAGGATGCTAAGTACCTACACAAAGAAAATAAGATAGCCTGGATGTAAAAATTTTTGGATCCCCAACTCCTCTAAGAGCCCTATATTTATAGCACAAAGTTGTTAAGTAAGAGAGGGAGGCTTGAGAGAAATTTGATAGGTTGGGAGGAGATTAATTTGCCTATTTTTGTTAGACTTTAAAGTATGGTGTTAAAGTAAGTTTCCATTCTATAAGATACTAATCTTGAACAAAGCTGGAAATGCTTAAAAATGCTTAAGGCAAGTTTGGCTGACCACAACCATCGATGATTAGGGTCAACCATCAATAGTTACCTTAATCGGCAATGGTTCATGGGCCATGATAAAATGGATAAAAAGGTCATGATTTAAGTGATGTGTTTAAGGAGGGGGTATTTAACATGATGAAGTTATAAAAGATTGTTGGTGAACTAGGTAATCTACTAGATGAAGAATTAGTTAAGGGTCCTTAGTTCAAGATGACATCAAAAACTATTGTTTTATAGTTTTTAGGTGTCTACACCAAATTTGATCTTATGATATTTGGTTTTCTTGTATTCATCTCCTGCATGTTTGGTTTTGTTTATTTATTCAGCCTTGCCTAGTTGTATAAATTGTACTCTGTGTGGGTTCTTTGTCACTTTGGATTGTTATTGAAATGCATCCTTAACTTATTATAACATAGGCTTGTTAATCCATGGATAATTTATATATTATTGACCCCTTAGGGGATTATACTATTTGACCCATGCATTAAATTAGGAAGGGGCCATGATTTTGTTTTATTAGGATGACACGGTGGTCATGATGGTTATT
Organism: Torreya grandis; assembly: GCA_037957365.1. Classification (NCBI taxonomy): domain Eukaryota; kingdom Viridiplantae; phylum Streptophyta; class Pinopsida; order Cupressales; family Taxaceae; genus Torreya; species Torreya grandis. The sequence continues at coordinate 400,345 of JARHVA010004314.1, read as the reverse complement.
GGACTTGTGGGACCTTTTTGACCTGCCCCCTTTGGCATCATGAAGAATATCAATCAATGTGATTTTAGGTTTTGGCTTTGATCATTATTTTTTTGGGGGTTTTGATGCTCAACTAGACTCTAAGCTAGGGCATGGAGTGTTGGATAAACTTCCATCCTTAGCTTGAACCATCTATTTTTTGGCCAAAACCCTAGAGCAAAAATGATGGTGCAAGAGTGAGTAATGGAGGATTTTTTTTGCATGTACCATTAATGCTATCAAGGAAAAAATGGGGCATATAGAGAGAAGTAAGAGTATGTGGGTCAATTTTTCTTGTGGTGATCAGAAGCATAAGGACATGCATTCACCATTTTCCTTCTCTATAGGGATGACATTGGCTCCAAGTAAATAATGCATTAATATTTGACAATGGGCGAAGGATTGCAAGTTTATTTTTTATTTTTTGGGGGGTAAAACTTGTGAGCCTATAAAATAACTATCGGTTCACCATGAAATCATAAGACTTCATTTTGAACCCACATTCATCTTGTAATCATGTTTAAGTAATAATTATGATGTTTGGGTTAAAGATCAAATATTGGGTTTTAGGAGTGAGACCTATTATCTTTGTTTTGTGTTACTACTTTCTGGGCTCGACTTATGGTACCATTGTAAGCTCTTTTATTTATTACCCTAGTTGTGTGAGGTATGTTAAATACCAAGTTTTATTTCTTGTTACTTGATGTCTACATGGTATTCAGTCTCGTTGCATTTAAAACCATGTTGGGTCTTGAGGATCATTTTAGATTAGACCTCAATGTTCAAGTTGTCTTTGTTGGTGTTGTAGTCATTGAAAATGTGTATTATTATATTATGAAAATATTAATTTGGTTATAAATTGCCATTTTTATATATATTTGTTGTGTTCTTTTACAATCTTGATTTAGAACCTATGTGGTTGTGCATTGTATTTAGAGTCTTCGATTATTTTTTCTCGAGTAAAGAATCCACTTTTTAACAAGGATTTTGGGGGATGTTGTAGCCTTAATCATTTCTTAACTCTTTTTTTTGGTGTGTTAAGTTTATGTCGAGGTATTTTTTTTGTATTCATTAGCAATATTGGAAGATTGTATTTTGTTATGAGCTTCTTGTATTTATAAACCTATTGATTAAGTTAAAATGTCGATGAACTCTTTGAGAGAGACATCATGGAAATTGTCAAATGGATTGGTGTACTTTGGTAATAGCTATTTCTTGTATGATATTAGTATTTTGTTGACATCTTACATATTCCAATAGAATGGTGGATTGTTGTTTGTGTCCTTTCCTTTGAAATGATTCCATAAGGAATAGTTGATTGGTGTTATTTCTTTTTGGTTTGTGAGTGTTGTTCTCTTTTGATCCATGGATTCAATCTCAAATCACATGCTCATGATATTTATCTAAGCCTGAGTGTTTTATTTCTACCATTGAGTTAATGGTGGAGGTGGTTGGGTTCATAGGACTAGGCATGAGGATTTGCTATGCTATAAGTACTCTTTATTTCTATTTGGATTCCTGTTGGTGACATGTTCCAATTTTGATGCAGATGCTATTATGATTCAGTTGTATTTTTGGGAGATTATTGGAACAAGTGAAGAGTTGTATTTATTCATTCTTTACTTATTTATACTATAAATTATTATTTAATTAAATGTTTACAGTATGAGCTAATTAGGTAGTGTTTAAGTTTGGTATTATTCGGTGTAGGAGCATTATTGTGTTTGATTACTTGTAAGATTGATTCATGTACATTAGTTAGGCTTTCACTTATAAATGGAAGTCCTTAATGATGTACTTTAATTAGTAATGTGTCTTGAATAACCATTGAGATAGGTAAATCAGTGTAATTTTTTACCCATGTTGTAGTTGTAATTGATAAGGCTATAGTGTTTAAGGGATTAAGCCTTACATACAGAGCTAAGTTAATGAATATTATTATGTGTCTATAATTTTATATAAACAAATCAATAATTAGCTTGATAATGGTGACATGTGTTATTTTAAAATAGTTTAAACAAAGGAGTAAATGATGGTCTTGAGTGCTTGTTGCTAAATCAATTCATATAGACATTGGTTTACATTAAATTTTTAAATTCTAGCATGACTTGATAGAAATTAAAGCTAATGGTGTTGTTGCATATTATCATTCATACAGTGTTTATTAGTCATAGTGGTATGGATATTCATTATTTATCAAAGGACTAACTCCCTACAGGGTTGTGTCGGTGCTACTATTATTTATTATTTGTGTCTCTTGTATGATAATTACATTAATCTTGTGCTTGATTTCCAGAACCGTAACATGGAATAATAATCAAGATACAAGTTCAATTATTATTAAGTTCTTTATTTATTATCTTAATTGATTATATAAGGATTATAGTTGTTTAGAGGAATCGGAATATATGATTCAATTAACTATTAGTTTAGATGTTGACTCCTTTTAGATGAAGTATTATTTTTTAATACATTGCTTCTACTTCAATTAGATGATTGGCATTTTGTTTTAATGGCTAATTATATGATAACGTTATCATGGATACTATGTATTTTTTAAGTACAATAAGGTTACTATTATTTATGTTTAAGTTACAGCTAGTGTGTGAATGGAAATTTTATATAGTAAGTGTAATATTTGAAATTTGGTATCATTCTAAACAGATATTATTATTATTATTATTATTATTATTATTTATTATTATTTGGGAATTAATATGGCCTAACAAGTAAATAAGGTTGGAAGCCTTTACTTCATGTATCATTCGATTAAGAGGCTTATTGTTAATTCCATTATTATGAAGTCATTAAATAATAACATTATATTATGTTCATGCAAAAGGGCATATTGCATCTTTTAAGAGATTTGAAGTATGCATATGATGTATCAATTTCTATTTCTTTGTATTAAATCATATAGAAGATAATAATGTGGAATTTATGCAATTGGGATGACTATTCAACTTAAACCAAGTTAATATAGCAATAGAATTGGAAATTGCTAAATATCATAATATAGAATATAAGTATGGTTTTTGACACATTTACTTTCAGTTTGTTTAACCCTAATATTTGCATACTTATAAATACAATTACTAAGAACAACCAAGGGATAAGTAGGTAAAAAATAGAGGCAAGACCTCTATTTACTGACTTGCGAAATGGTTGAGTATATTGAATGTGCAATTAAAATTGAACTCTTGTTAATTGTTAAGTTGATGCAATGGTTTCTTATGGAATAATATCCATATTCAATGTGAACTATTGGGACTCATGTAACATTAGGATGTTAAATCAAATTAAAATACATCTTCATTATTGTCATGCCAAAACAAAACAACCATAGTACAGTGATTTCTAAGTAATGATCATGGTTAAATGGTCAAAAAGGATAGCATGACACATGGATTCTACTTACATAGATATTAAAATAACTAAAGTGTCATAAAATCTTATATTATATTATTTTTGGAAATAGTTATGTAAATTCCTACTTGATGATTTTAAAATATTGTAAATCCTTGTCTAAGCATAGCTTATTATGATGATTCTTCTATTGAAAATTTAGAACTTTGTATTGAATTGTTGCATTGTTTTTCGCTCCCATATTTATATATTTAGTTGTGTGATTATCTAGATAACCTTGGATCTTATTAACTACTCTTTTAAATTTCTAATGTTGGCTATGTGGACTAACCAAGGATATTTATTGTCATATCATTAGTGCCAAAATATTGAATAAACTATGTTTTTCCCTAACCATTAATTGGACTCATTAGGGAGAATGAGATGCTTACTTAGGGTTACCCTTAGATGATCTTATCAAGGAGGCAACCTGGTGGTATAAAGTTCTGAGTTTATCAGTGTAAACTTGCACACTGATGTACCCTAAACGATATGCTTCCAATGGCAACATTTTTATTACATATAGAACCTTTTAATGGTATTTATATCTAGTTTAGAATCTATAGTGACCCAATCTAGTAATGGTTGCTTGCACATTAGTGTGTGAAATAGAAAAGACATATTCACATGTAAGGAAGTGTCTAGTGAGCCCTACAAATAGTTATGTTCATACTCTAAAAATAATTAATTCCAATAAGAATAATATTCATTATTTAGGGTTGTTTCACTTGGTATCAAAGTAAGGCTACTACACTAAGGGAAATCTAGGAGATGGTTTCCTAAATATGTAGTTTACCTAAACCATAGTTATGTGTCTTTTCAATAATATGGTTAGAACCATATTTGATAATGTTAATGTGGTAAATGATCAAGTTAATGATATAACAGTAAGAGGAAGGGGTAGAATAAGAGGTAGGAGTTGTGGTGCCCAAAATCTCAATCAGAATAGGGCTAAACTTTCTCTTAATAATGGTGATAGCATCAATGAGGCACCTAATCTTACTATAACAAGAGATAACCCTATTGATAATCAAGAATAAGTCTTAAATTGGATCCTACAATATTAAATGCCTTCCAAGGCAAGATGGAAAATTAGGAATGTAGATTGAGTAATATAGAAGGTATTCCTCATAAAGAAGTAGCCTATTTTGTAGACTGGTTAAGTAGAAGAGTAGGTGATTTAAGAGGTACCTGTGGCTATAGTGACCCAATCATTAAGGAGCTTAAAAATATTACACCACCCACATTTTTGGGTGAAGAATCTAGAGATGTGATTGATGCATGACTTATAAATCTATATAAGTATTTCAATCTACATAATATGACATCTAATGTAAAAGCTATGGTGGTAGCCTACTAGCTAGTTGGACATGTTGTTTTATGTTAGAATAACATATTTGCTTTAGAGGGATATAAACCTATGACTCTTACCTTGACCACTTTTTAAACATAGTTTTAATAAAGGTACTTACGTGCTAATTTTATGGAGCATAAAATAACTAATTTCTAGTTGTTAAAATAAGAAAACATGATTATTACTAAATATGAAAATAAGTTCCTAAACTTATTACATCATGTGAACTATATGCATGATGAAGAGACAAACGTGACTAACTTCAAGTTGGGGATGAAAAAGATATTAATACATGTTGTCAATATGACAAACCCAAGAACTTTGGTAGTTGCCATTGAATCTGCCTATAAGGTAGAAAATAAAGAAAAGTCTCGACAAAGGGTGAGACAATATTTAAAAATGAATAGACAAAAATCCCAAGCCAAAATCTTTCTCCTATACCTAAAAATTTCAAAAAATTAGACTAGATTCATAAGTTCCAGGGAAATAATAGAAAATTTAATAGATTTTAGGGTCAAAATACAAATTTCAAGTCCTAAAATTCCTAAAAAATGAGCTCCTATGGCAAAGATCAGAATCAGAATAGCCAATGAGAACCAACCATAGGGGGAAATATCATCCCTATATATCCACAAAAGACTATTGTATGTGGGAATGTGATGATAACCATTACCACAAGGATTGCACCAAGATGAAACTAGGAAAACCAATAAACCATCCACTATATATAGCTATAGCTAATAGGAAGTCTAATTTTTAAACCACCCCGATTGAAGCTAAAGGTATTATATATGGTATTTATATATTTGTTTTGATTGATTCTTGTGAATAGATAATTTTATTTTACCAATTATTTCCATTCAATGCAAAATAAAACTAGTTTGGATAATAAAAAGATGGGAAGTTAAGTTTGGTACTGGTAAGAAGCCATCTATCCAATCATATTTAAAACAAGTTGAGCTTGATTTTAATATTTTTAGTACCAAGGTAAATCTATTTTTGACACCCTTGGGGTACTATGATGCCATCTTGGGCATGGAATGGTTATAACAACACTTGATTGTTCTAACAAAAGAATGTAATACATTGAAAACTAGGGAAAACAAGTAAAAATACAAGGCATCCAAAGACCAAAAACATGAAAATTACTTTCATCTCTGCAATTAAAAATCATTGTGAAAAAGGGTTTTAAACTCTATGTGGTTTAGTTACAAGAGTTATCGAAGGAAAAAGAATAACCCTACCAATATTTTCTAGTTTTAAGGGAATTTATGGATGGTTTTCATGAAAAACTACCTGGTCTTCCACATAAGTGTGAGTTTGACTTCTCTATAGATATTGTGCTTGGGGATACCCCTACATTAAAGGCCCTTAATCAAATTAATGTGGAAAATTTACATGAGCTAAAGGTTCAGCTATAAAAACTTATGGACAATGGGAGTATTAGGCCAATTGTTTCTCCTTGGGGTGCTCCAGTGGTCTTTATGAACAAGAAAGATATAATGTTAAGACTATGCATTGATTACCACATGCTTAACAAGGTAATAATTAAGAATAGTTATCCATTACCAAGGATTGATGATTTGTTTGATCAAATGAAAGATGTAGCAGTATTTTCTAAAATTAATTTAAGATCAAGCTGTCATTAGTTGAGAATCAAGGATGAACACATTCATAAAACAACATTTTGAACTCGGTATGACCATTACAAGTTCACTATTTTACCATTTAGATTACCCAATGCACTAGCTACATTTATGAACCTAATGAACAACATATTTAGGGATTTTTTGGACTAACTTTTACTTGTATTTTTTTATGACATCCTTGTCTATTCAAAGGATGAGGCTGAACATGAACAACATTTAAGACTAGTTCTAAAGAGGTTAAGGCAGTATAAACTTTATGGAAAGTTGTTCAAATGTGCTTTTTACCAATCTAAAATACACTATATAGCAATGTTATTTCTAAGAAAGGCATTTTTGTAGATCCAGCAAAGATTGCACAAAGTACATAGTTTTATGGGGATGGTTGGGTATTATCACCAATTTGAGGAAGATTTATCCCACCTATCCAACCTATCACTTCTTTACAACACAAGGGTAAGATATTTTATTAGACGCCTTAATGTGAAGAGGATTTCTAGAAACTTAACGTGTTTTTGACAATAGTTCCAATTTTGATTATTCTTGACCCAAATAGTAACTTTGAGATTTTGGTCAATGCTTATAAGGAAGGCTTCGATGGTATCCTGACTCAAGATGGTAAAGTAGTATTACAAGTCATGCAAGCTCAAGGAGCATGAAAATAATTATCCTAACCATGATTTATAAATTGTTGTCATAGGGCATGCTCTAAAATAATGGAAGCATTTCTTATTAGGAAAGCATTTTAAGGTGAAATATGATCATTATAACCTGGAACACTTATTTTCTTAGGATGATTTGAATGTATGCCAATGAAGATGGTTGGAATTTATTAGTAATTTTGACATGGACATATATTATGTTAAGGGCAAGGAAAAATCATGTTCTTGATGCACTCAGTCGATGCATGTACCTTACTACCTTATCTATGCTATAGGAAAATTTTAGAACTATTATGTTAAAGTACCAACTTATTGATAAATACTACCAAGAAGTAAGTGCAAGACTAGATGATGAGCCTTTAGCAAAAGAGTTTACTAATTTTTCCATTGAGGTAGATGGCCTTTTTAAGCATAAAAATATAATTTTTTTACCTGAGTTAGGTAACTTGTAAAGTCTTATAGTGCAAGAAACACATACAACTCCCCATATTTCTCATCGAGGTGTCACCAAAATGACATATGAGTTGAAAAGGCATTACTTTGGGCCTAGCATGAGGCACAGTGTCACCAATTTTGTGGTAAGATGCTTAGAATGTCAGTGTATCAAGGTTAAACATTATCACCCTAGGGGTTTGTTATATTCTCATAATATACCCAGTGGCAAGTGGGATATAATCACCCTTGATTTCATTACTAGGTTGCATGAGTCCCACCTCAAACATGGCACTATTTTAGTGGTAATTGATAAATCCACGAAGGTTGGCCAATTCATCATTGGGAATTTAACAGATGATGCTTCCATGTTTTCAAAACATTTTTTAAAAGAGATGGTTCATCTACATGGGATGCATTTAGTGATAATTTCTAATCAAGACAAGTTTTTCATGTCAAGATTTTGGCAAACCTTGACTGTAGCATTTGGTACTGAGTCGAACTCTAGTTCTTCATACCACCTAAAAATGGATAGTCAAACTGAAAGACATGTGAATATATGTTAGGGATCAATAAACAAAGTGGGAGGACTCTCCAATTAGTTGAGTTCACTTATAATAACTCATACCATTTTGTGCTAAACTGGATCCTTTTGAATATCTATATGTGTGAAAATATAGGATCATGTTTGGCTAGGATAGTTTAGAAAATAGAGCCATTATTATCCATGAGGTACTGCAAGAGTATGATAAGTAAATGGCCTTAATACATGAGAATTTAAAAGCTACCTCAGAACGATAAAAGAGTTATGCTTATTAGAAGAGAACACCTCATGAATTTGTTGTTGGCCATGAGGTTATTCTGCATGTTAGACCTTGTAATAGTTAAATTAAGTTTGGAAAAAAATTTAAGCTAGCTCCATGATTTGTCAGACCCTTCAACATTATGGATAATATTAACCTTGTTTCCTACCGATTAGATTTTCCCCTTCTCTATCTAGTATCCATGATGTTTTTCATGTTGCTTTATTAAGGAAATACATACCTGATCTTTCTCATGTCTTGGATTGGAGAAATATCTAGGTTATGGAAGAGGAAAAGATGCAACTTAAACTAGTGAAAAAAATTTATGAATGCAATGTTAATTTATAAAATAGAGATATTCAAAAAGGTTTGGTATAATGAGACTAGCTGAACGAAATAAGTGCCACTTGGGAATATAAACAGTTATTTAGACAACACTATACTTAGTTATTTTGATTAGTCATCGGGATAAACCCTCTTTAATTGGAGGAGGATATCATGACCTGATCCTATGATATATTTGGTTGTTGGTTATGGGACTTTTATAGTATATCTTTCTTGATTTTGATGTTTATTTAGATTGTGTGTGTGTAAACATGATTATAATTATGACATTATGTTTGAATTCATAGATTACTATTATACAGTTGATCGATGCCATAGTGGATGATTTTGTATGTCATGTTTACATTCTACATAGTTCAGATTATGTTATTTTATATACTACCATGTTCAGATATCGTTGATGTCCATTATCATGACTACAGGAATAGGTTATATGAGTTAGGCTTAGTGGTAGACTTCGGTAACTTGTGTAATAAGAAAAGGCAATTGAGAAGTCAGTTAACACTAACAATTAGAATAATTGAAATGAGATCTTGAGCCATTTGATTACCTCTCCAATTATGTTTTAGTCTTGATTTGATGATTTTTAGTTTTATCTTGTTGAACATCTTGCACTGCAAGTGTTGTTTTTTAATACGTGCATGCATTTCCACATTTGATCTTATGATCTTTGATTCACTTGTATTCATCTCCCACATGCTTGGTTGTGTTTGTTTGTCTAGTCTTGCTTACTTATGTAAGTTGTGCTTTGTGCAGGTTCTATGTTATTTTGGATTGTTAGTGAAATGCATCATTAACTTATCATAACATAGGTTTGTTAAGCCATGGATAATTTAAATATTGTTGACCCCTTAGGGTATCATGTTATTCAACCCAATAATTTCCTTGGGAAGGACCCATGATGTTGTTTTTTATGATGGCATGGTGGTTATTATGGTTATGGGACTCATGGGACATTTTTGACCTACCCCTTTGGCATCATGAAGAATCTGGGTCATTGTGATTTTAGGTTTTGGATTTTATCATATTTTTTTCTTGTTTTTTTGCTCAACTCTACTCTGAAGCTGGGGCATGGAGTGTAGGATAAGCTTCAAGCCTTACCTTTAAAAATCTATTTTCACAATAAAACCCTAGAGCAAAAATGATGGTGTAAGAGTGAGTAATGGTAGATTTATTTACACATGCTATTAAAGGCATCATGTAGAAAATGGGGTCCACATAGATAAAGAAGAGCATGGGGGTCATTTTTACTTGTGGTAACTAGAAGAATAAGGACATGCATTCACTATTTTCCTTCTATATGGGGATGACATTAGTTCTAAGTAATGCTTTAAAATTTGACAATAGGCAAAGGACTACATGTTTAGTTTTTCTTTTTTGGCATAGGTAAGACTTATGAGCATATAAAATGATTGTCAGTTCACCATGAAGTCATAAAAATTGATAGTGAACCCACATTCATCTTATAATCATTTTTAATCAATAATTAAGATGCCTGGGTTGAACAATGAATATTGGGTTTTTAAGATTGAGACATATTGTCTTTGTTTCATGTTACTACTTTTTGGGCTCGACTTATGGTATAATGGTAAGATCTTATTTTACTACCTTATTGGGTGAGGTCTATTAAATATTGGGTTTTCTTTCTTGTTTCTTGATGTCTAAGTGGTATACAATCTTGTTTCATTTGAAACCTTGTTGGGTCTTGAGGATCATTTTAGATTAGACCTTGGTGTTTGAGCTATCTTTATTGTTGTTGCAGTCATTGGAATGGTGTATGATTAAATTCTAAAAATGTTACTTTAGATGTAGATGGCTATTTATTTTGAATATAGTTTTTGTGTTCTTTTATAATCTTGATTTAGAACCTATATGGAAATGTATGGCATTTGGTGTTTTTAATTACGTTTTCTCAAGTAAAGAATTCACTCATTAATAAGTATTTTGAAGGATGTTGTAGCCTTAATCATTTTTTGACTCTTTTTTCAGTGTTTTAAGATTTTGTGGAGGTATTTTTTTGTATTCACAAGCAAGATTGGAAGATTGTCTTTTGATATGAGCTTCTTGCATTTGAAAACCTACTGATTAAGTAAAAATGCCAGTGAACTCTTTAAGGGAAGCATCATGGAAATTTTTGAATGGTTTGGTGTACTTTGGTGATAGCTAGTTCTTGTATGATATTAGTAGTTTGTTGACTACATTCATATTCCAATGGAATGTTATACTATTGTTTGCATCCCTTCCTTTGAAATGATTCCTTAAGGAATGGTTGCTTGGTGTTATTTATTTTTGGTTTGTGATTGTTGTTCTCTTTTGATCCATGTCTTCAATCTCAAATCACATGTTCATGCTCTTTCTCTAAGCCTAAATTTTTGATTTACACCATCAAGCTAATGGTTTAGGTGGTTAGCACCATCGATGTTTGGGCTCATAAGACTAGGCATGAGAATTTGCTCTACTAGAAGTACTCTTTATTTCTAGTTGGATTCTAGTTGGTGACATGTTTTTATTTTGATGTGGATGCTATTATGCTTTAGTTGTATTTCTAAGATATTTTTGGAACAAGAAAAGAGTTCTGTCCATACATTATTTACTTGTTTATATTATAAATTTTTCTTTCATTAAATGTTTGCATTATGAACTAATTCACTAGTTCTTAAGTTTAGTATTACTCAGTGTAGGAGCATTATTGTGTTTGATTAATTGTGATATTGATTCATGTACATTAGTTAGTCTTTCACTTATAAATGGAAGTCCTTCTTAGTATACTTAAAGTAGTATTGTGTCTTGATTAACCATCGAAATAGGTAAATAAGTGTACTTTTTTACTTATGTTATAGTTGTAATTGATTAGGCTATAGTGGTTAAGGGATTAAGACTCACATGTAGAGTTAAGTTAATGAATAGTATTATATGTCTCTAATTTTATATGAACTAATAAATATTTAGCTTGATAATGGTGACCTGTGTCATTTTTAAATAATTTAAATGAAGGAGTTAATGATGGTCTTGAGTGCTTATTACTGAAGCAATTCATATAGACATTGGTTTATATTAAATGTTAAAATTCTAACTTGACTTGATAGAAATTTAAGCTACTAGTGTTATTGCATATCATCATTCATGCAGTGTTTATTAGCCATACTGGTATGGATATTGATGATTGATCAAAGGAATAACTCCATATAGTGATGTGTTGGTGCTAGTGTTATTTATTATTATTATTTCTTGTATGTGAATTGCATTAAGGCTATGTTTTATTTCGAGAACCATAATATGAAATAGTAGAAAAGAAGTAAGTTTAATTATTATTTAATTCTCGATTTATTATCTTAATTGATTATGTAATGATTATAGTTGATTTGAGAAATTGGAATATATTATTCATTTAACTTTTGGGTTGGATGTTGATTCCTTTTAGATGAACATTTATGTTTCAATCTATTGTTGTTAGTTCAATTAGATGATTGGCATTTTGTCTAAATGGCTGATTATATAGTAATGTTATCATGGATATTATGTTGTTTGTAAATATAATAAGATTACTATTTTTTGATGTTTAAGGTGCAGTTAGTCTGTGAATGGAAATATTTTACACTAAGTGTAATATTTGAAATTAGGTCTCATTCTAAACATATATTATTATTATTGTATTGTTGGGGCATTAAGATAGCCTAACAAGTAAATAAGGTTGGAAACATTTACTTCTTGTATCATTAGATAAGGATGTTTATTGTTAATTACATTCTTATGAAGTCATTAAATAATAATATTACCTTGTGTTCATGTGAAAAGGCATATTACATCTTTTAGGAGATTCAAAGTATGCATATGATATATCAATTTCTATTTCTATGTAGTGAAGCATATATACAATATTAATGAGGAATTTATGCAATTGAGATGACTATTCAACGTAAACCAAGTTAATATAGCAATGGAAGTAGAAGTTGGTAAATATCCTAATATAAAATATAATCATGGTTGTTGATACATTTACTTTAGATTTGTTTAACCTTAATATTTTCATACTTATAAAACCTACAATTATTGAGAACAATCAAGGTACAAGCAGGTAGAAAATAGAGATATGACCTCTATTTATTAACCTATAGGATGGTTGAGTATATTGAATGTGTAATTAAAATTTAAATCTTGTTTATTGTTAAGTTGATCTGATGGCTCTTATGTAATAATATATATCTTTAATGTGAACTATTGGGACTCATGTAACATTAAGATGTTAAATCAAATGAAAAACCATCTTTATTTTTGTCATGCTAGTACAAAGAAACCATGGTGCAGTGATTCCTAAGTAATTATCATGGTTAAATGGTCAAAAATGATAGCATGGACACATGTATTCTACTTGCATTGAGCTAAAGAGAACTGAAGTGTCACAAAGCTTATGTTATATTGCTTTTGGAAATAGTCCTATAAATTTATGCTTGATTTCTTAAGAATATTTTAAATCCCTATCTAAGCATAACTTAGTATGATGATTCTTCGATTAAAAATTAGAAATTTGTATTGAATTATTGTTTTGTTTAGCTCCCATATTTTTATATTTAATTGTGTGATTAGCTAGATAATATTGGACCTTATAACTACTCTTTTAGATTTATAGTGTTAGCTATGTGGACTAACTAAAGATATTTATTATCATATCATTAGTGTCACAATCCTGAATAAACTTTATTTTTCCCCCTAGCCATTAATTAGATTTATTAGGGAGAACATGATACTTACTTAGGGTTAGGAACCCTTAGATGATCTTATCAAGAATATGGGTCGGTGGTATAGAGTTCTAATTTTGTCAGTGTAGACCTGCACACTGATGTTCCCTGAACTGTATGCTTCCAATGACAACATTTTTATTCCATATAGAACCCTCTAATGGTATTTACCCTTAGTTAAGAGTCTTTAGTGACCTAATCTAGTATTGGTTTCTTGAACATTAGTGGGTAAAATATAAAATATGCATTCATGCATCAGGAAGTGTATAGCAGCCCCTACACATAGTTTTGTTCATACTCTAAAAATAATTAATTCCAATAATAATTAAAATATATATTCATTATTTGGGGCTATTTTATTTTAGGTCTAAAAATGCATAAAAATATGTGTTGAGTTGTCCCTAACCACTTCTAAATGAATGGTGGTTGAGCATTACCCATATATATAATACTCTAAAGAGGGAATTCAAACCATGTGTAGTTCTCCTTTCAATGTGTATATGTGTAATAGTTATCCTTTAATGAATGCAACATGTGATCTAGATTTCAACACTTAGCAAATGACAACTTTTACTTGGTTTTGAGGTGATTCAAAATTGGCTATGACTTGATCCTTTTGATTGATGGTTGAATTGGAAAGAATAAGGAAGTTCCTTTAAATTTGTAGATGTGTATAGTAGGCTTATTGACCAAATTCTAGATTAGAATGGGCTTAGCCCTATTGTGTATTTATATGGGACTCTCTAGGTACTTTATTACATCGCCAACATGTGAAATGTAAGAGCCAACCCATAATAATGATTTAAATTTTAAAATTAATTATTGTTTGGTGGGATGAGTTCATCAAGTTTGGATGAGTCTTTAATTTTGTAATAGTCTAAGTCTGATAGATTTGTTTATAAGGAATGAATATTTTTCTAATGATTTAGAGATACTTTGAATATGATTTTGATTATGTTAGACATATACTAGGGAACTCCTGTAGGTGAATGATAGTAAATTGGACTTTTGGACCCATGGAAAGCATGTGGATATGAGAGAATGGATAATAAGAACCATATGTGTATGCACAATCATGTAAGGTGAAGGCAGATTAAAAATGGCATTGCCAAGTATCTAATACCATATTTTAATATCTACAAATTCCCCTTTTATTTAGTAATAAAATACGATACTAAGGTAGAAGAATAAATAAGTGTATTTGAGTGTGTATAACACACTTTTTATTTGGGAGGAGGCTCCAGATGTGTATCTTTATCCATGCAAGCTATAATTAATATGTAGAAATCAATGTCCACATAATAAATATAAAATTTTGAAAAGAATTAAAACTTAAATAGAAAGGAAGGAATACACATGTAAGTCAATGAACCATGTTGCCCTATGTCATATATTTGAACATAATGTTTTGTTGTCAAATCACTTGGATAATTTAGAGGTGATCACTCCCAAAATTTATGTACTAATACAAGGCCATGGATTGTTAATATATCACTCTAATCATAATTGAAGAGAGAGCAATGCCTAGATCACTGAGCATCATTAAACATCAATCGTACTACTCATATAACTAGTCTTGAACCCAAATAGATATGTGAGAACCACACATTGGGATCATAGAGTAATTTTTATGCCATTAAACATCATTAAACCTTAATCAAATTACTCATTTAAATGAATCAACCATTACATATGGACTTATAGATTCAAAGGTTCTCATTTCTAAGTACCATCAATGTTAATAATAATAAAAATTAATACTTGATATATGTAAAAAAAAATTCATGCTCCATAATTTGTTCAATTAGTGCCAACATGATATAGAATTTCATGCATGTATCTGATTTATCCCTATTATAAAAAACTTGTAACTCATGTTCCTACAAAATGTGTTCATATTCATGGAATATGCCCCCAAAATCTACTTGATTTTTTAAAAATCATAAAACTTGTAACTTTGGTTCTTGTAAACGTATTGAATCTAAAAACATATGCCCCATATCTGAACCAAACTAATAAACTAAAGCACTCTAAAATCTCTAAATACTACAATCTACACCAAAATATGAATCAAACTAATAATTTGAACCACTTTGAAATATATGAACCTTGTAATCTATGCCAAAAATATGAATTTGTTATTTATGTAGGCTTGAATCTTTATGAAAATCTCATTAATTTTACCTCTTTTAAAGTGAGGGATGTACCCTAAAAATTAAACAACTTAAAAGAAAAGAGTTAAACCCATTATGTTATGTAAAAATATGTAACCCTGTTGAAGTGAGGGATGTACCCTAAAAATTATACATCTCAAAAGAAAAGAGTTAACCCCATTATGTTATGTAAAAATATGTAATCAGGTAGAAACATGTCCTAACATGTGGAGAATATGTCATTAGAGTAACAAATACATTTTAAAATCATATATAAAATAATTAGTGCAAGGCATACAAGTTTCATGTTAGGATATATGTAGTAATTAGGCATGCATTAGTAACCATACTAGATAATTAACTACACAAGAAGGTACATGATATAAATCATGGCACCACACATAAGTGGGGAAGTGCATCATATATATAATGGTACCACAAACTCAATAAACTCAACAATCTCAATAGATAGTCCTAGTTTTATCCATTCATAAGCATGCAATGTCATGGCCATGATGCACACATAAGAGAAGTCAATATCATATATTCCCAAGGAGAATTCATAAAGTTAAAATCTCAATGAATAATAGTTGTAAAACAAGGGTCCAATAAAAAGCCACATAATCAAATTTAATCATGAAATAAGTCTAAGTACCACAGAGAGAGGTTTACAATGATACATTCAATCCAAAAAATATCATGTATTAAATAAGAAGTAAAAAATTAAAATCAATTATTAGCCTATTGAAAACGAAATGGTATCAATGAAGCATAGAACAAGTAAAGTAGAATCATAATAAAGTAGCATATCTATTAAATATAACATTGTAAATAATATAAGTGAGAGCAAGACATGTGTAAACAATAAACATAACTCAACATGATAAATGAAAAGGTCATAGAAAGATATAGCCTATAAAAATGTAACCGATGAAATAAGATGCCCCTAGCACTTACATGGCCCCCAGGTATAATGTCATGCATTTGTGCATCCATGTATCATGGGTATCATGTATGTCCTAAATCTCACTCATATATATCATGAAATGTATGTGCATATGAAAAAATATATGCAATCTACCAAATATGTGAAAATAATATAAATGAAATAATGAAAACTAATAAACATGTCATGCTTAGGTCCTGATTTTTTATTTTTAGAATAGTTTAATTTTTTTATATTTTTTAAATATTTTAAACTAATATGAAAATGCTAACCAATGACCCCATAAAATGTAGGATCATGTGTAGGTCATGTATCTAACATGGGAATGGTCACTTTTAGTGAGTGAGTAATGTCATATGTAACTATATTTGAATATGAATCATGACTCAAATGATTATGTGCAAGATGAGTGACACTAAGTAGCATAATATCCTATAAAATTTGTTGTATAATATAAGAAACATGTGCTTTTGATTTTTGTGAAACATGTCAAACTATTTGTAACACTAGCTTATGAGGTGGAGTAGATATTGGTTGTCATGAGAATTAATTGAAATGTGCAACAACAATTTTAGTTTGATAGATATTATTTTCTTGTAACAAGCGATCTAAGTTACTCTTTAAAATTTGTGTAGAAATGCCATGTGACACAAATCACTAGACTAGGTTATAGCTAGTTAAAGGTGCTCTTTGGTATTAGATATAATCTTATGTTAAGAGATGTTATAATAATCTTGATAACAAGCAACTTAAATGACCCTTTGATGTAATGGGCATCGAAGTACAAGTTATCTAGGAAAGTCAAATACTTTCCTTTGAAATATCTTTGTATATTGAACCTTAGTAGGTTGTATAACTGACTATATAGAATAATCCTAAATAGGTGTATTAACTTTTTTCATAGAATGATCCTTAATAGGCGCAATAAGATACCCATATGGTTGCAGGGGTGCAGATGGAAATTTATTTGGTTGAATAGGATACCCATATGGAACCCTTAAAATTGTGGCCACCTAAATATCTTTTATATACTTAAAACATCTATCTAATGAATATGGTATTGTTCTAACCCACCATTATCTCACATCTAAAGGATACTTTCTGAGTTTAACTCTTATGTTATTATATTACACACCTACAAGGACCTCATTGTTTATTTCCTTAGGGTCCTAACTTGCATTCTATCCTATAAATGCATCCCCAAACCTTTAGTTCAATCCTCCTAGCATGGTCAATAACATTAAATTAGGTCAATAAGCTATTTAATATTGAACTTCACCTAATGTTACTAACCCTCTTTAAATAATGGTTAATTTTTAAAATAAAATATTTCCTTAAGGTTGATTAGAGTATTGGATGTGTAGGTAGTGATCAATCATAAATAAGGGTATTAGGATCAGCTCAACCCTTTACACTTTCATAATTTTTACAAGTTTATATCCCTCAAAATCACACCTAGGGTTTCAAGGTGAAAGATGCTAATTTTTAGAGTTGTGCACATCATTAGGGTTTGTCATCACACATAAAGAGATTTTAGATATGAGCAAAGTTTGAGTGTTTTCATAGACCCTCTTTTCCACATAGGTCACTATTTACCACTATAATTTAGTATCACCAAATGATATTGACCTAAAGCTAACAAAACATACTTTGTGTATACAAAAACATAATTTAGAATCAGATAAATCATAGGACTACTTCAGTCTATATTCCACTATTATAACACTTTCATAGTTATATATTCAATCAAAAAATATAAGTAGTTATCGTTTTTATATACTTACTATATTTATCATATGCCACTTGTCAAATCATTTCAATCAATTTTAGAATTTCACATTCATATATATGTTTGAATGCTATATTTTGTAATTTAAATTCACATACTAGGATTTCTCCTATTAGGGTTTCTAAAATCAAATTAGGGTCAAACATATTGGTGAACCCATACATTACTTGAACTATGTCAAACCCTAAGTATCCCTTAGGGTTTCATAATTCAACCTTAGGGTTTTGTTTTTAAAACTAATTTCTAATTATTCCCTAATAACACATATTAACCATGGCCATAATGAATGAACATTATATTTATTTGTTAATAGAAGTCATGAAGATAATCTTTTTATATTTTTTAACTTGACTATTTTACCTTTTGATCAATCATATAATCAATTAGATTCAATCTACGAACACTAATTAGGGTAAAAATTAATAATAAATAAATCTAAGACTTCCTCAAATTATATTGTTACAATATATAATTTGAATTGATTTTTTTTCATTAGATGCAAAAGGGCATGCATGACTCTTTTTGTTCCTCCTCCACCTAGACCTCTATGTTGTACTAGCTATCATCTCACTCCCATTATTTTCCCATGACTTATTTTGGAATTTACAGGCCATGTTATCAAAATTATATGAGATAGGGTGCCCCATCATGTGTGTCTATTCGAAGGTAGTCAACATGTTCCTCCTCAACACCTCCCCCCTCTCCACCCACCTCCCATGAAGTAAGATAATCATCCCAAAAGGTGTGACATCATAATCCAACTAAAGAACATCTATGCTAAAATTTATATATTAGAGTTACTCAAGAGATCAATGGTTTACCAAGATATATTATATGAGGCATTATGGAAAACAACTCTACCTAATGATATACAACCTGAATCATTTACCTATATCATGAAAACATTCAAGGATATTGAAAAAATAATCACCTTTAACAAATAATGCTTACCTATAAAACACATAAGAGATCAAAATCTACCATTATTCACTCAAGTTCAAGGGCAAAATAAAATGGTTAAATGTTTTCTAGTAGATGATGATTATGGAATGAATATCTATAACAATACCTTATTATAAAAATTAGGGATTAATCTAGATACTATTTAAAAATCAAATCAAATCATAAAATTATTTGACAACACTCTACATCAAATACTTGGGACTGTATCATTGGATGTAAAAGTAGTCCCAAGATGGTACCTAATACCTTCCATGTTATGCCTAATCATTTACATTAGAACTTGATTTTCTTACGATCTTGGAAACATGCTAAATAATTTGTACCAAGAACATTACACAGATGTATAAAATTCATGCAATAAGACTAATCTTTCACAAATCAATAGTTGATGACCCTTTCAGATATTGTAATATGACCCAATCTACTAATGATAACTAATCATAATCCCAGTTAGAAAATCATACCATCATTCCTCCATCATAACCCATTCTAGTAACCTAGATGCATACATATAAGGTGGAAAAATCAAGTACTTAAAAAGATAAGGAACCACTTATAACATATAAATAAGCTATAAAACATGAACCACAAGTTAATATAGAGTAGCTAAAACCTATTATTGATCTTCCTTTACTAGTGAATTTAAAAAATCAAGATGGAATCATCATAGATTATTATGATAGTGATGATAATGATACCAACATAGAAAATATGACATATGATCAACTATGCAAGCTAAACTTCAATCCTTCAAATGAATATTTATCTCATAATCTATTCACACCTATTGGATTTGGATAATATCAAGATGATTCATATACAACGAAAAGGTAAAAATCATAAATGTCTATTCAAGAACAATATTTTGGGGGCAAAGGAAATGCAACAATGACAGATCATTAGTACATTTAAAATGCAAATAATATTTGTAATATTAACTCACACTAGGCACATACAATACTAAAATCAAACATGACTTGGATACATAATAAATCATACATTTTAGTAAATAATGTGGAGATGTTAGATACCAAATCTTCAACACCATTACAAGTAATGCGACTTCAAGATAAATAGTGAAAAATACTTCAAGTATTAATTTAGCATAATCTCGTCACATTACCGTCTACTAGACATTGATCATGGGAGGTATCTCACATAAAGAAGCCAAATCACATTAGAATTATCATAAAATCACAAGACATTGCATAGATCATTATAACACATTATATAATAAGATTCAAATATACATGAATGGAGGCACCATTAAAGTGATATAGGATCAGTAGAAACACTAGTTACTAAGTTCCAATAGAACTCAACACACAAATATATCACATAAAGTACAAGCATCTATGACAATATATTGTGATTATTTCAACATATATAGAAGTTGTTTATCAATAACATATTTAGATTGATGAATCTAACTCCCAAATGTATGTAGTGTCTCATTTTTATGACACTTAGGACTGAACATTAAATATCTATTTATTTTGTATCATGTTACATTTCTTGGAATATTACCATATCAATTGGTTTTCTTCCAAAGGTCATTGATATTTGCATATAGGTGTATATATTTTTTTCTTGTCTATTGTGCATGACCCTTGGACTTATTTTATGTGACAATGTTTTATGTCCCTTACTTCTTACATATTTATGTTATATGCATGTGGCCTTTGTTCTTGTTTTATGCATCATTTTTTATGGCCCTTATTTGCAACATTTTTGTGTCCCTTGTGTGTGGCCCTTGGCTTAATATTTTTACAAAATTTTCATGTCCCTTTTATGAGGCCCTTGTCCTTATTTTTTAAACTAATTCTTGAGCTTATTCCACTCGTTAAGCTTGCTAAGATTGAGTCATGCCATGATCCATATCATGTATTGTTATTATGTAGTCTTATTTAGTTATATTTTTAGTGATGATAACTAATGCATGCTTCATTAATACATTTACATAGACATGACACTTTTATTCATTTCATTACATATGTTAACAAGGAATACATAGAGGGGAGGCTAGTCTTGTGTTTGTCCAATAAAACAAAATCAAAATAACACAATAAAATCCTAACACCTCTAGTCTATACACTAGGGAGAGCATAGGTAATAATCATAAAAATTAAAGCACACGAAAATATTATTTTACCTTCCTTGGAGATCGAAATGGCTTGTTGAAGTGGCTTGCTCGATATGTCCATCAATAAGTCTTTGACAATGAATCTTTCTTTGCTCCTTTTCTCCTTGGCACCTTGGCTTGGTTTTTTGGCTTATGAATTTGGCATGGTAACATTACTTGAAAGGTTTATTTACATCTATTTGAGCATTATAACATTACACCAAGATAGATTTGAAGATATTTAGGCATAATAACTTTACACCAAAATATCTTAGAGATCAATAGGTATGGACTTGTATTTATAGCCTCAAAATTTAACTCTCAACCAAGGTGAGGTAAGGTTGTGTTTAAACATAAAATGGGTTTAAATTAACCCTAGGTGAGTACAGGATAACTCCAGTTGAGTTAAAATTTATCACGTAATTATGATTTTCAATTACTAGGCATGGCTCTCAAATTAGATATTTTTAGATATTTTGAAAGAGTTAGACAACTCATTAAGGCAATGATGAAAAGGCTTGATATTTTGAATTTTGGAATTTCCATTTTTAGATATTCATTAATTACAAATGGATAATTCAACTAAACACTTAATATTGTTTAATTAGATGATTTATTTTAATTAGAATTTTAACTCTTTCAATATTTATTGAAGTTCCCATTTTAATGGGTCCATAAACCAAACTACTAGTTATTAGGTCATAAGGTGGTTGATGATGAATCCATTAGAGGTTATTGTTAAATATGGGCTAGCATCCCAAATAGGGATGCCTCAACACAATTATGAGCTTTGATAAATGATGTGTCAGCAAAATTGGGATGTTTAATGATTCTTAGGCTTAATTTTCAATGTTTGGTAGGAATTAGTCGAAAGCTAGTTGTGGATAGAATTATATGTCTACAATTTGCCCCTATTTGGGAAGGTGTTAAAATATATAGACATAGTAACATCTTCTTAAATATTGAAAGAGTTGTTAAGAAGAAAAGAAGATAATGATTCAAGAAAAAGCTCCAAATAGCATTTGGGAAGCCTATAATGATGCCCCCTTGAGGGAGTGGCTGACACATATAATTGATGGACATTCCCTCTAAAAGACATAAAAATAAGAATTAAATTAACCCATGGGTAAGATTAATCAAATTGAGATAATGATTGCATGTATTTGATTTAAAAGTATTGATTTTCCCAAAGGTAGTTATAATCAGTAATAAAGGTTGAGACACTGATTTTCCCAAAGGTGGTTATAATCAGTGGCACAGGCACATGCCCCAGTAGAGTGGATGAGTTAAAATAATTATTTTCCCATAGGTGATTATAATCATTAACATGACCTAGATTAAATAATGATTTTTTTGGTTATGCCCCAGTAGGGCAAATTGGCAAGCATAACTCAAGGATATAACATGTTAACATATTAAAGATGAGCAAGCGCAAATGTAGATGATCTAATTACTGAAGAAGCCACAAAAAACCAAGCACAAGAGGATGCATAAAGTGATGAAAGAGATGATTGGAAGAATAAAGGTGGTTGAGCTAACCTGAGATACATCATGTATCCATGCAATACCTACATTTTCAAAATGGGCCTTAAGCTATTGTAGTTCACCTAGAAGTGAGAGAAAATAGAATGAGGAATAAAATAATAAGAATTGATCAATGTGAATGATTTGATTATACCTACCAATGTAGATATGCTCATCCTTATTAGCATGAATCTAACCAAAATGGTAAATGGGTTGATTTGATCAAGGAGGGTGGGAGGATTTACCAAGGTTACCAAGGATAAGTTTCTACAACACCATTGCTTATAAAATTTCCTCAGTTGAGTTTTATTATAACACATGATGATATGCATCATGATATAAAACACCATGATGACCTAGCTGAAATATGTAGAAGGACTGACTCTCAGTCTAATAAATGATTGAAAACAATATACCAATGATAAAGACCATGATGATAATGTTGATGTATGAATATGGATGGACTCAAGAATAATACAAAAGGAATCACCCAAAAAACACATATATACTGAGTCAAGGCACAACAAATTAATAAATAAATAGCTAAGAAAAAACACATAGAAAGCTTGAAAGTAAAATCAATAGAAAGCATCTTGTTGTCAACCAAAGCAATATCTATGTGTGAAGATTTAATGGAATTATAAATAGGTGGTACCCCCAAGCAAGGTTTTATGCAAAGGGAAGGGCACACCCCTAATGAAAATGAAATGGATTAGAATTAACAATGGATTTTCCCCAATACGGTGGATCAAGGATGACTGACAAGGTTTACATAAGACAAATGTTTTTGGATTTTTAGGCTACATATCTCTCAAGGATATTGTAATCTAATTCTCTAATTTCTAGGATTTTGAAATGTTTTGAATGTTTTTGGAATTTTATAAGTGTTCAACTCAATAGATAATTATGAGAGATGACACAGTCCAACTCATAAAATAGTGAGACCATGGCTTAGGTTGATTACAAAATGGTGAGAGCATTGGAAATGGGGTTATTGAGATGACCTTAATGTAAATTAAGCATTGGATATATAGTCCTATTATTTCCTCAAATCATGGTAGTTCTACCTACACAAAAGATGGTGAGATCCAATTAGGTAGAAGCAAGTTCATGAATTAGTCAAATGGTAAGGCAAATGATAATAATAAGGGTGAGGTGATGTGATAATGCATGGTAAAGGTGTTGTTCCTAATTTACCCATAGGAATTTATAATTAGGAAACAATGGTATATGTCAGTGATACTAATTTTCCCATAGGTAGTTATAATTAGTAACACAAGGTGGAATACCAATTTTTCCAAAGGTGGTTATAATCAGTAACACTAGTCAAGCATAAATAAAAGATTCAATTGTTAGATCCACTATCATATTACTTTTAGATACTGTCATTTGAACACAAAGTTATGAAACTAATGAAACTAGATCAAAATCCTCTCTTGGAAGGTGTCGAAAGAACCAATGGAACCAAGGTCAAAAGGGTTGGGTAGGGCAGGTAAAAACAAGTTTGGTAAATAGTGAAGGTATGGTAGAAAGATATACAATATGGCATGGTTCAAAGATGGGAATGTTATGATAATCAAATATAATGGTAATAGGGTCACCCCCAAGTGACAAGGTAAGGTAAATGGCAAGGTATGAAACAATGGTAAGGTGAATGGAAAATGAAAACAATAAGGTAAATGGCAAGGCAAGGTAACCAACAAGGTAAGGCAAATGTGTAGCAAATGATTTTATTATTATCATTGATCTAGAGATGCACATCTAGATCAACATATAATACAACTAGAATAGTTAATTATGTTTAAATTGTTATCCCACACCTTTTCTGAATAGCTGCTCTGTTAAGAACCTATTGTAGATTTGGACTCTAATAATGTTATTTTGATCCTCATTGGTCATTGATTTTGTTTCCTTCAAACATCGAGGTAAGATGTCTTTATATCTTTTGTAAATGAAAGTATGGCCAGGGAAGGTAAACATGAATAACTATTGGTTGATAGGTGTAATTTAGCAATGTAATATAGGTTTGGAATAAATAAATGGATTGTAATGGTATGTATAATGGTTGGTAAATAAATTAAGATTAGGATTTTCAGGCACACACAATGTTTTTGATTCTAGATTTGACATAATTTTGGTTGTGGTAGGGCCAAAGACTTTCTAATATGCTCTCTATAAGACCACCAGAATTTTTTAGTATTTGGGCTTAAGAGTAGCTACCATCTAATTATGCTTTAGAATGGAATTTGTATTGATGTTATCTTTGATAATGTCTTCATCAAGCAGTGAAGAAGTGTTGTGCTTAGCTATTGGTACTTAAAGAGGTTCTCACCAATAAGGATTTCTTAATATTCCCATATCACTTCTAAAAAGGTTTCACTAAGGAATGTTGACTTTTAGCTTTGATTATCTTCTAGCACCTCAAACAAGGTTTCACTAGAAGATGTTGAGTTTAAAATTTGATTTTCCTTAACACCTCTAAAAAGGTTTCACAAGGAGATTAATCTTCTTTTGCATGAATGTGGTCTTGGTCCCCCTAATATTCTTCAACTGATATATCACCATGGATGCAATTCAATAAGGTGTGATTCTATTGGTCCCAATCGACACTTGTGGGGGGTGAAATGTCAATTTAATGTCCAAGTTAGTTGGTGTTAATGGCATGTGGAACAGTAATGGAATGGAAGAGGTAACACAATCCTCGTATAAGATACTAGGATAACTTATGTCAATGTTGAAGTAATCATCCTCAAAAATTGTATAAGGATCACAAATATATTTAAATTTATCTACAAGGCATGCATAATCAGTATTATAACAACCACAAATGTATTATGATTCTGAAGTTGATTCTGACTCAAGTAACTTTGAATCCAATGTTAAGACTGACATTGATTCTACTTATAATGCTAAATCTGATACCAGTTCAAAAATAGTACCTGACTCTAATTCTAATTCTTCTTCAATTGTGGATGCTACTACAATGATTTCTAGTTGAACATTTGGTATTAGATAAGTAAAGACCTATAATGGCATAATGGGATATTTGATAATAGATTCATCTAAAAAGGGTTTGACATATATTGGCTCATCTAGGTGAAGTCCCTTAAAGAGAGGGAACAACTCAAGGGGTGACTTCACAGAGATTGGCTTTTTAAAGTGAGATTTCTCAATGAGTGGGAAAAGGTCAAGATACAACTCCACAAAGATTGGCTTGTCAAAGGGAGGCTCTTTAAAAATAGGACAATGGTAGAGATAATGATTTTCACAAAGGTAGTTATAATCCTTAAGATGTGACTCAATAAAGACTAGTTTATTAAAGTGAGACTCCTCAACCAAATAGAAAGGATTAAAAGGTGATTCATCACAAGTTAACTCATCATAAATAGGTGTTTCAATAAAAACATCATGGATTGGTTGGTTATCTTGGCATTGGTTTACAATTGGTTATAAAATATTAGTTTTGAACACATCTTGGTCTTCAAACAATTGGCTCTATTGGAGTGGTAATGATGGCTCTATTGCGGATAGATGATCGGCATGGATTTTCTAAAGTGGGAGAAGGTAGGCAATAAAGGAATAATGATCAATGGTTGGATAATGATCTCTTTGTAAATGGGCTCATTTAATATGGGCTTAATAAAGATTGGTTGTCAATCTAGGATGGTAACTGACTCATCTAGTTGTACTTGTGCAAGATTATGTGTATAATGAGCTACTATACTTGGAAGGGCCCAGAATGGTAATGGAATGGCATTATGAATCTTGGTTGCTATCACAATAAAAATTATGAGGGCCTATAATGTTAATGGTATGGCATTACGAAGCTAGGTTGTTGTCATGATCCAAAGGAGAAGGGCCTAGGATGTTAATCCTTGGACATTATGGAGCTTGGTTGCTCATGCAAGATAAAGGAAGAGGGCCTAAAATAGTGATCCTTAGGCACAACAAAGATTAGTCACACACATAGGACAAAGGAGAGTTAATGGAATAGGTAGGGGATCGAGTACCATTCTCATCGAAAGGGTGAACTTGGTACATTAATCGGCCCAAATGAGGTGTTACCAAATATTGTGATTGAGCATAATGTCTTTGTTCTCTAGATTAAGTGTAGTAAGGAAGATAAGGAACTATCTCACAAACTACATCATCATTGTAGGGGTCTTGAACAAATTCATATTTTGCAACCACATTATCATAACCTAGATTGTACCTATATCCACTACAAGTGTAATGATACATATCCAATTCAATGACTAACATTCCACATAGATAGGCCTAGAGTTATATAAACTCTTAAAATCAAGGTCTAAAATTTAAATGGTTAGAACTTAGTCTAACTTGGGATAAGGATATGGATTTGTATCTCCAAAATGTGCAATGCTAAAACTTGGTCTAAAATAGTCTAACATCAAATGTTTTATACAAAATGGTGAAGTGGATGAATAAAATCAAATGCCAAACTTAGGGTAAAAAGTGTTGCAAATAAGTCTATGTTATGTCTAAAGAAACAAATGTTTCTAGGTCTTTTGGAAACAAGGTGCAAAATCTAGGCTCAAAATAAGAATTGCTAGGTCTTTTGGGAACAAGGCACAAAAGCTAGACTTTAAACAAAATGAGGTCTAAAAGGAAAGAGATTTAATCTAACATATTCAAAAAACTTTAACGCAAATTAGTCATTCATATTTAAACACACACTTGATCATTTTTAAAAATACATTGACTTTTAGGCATGTGGAAGATAGACCACTTACCCAAATTTAAGCACAAAAATAGTCTATAAATTGAGCAAGAAACTAGTCTAAGTTATACAACCAAAAAGTGAAAGGTGAACACCAAAGCCAAAATTACCTAAGGCATAGGTATAAACCAATAAATTTTTGAATCTAAACTTATCAATAATAATTTATAACTTGATTTAGAATACTAGGTTCCTCAAAATAGACAACAATCTTGATAAGAATGAACAACATGACAGTACTAGGCATAGATCCCAAAGGCAAACATGGTTTTAATTTTGGACATAAGAAAATAAGTTTTTGAAATGATTCAAGTAGCGTAACAATGTTATAGTGCTCTAAAAGTATGACAAAATGTTTGTTTCAATACTATAAGGCATAAGGCTTGGAATGAAATGGGCGACATAATAACGCCCCTTTCAAGCAAGTGACACACACACACAAAATTTTGACAAATGATTATGGCAAAAGGTGGTGTCAAATATTTGAAATAATGCCTCTTCAAATAAAGTATCAATCCATAAACAAGACTCATTTTGTATGCGGTATGATAAATAAACATTTTTGACACAATATCATGCAAGTAAAGAGGATACAATGAAAAAAACACAAGTGTAATGTCCTAAATCCTAAAACTGACAAGGTTGCTTTATATTGTCAAATTCCATCTATATACTTTTTCTTGAGAGGATTTTAAGTTGTTAATCCAAAAATTAAAAGTGTATGAAAAGTAGGGTTTTTAGGCCACCTCTTCTCTAAAGAGTTTTTACAATGACATGGAACTTCAGGCTACTCGCCCTGCATCAACAGTATATCCACAGCAAGTGGGGTTGTCTAAACTATTAGTTTTTGTTCATTTATAAATGGTCCCATATGTGTGGCTAACACTAGGGTGCATCATGTTATTTTGATACATGCCAACTGGATTGTTGTGAAAAGGTATCATCCTTTTCACAACAACTACATCTGTCAATTGCTCAATGTGGTATGATGTCTGAATTACCCCTAATGTCTGAGGTCGAATACCACTAATGGAGCTTTATTTTAACAACTCAAAACAAGTGTCCCAATGGGTCACCCTAAATTTATATACCCCATTATGGATTGGGGTTGAAACGATGTCAGGAAATGAATTCTAGAGTTAATGCTTTCCTAGAGAACTCATGGGGTGGTGATGAACTCCCACCCACAAGCCAAAATGCATGAAAATAAAAAAAACAAAAGGACTTTAGAGTCATTTTAGGGTCACCCAAATCTATTATATTTTAGGGATGGACTTAATGGCTTTCCTTCCATGCTTTTAGACCAAAGCGACAATTCAAAGAGTGAGTATTTTTCATCACCCAAGTTCCCTAAAGGGGACAGGGGGAGAACATACATGTAACACTCATTTTTATAAACAAACACTTCAACAAACAAGCATAAAAATGAAAACTCTTAAAAGTGTTTAACTAAGGTGAGAGTTAATTTTTATAACACCAAAAAAAGTATGTAATGAAGTTTGGGCCCCTTGGAATTGTGTTGAAAATTTAAACAAAACAAAAATAACTCAAGTGAAATATTTTAAAACACCAAATGCAAATGTGAGTTTTGCAAATTAGAGTGTTTGAAAGTGTTTTCTCTTAGCCTTTGGATCCTAAAAAAGATTTTACAATCCTTGTTCTTAGAATCAAAACATGAGTGTACAAATTACTTCTCAATTCTAGCTCTCTGGTTTATAAAAATTTTACACAGAGTGTAAAATCATAAAAACATAGAGCAATGTTGCCACTTTTCCTGTAAAACTATAATTGTTAAGATAGTATCACTACTTTTGTGCAAGATAGATAATTAACACAAAATTACTAATATTAAGACAATGTCATAGAAATCAAGACAAAACTATAGAACTTATCACAAAATCATAACTCTACCCTGCAGTCATAAAAATAGTTAGACTATCGCAGCTAAAGACAACATCATTAAAGTTTTGGCAATATCACAAAAAAATTGGTGATATCATGTCATGACTTATAAATTCACAATATTATCAATATCATGATTACAGAGTCATGATATTATCAATATCTCAATTATTTCCTTTAAACATAAATAATTAGCAAAACAACCATGATGGCTTAACACAATACTACAAAAGTTAGCACAAAACTGAAGAAATTATGACAAAATCACAACTATAAAAGTATAAATATTTAAAATATCATGATTCCAAAGAGCAAGAATGCAATTGCACAAAGCAACTTTGTGATTTCCAAAAAAACATCCTTGAACCTTTAATTTTCACTTTTCTTGATCAGCAAGTTTGAATTTTAACATAAAAATTATTAGAAGGATGTCATAAAATTCCTTGAGAGCAACTTTATAGGTTGTAGGTCCCACTGGGTATGTCAGGATGTGAACAAGGAATACATAGAGGGGAGGTTACTCTTATGTTAGTCCAATAAAACAAAATCAAAAGAACACACTAAAATCCTAACACCTCTAACTTAGACACTAGGGGGAGCTTAGGTAACAAACATATACATGAAATCACGACTAGAATATAAAGGGAAAAAAAATTTACCTTCCTTGGAGCTCCAAATGGCTTATTGAACTAGATTTCTCAGTTTTTGCATCAAGAAGTCTTTAACAATGAAGCTTTCTTTGCTCCTTTTCTCCTTGGCACCTTAGCTTGGTTGTTTGGCATATGAATTTGGCATGGTATCATTACTTGAAAGGTTTTTTACATCTATTTGAGCATTATAACATTATATCAAGATATATTTGAATATATTTAGTCATAATAACTTTACACTAAAATAATCACTTTATCAACAAATGAGTCAAATTTGAACGCTAGATCCCATCTTTTAAGAATTTTTGAATGAGAACGCTGACTGCTGCGCGCGCTGGGAAAATTTGAACGCTAATGGGCGCACTGGGCGGGTCCCCAGTGGGCGCATTGGGCGCGTCCCCAGAGTTTGATTTTGCAGGTCTGCAAACTGCTCTTCCAGACTTGGAAATTGCTGGGCTGCGGGTACATGGGAAACTGGTGATGGAGAATCAGACAGGAGGGATAGACCCCAGAGGGATTGGAGGAGGGGTTGAGAAGAATGACCCTTTTTATGGAATTCATGGATCCCAATTGGGGCAGGAGATTGAGAAAGAAAAAAACAAAGGCGACTTTAAAAAGGAAAAATCCTCAGAAGGGTTGAAGGTAGGGTATTCAGAACAGAGGACGTGGTCATCTCTGTTTGGCAAGAAACCCACTGGAAAATCCCCTTTCCCGCCGGTGACTACAAAATCAAGTTGGGAGAAAGGTGAGTATGAAGTTTTTATTCCAGATCCTTTAATGGATTTTTCTGTGTCCTCCATGGATTTCACCTTAGTAGGTAAATTTTTAGGAGCTAAACCAGATCTAGAATCTATTACAAAAATGGTTAAAAGGAAATGGGTCATTCGAGGAGAGATAGTTATTACACCAATGTTGAATGGTTTCTATTCTTTTACCTTCAACTGTAAAGAAGACATGAATATGGTTCTGTGTGGAGGACCAAGGACATTTGGAAAATGTTCTTTTACTATCAAAAAATGGGAGTTGAATATGGATTTCTCAGACTCTTTTTTCTTAACAACTCCCATCTGGGTTAGACTTCCTGGACTCCCTTTAGAGTTCTGGCATGAGGAAATTTTTAAAGGAATAGCCAGTTCTTTTGGGGAACTTGTGGCTTTGGACAAGGCTACGGCAACCAGAACCAAACTTCAAACAGCCAGGATGTATGTTAAAGTGGTAGATTTAAATAAGCTCCCAAAAAAGTGGATCTAATCTCCAAGTTTGGTAAAAAATCTCAAGGAATTTTTTTTGAAGATTTACCCAACTCTTGTTATGCTTGTAAGAAAAAGGGGCATTGGGTAAAAAATTGTCCATCCAGAAGAAAAACTCATCTTAATAGTGTTTTGGATGGGAAAAAGTCCACGGTCCAGCTAAAGAAAGTTTGGAAACCCAAAGAGGATCAGGGACAAGAACAAAAGGATAATGAAGAACTAAAGATCTAAATGTTGAGGAGGGTAAAGAGTTGTCTTTTGAAGATCCTAAAGGCCCACTTTCTGAGGCAGATATAGAGATCTCTTTTGAGAAAGAAAATTCTGAGACAGAAGGAAATGGATGGCAATCAGAAACCATATTACCTACACAAAGCAAAGAAGATTTGACAGATTTATTAAAGCAAATCATTCTATACCAAAGGGTAGAGGATCGATGGAGAGAGGCAAAAGGCAAAGAAGTGCTAGAGGAAGGAGAAATCGTAGCTGAAACTAAAAATAAATTAGAGGAGAGAGATCCTCTTCTTTCTCAGCCAATGGAGATTCAGGTTGATAATGAATTGCCTTTGGAAGAGCTTCCTGTGAACGTTAATGGAGAAAATTTAAAACATTTTCCAAACCAAAGGAAAAGGGCTAAAAAGAAGACAAATACTAAGGGAATAGAAACTGGAAGCAGCAAAAAAGACCAGCAAATGAAGGCGAAACACCATGCTTCTATCCTTGATAAACCTGGAAAAAGAGATGAGCAGATTTCAAAAGTGAAATCGGATGTTGGTTGTTCAGACAAACCCGAAAGAAGACCCATAAGGAAAATCAGAGAGCTAGAAAGCAAGCAGAATATAGCTGATGGAAGGCAGGCAACAATTCTAGATTTTACCCCTTAAAAATAGTTATTAAATCATTATTTGGAAATTAGGGGGCTGAATGTATAATGAATATAGAGGTTATCCCTGAATAACCTTAGGTTGTTTCTACTTTTTAGTAGGATTCAGGAATGCTTTTCCTGGTGCATGTTAACACTTTATCTTTCTTGTTTCTGTAATAGGGTTTTGGGGCCCCTTCAAAACCTGTTTTTACCTTAATCTAAAACTTTACACCAAAATATCTTAGAGATGAATAGGTATGGCCTTGTATTTATAGCCTCAAAAGTTAACTCTCACCCAAGATGAGTTAAGGTTGAGTTTAAACATGGAATGGGTTCAAAATAACCCTAGGTGAGTGGATCCTAATTCCAATTGAGTTAAAATTTATCATGTAATTATTATTTTTAAATTACTAGCCATGGATCTCAAATTAGATATTTTGAAAGAGCTTGACAATTCATAAAGGCAATGATGAAAAGCCTTGATATTTTAAATTTTAGAATTTTCATTTTTAGATATTCATTAATTATAAAGGGATAATTCAACTAAGCACTTAATCTTGTTTGATTAGATGAATTTTTTTATTTGCATTTTATCTCTTTCAATATTTATTCAAGTGCCCCAGTTAATGGGTCCATAGGCCAAACTACCAGTTGTTAGGTCACAAAGCGACTGATGATGAATCCATGAGAGGTTATTGTTACATATGGGCTAGTATCCCAAATAGGGATACCTCAACATGATTCTGAGTTTTGATCAATGTTGCACAAATGAAATTGGGATGTTTAGTGATTCCTAGGTTTAGTTTGTAATGTTTAGTGGGTATCAGTCAAAAGCTAGTTGTGGCCAAAATTGGATGTCTACAACATATATACCTTGATTAACATGTAAATTACTATGATTACATACCCTCTACATGGTCACAGGATTATATTTTTATACATGACATGATACAGATAAATTTTATTTTGATGAGTAATTTAAAGCACACATCCCACATCTCAAAGGGGGACATTATAGTGGTATTGTCATAGAGACATAAACCTCTGTGAACATAAAATCATATTTTGGATTCAGAATATAACTTTTAGATATTCATCATGGTTTAGTTATCAGATGAGTTTAGTTACATGACAAATATTGGCACATTGATACAAATTATGGGGGCATGTGATATGCATGTTCACTCACTTTGCAAATACTTGAGTATAGTTTCATACACACTTGAGCGTATATGCATGGGAATATGTACATAGTTTACAAGAATAATAATTACATGTTTTTACATAGACATACAACTAAAATAGAGACTCTCATATTTGACATATATATGTATAGCATTCTATATCAGTTGGTATAGATTCAAGGGGTGTGATACTATTTCATACACATATACACACTTTCATATTCATGAGGCATGATACTAGTTCATGCACATACTCACTATGATAGTTTACAATTAGCATAGTTATAAAGGGGTATGATATATATTCATGCACATTTAAACATTTTTTAATGGTCACTATTATAGTTATTTATTTGTAAACACTTTTTCATTCTGCATCAAGTAGTGAACAACCTTGAATCTATAAATCCATCTATAGCATTTGATTCATGTTTTTATAGGTAATATACGTTTAGGTTTAGTGACACTCAATGTCTATGGAATTACATTTATTTAAATCATCATGTGGTTACCATTATTTTTTAGATATGAATAGTTATCTAGGTTAGTACATCATGTACTCCTCATATTTATGAGGTTTGGACCATGTTATATTCTCAACCCAAGGGTTTGCATATTTGCACAAATTTTAGACTTTATCACCCTCAATTTATCCATTTTTTAACAAGAGGAACCAATCTCCAAGTGCTTCAGTAAAAAACAACTCCCTCTATTGTTTCAATAAGGAAACATCATCTCCAACAAGTTGTAAGGGAATTAGTGTACTTCCTTGATCTTTAGTTTTGAAATTTCAATTTCATATTTTAAATTTGAATTTATGGGCTTTGATTATCATATGTTTTTTATAGGTTTTGATTTTGAATGATGTGTACAATTAGAGCTTTCTACCAAAGATAAAGTGTGTTGTACACACTCAAGTATACCTTTTTATTTTACTTTAGCATTTCCATTACTAAAATAAAATGGTGGAATTTTTTGATCCTAAACTCTAGTATTAAGTACTTGTAAATGATGACATTGACATACATTTACCATACATGACTTACACACACAAATATAGGCTTAACCTGCCATTCTTTCACACCTACATGTTACCTTATGACTCTGACCCTTCTGTTATGTTATTACATAGATATAGAAACCTTAGTGTAAACCTACATACTATCCTTAATTTTATTCCTCATGTGCATGAGCTATTATCTTTAGACTAGATCAATATCACTAGACCATACTAACCCGCAGTTGTATATAATAACCCTGTCCCAGTAATGACTATTGTGAAAATCAAATCTTGCCTTAGGTTCAGCCCATATTCCTAGTGTATTAATGGTGTGATAAATTATCCAATTAGACTCACATATATTCAAATAAAGTCTTCACTTGATAAAGGACTTTGCTCTTATCTAGTACACATCTATAAATTGTTGCATGTTGAACAAATATGCCCTATTCTTCCCAAATTTTGAATAAATCAATAGGATTGATCACAAGCCAAGTTTGAAGCATATAAAATCCAAGTCAAAGTAATCATTTTCAAGTATAAAATCCAAATCATTATTTGCATTCATATAACAAAGTAGCATAATTGTAAAATTACACTAGTTAATAGAACTACATGTGGCTTGATTTCCCTATTTGGATTATTGCATACATATAAATAGTCAATCATCAATGAGGGTGGTTGGGATCAGATTTTTCCATTATAATTTATTCATTTTTATAGGTTTCTATCCCTCACAATCACACCAAGGGTTTTAAGGTGAAGAAGGCAGATTTCTAGAGTTGTACACATTATCAGGATTCAACATCACACATACAAAGCTTTCAAATATAGACAAAGTTGATCATATGGTCACAGACCTTATTTTCCACTCATGTCACTATCAACCACTATAGGTTAGTATTGGCAATCGATATGGACCCAAATTTAATGAAATTGACCCTACATAGACACAATCATAGGTCTAAATATAGATGAATCATAAGCTTGCTTCAATCTCTTTTCGACTGTCAAAATATAGTCATAGTAATACATTTAGTTATAAACATTAAGTATTTATCCCTTTGTTGTACTTGTTATATTTATCATATGCCACTTATCAAATCATTGTAATCAATTTTAGTATTTTACATTCATATGTATACATGAATGCCATATTTAGTAATGCAAATTCATTAAATTTTCTATCCTATTAGGGTTTCTAAAAATAGATTTGGGTAAAATAATAAGAAGGGTCACCATTTATAATCTCACTATCATCAAATGTTATGGTGGGTCATTGTACAAATTTGTTTTTAAGTTTATCTATAATATCGTCTAATGGGTGATCATCTATCAAAGGAGGAGAATATGCATTATATGTCATGTATACCTCATTTGTATCCTTAGTTTATATTATTGTGTGATCTAAAAAGGGACCATAGAATATTTTAAACTTTTCATTCTCATTCGATGGTGGTCTTGACTCATTCATATATTTTTTAAGCTCAATAATATTTTCGTCAATGAGATCATGTATTTTATGCCTTAGATTTAATCATCTATTTATATAATGGATAACACACTGATGATATACACAATATGCATGACTATAATTCCCTCTAGGTGTAGGTATACTCATATCAACCACTTATTAAGGAGTGAAATATATAAGGTTACACTCTAGTAGCTTTGGTAGTAGGATATGATGAGGTTGTGGTAATCGTGAAACTACCTCATTTTTGGAGTTGATAGGACAATCCAATTAGTAGGTTATGATATTGCATTAACTATTTCCTTTTTTTCATTATTAGTATCATTTTATTTAGCCTTGTAACATGGTTTGCTTTGAAATTGTGTAGTTTAAGTAGTTGTAGTATCAATCACATACTTGAGCTTATTAAAAGCTATGAGCTCAACTTTTTGATCTTGAATTGTATGGCATAACTCATCAAATGATATTATTTAATAAAATGGATTCTTAGAGGAAAGTAAACAAACTTTTCTTGAAGATATATTGTAACTCATTTTTCGCCATAGGATTTGTCATCTTAGAAAGCATGGTCTTATATTGAAGCACATAATCACTAATTGGTTCATTGGATCCTTACTTAAGATTTGTAATTTGAGCATGATAATTTCTCACTGATATTGACCAAAAAATGTGTTATATATTGATCAACCAAAGGATTGAATGTCTTAACTTATTGGAATGGGATATCATAGAATCATTTTAAAATATAGTCCTCAAGACTACATAGAAATAACTTAGTTAAAAATCAATCATTAGAAGTATAGGCCAAACATGTTACATAAAAGGATCTTAGGTGTTGCTCTAGATCACTTTTAACATCATAAAATGGAAAATTTAGAGCTACAAAACCCATATGTAAGGGATAAGCTAATATTTTTGAATGGGTTATGAAGTAATGCATGAAAATTTGTTAAATGACTTGCTATATAAACATCCTACTCTAATTAAAACACCTTAGCCCACAGATTTGTAGCACTCTACTTGAGGGATCATGCAATAGTTTAGGATGATGATGTACATAGGTTCACCATAGATCGACTATATAGGCATAGGCATAGTAATCTGAGATAAACTTGATGTTGTCCTTTGTACCTTGGGTGGGAATCACATGTGTAACCATAGTTGTAGACATAAGATTGGTGAAAATAGTAGTAGTATAAACACCTATGTTGGATTTATTACCTCTAAAATTTTGATTAGCAATAATGAATGGCTCGTGTTGTTGTTCCTCATATGTTATAATTTTAGCTTTATGTGCAACTTTAACCTCTAGGATTAATTTTAGAACCCTATCCAAAACATTAGGATTTTGATGAATTCAATTTCAAAAATTAGACAATGCTCTAAATATTGCAGTATCTACCCCATTAAGGTCATTAGGATGAATTTTATCTCAGTATTCATGATTGTCTTTATTAACATGTTAGAAATCATGTATTTCAACATAATCCTCTATTTGTATATATTCATTAATAATTGTTGTATCAAAAGGAGAAGAAGAATGAATAAATATTAATTGCATTTAATTTAGACATTTTAAATGGAACCAAAATAATCCAATTATGCTCAAAATGTGCACTACTTAATCTTGCACTTCACCTTAGATGGAAAATGGAACTAGCCTTCTTATATGGCATTGAATGAAATCATGAAAATATGTAGAAGGATAGGGCCAAGGTGATAAACATTTATTACCTTCTGTATGGGGAAATTAGAAATTAGAACAAAAACCCTGAGACAAATATGTAAAACTATAGAAAATAAGATCAAACACTAAGGGAAGACCTAAGGCTTTTCTATATTATATAAAATATGTGGGTTCACCAATATGTTTTACATTATTTTTATTAATGTGGTTTAATAAGATAAAACTTTGAACTAATTTAGATTATACAAAATATAGAAATAAATAATAATCCAAATTTAAAGGGAAGAATCTAAATCTATAGATTACACTAGCTATAAATATAAAAGGCCTAAGGGAATAAGATACTTAGCATTTTATTGTATTGTGTAGGTTTGAGACTAATTGTAAGTGGTAGAAATGGTGGGAAACTAGATCAATAATCTCTTGAAATTATTTATATATATTATCAAAGGATTTTTAGAGTCAAAACTAAAATATAAGCCTGTCAAATGTTTAAAATGTATTAAAAATATCATTCCCTTAGCAAACAAACAAATGACCTTTAGATGACTATAATTCTAATGGGTATCGACTTCATGAAGGTATAAATTCATAATTCAATATTGTGCATCCAATTATGAAAAAATATTTCACTGATACTAGCTCATAATTTAATAGTCAAAGTGATACATTTAAAATAAACTGAACTCAAACTCATTTCTCCCTTTATTTTGAAAGAAAGAAAAATCATTTTGAAATACATAGATCAAAACTTTGAGAAGTTTATAATTCATTTTATGCATTCAAGTCTTAAAAGAAGCTTAGGAATGAATAATATAACTATAAGAAACATTTTATTGTTTGATATGCATTTCAAAATACTTGAAAACTTGAACCATATCTTCTAATACTAACTAGCATATTGATCACAATAATCATTTATCTTAGTTTCATTTTCAATGACCTTGAACCACATCATCTCTCTCATTCATTAAAAATCATTTCTCTTAAACTGAGTTTACTTAACCAAAACATCAATATCATTCTTATGTGAGTTGGAGTACAATGTTTAGGGAACATAAACCAAAAAAAAATTTAAGGTTAGACCAAAACACAATGCACATTCTTCGTATTAAACCATAATCTCATCCAATGATTACATGCCAAAGTCCAAAAAAAACTCACAAACTAAATAAGTGAAGAT
The DNA here is from genome assembly GCA_037957365.1 of Torreya grandis. NCBI lineage: Eukaryota > Viridiplantae > Streptophyta > Pinopsida > Cupressales > Taxaceae > Torreya > Torreya grandis. The sequence goes on along the minus strand of JARHVA010004314.1, from coordinate 361,514 downwards.
CACACCTTACATTTATAGCTCTTTATCAATGTTATAAGTCAAATAAAACCTAACCAAACCCAAATTTCATAAAACATGCATGTAAATGATACTTTCATTCTACTTATATGTTCTTTCAATAAGATTCAAACCATATTAAATACACTAAAATCTATTACAACTAAGGCATATTTTTTAACTCTTGTCTCTACGATATAAATAACACAAATGCTTTTATTATCATTATAAATATTTAAGAAAATTAGGACACTATATTAAAATCTTGACATTATGATTTCAAAATAAAACCATATAAGCTTAGCCAAATCATTTATTAACTAAAACAACATATTATATCCATATGTCTTGAAGAATGATAACAAGGTTTCAAAACCATTATCACAAACTAAATATTATTCATTAATAAATTGAATGTCTTTTCCCACCAAAGTTATTTCACTGTCTAAATGAAATATAATCTTTCATACACATATTTCCACATGCACATGATTTATGCATTTCTTTTTCATTCTTTTCAAAACCATTGACCAACTTTTTAATTTGAAATGAAAAATACATATCACTTGGAAATGTCTTATTGAAATAATTTGGACATTTAAAATGTTGGTTTTAATGAAACAACATTCCTTCGTATTTCAGCCATGGTTCAAGTAAAGTGCATGTATTTCACCAATGACACAAAACTACCAAATACCAATTTATGAAACTTGACCCAAAAGAAAAGTATTTGGAATTTATTAATATCAATAATAAAATTGATGTATTCTATATTCAAAAATAAATAAAAACTATTTTCAAGAATGATACACTTAAATTAAAAATGCACCCAAAAAATGATTTCAAAATATCTCATTATTTTAGCAATAAATTAAATTAACCTTTCAAATTGAAAAAGACTACCTTTTGTCCACACCCAGAAGCAATCAATTAGGGTTTGAATGATAGCAAGAATTTCACTTCAAAATGAAATAAAATATTATACCCACAAAACATCTATTGTTCTTTCATTCACAGCTTCCTAATAGCCCTTCATGTGTTTGAATGTAGGTCATTAATTTTTTCTTCATCAAATAACTCAAAACTCAATCATTCATCCAAATGATTCAATCATTTCCACATATGTTAGACCCTAAATTTTATATTTAACTATTCTAAGTAATTTTTGAAGACAACATGGAATATATAGGCATAGAAGTAAACCTAGCATGGGAGAGACAAGGCATAGAAGGCCTTGGCATGGAAGAAGCAAGTTGTGAGGAATAAGGATGTAGAAAACATGGAGGTATTGTGGATGCAAGACTCGAACAATATCATATGACTTTCATAAGGGCACATAAAGTGGAGATGATTAGGAAATGGTTCGTGCGAGCATTGGAGGAGATAGTCATGCTCGAATCTAGCATCAATTCATGAGAAGATAGGAACATGATAATGAATATCTAGTATAGAGACGGTATATAGGGGAATTAGTAGTAGGAAAGTCATCATTTTAACATTAATATTGTAACATAATGGCTAGGATAAAACCATGTATAAATACCCCTAGTTTTACGTAGAGAGGGGATCTTTGTAATGGCAACTTAGAGAGGGGATCTTTGTAATGGTAATCTTGTAATTGTAATCTTAAACTTAGTCATGATCCATATATGCGATGTGACATATGTATGGTGATCTTATATATGTAATGAGATAGAATACTTATGCTTCTAAAATACCTTTTGTAATCTTGCTATGGAATAAATGGTACTATTGATCTTTTTCTCAAATTGCACTTATCTTTTTCCATAATGATTAGATTAAGTATGGAATAATATTATTAGGATTAGATATACTGTGATGTTTATGGATAAGAACTATATGCATGTTCAAGTACCCTATTATAGAGAACTCAATGCATATACCACTATGCCAGAGAACCAATGGGAATAGATCTTAAGTTATGTGCTATGGGTGAGAGCACAAGTTTATTTCTCATGCGATAAGCCAGTGCACTCGCTCATTAGACTACTTATTTTATCTAAGTGCATGACTAGGATAAATCATACTAAACTAAAGGAATTTGACCCAATATTTTGGTAATATTACCATAATTCATGGAACTTTTTAGCATGTTGGTAGGAAGATAGTCGAATGAATTTCTTTGGATAATATCAAGCGTTAATTTAGTATAGTAGAAGAAAACTTTGCACTCTAATATATTGAACCAGGAATTTTGCATGTACATAGGTTGAGAAACATATATATGAATCTCTATATGAAACATTATTTTTATAATTACCTATGTACTTACATGCTTGGCTTTCAACATCTATGCAAAATTGTTCATGAAATTATAAGCAGAAGTCTTCCTAGTCAATAGATTGTTAAACAACCTTGGCCAAGTTGGAAACTGCTTGAACATGAGCAATAGATGTTTATTTCAAGGGAACACTCAAAATTTATATTTTATAATACATGGTCTCTACATATTCTTTCTTGGAAGAAGCACATTTTAACTTCCTAAGAGAATTTCATCGAAGATATATCAAATAGTTCCCTTTAGATATTAAAAAGTTTATGGTTGATTTTGAGCTTGTGAACTTTCCTATAGATGGTTAAACTCTTGTGTGCATGAGTAGTGTGACTAGAGGGGAAATAGAGGGTATACATTAGTTTGATATTGGGCTTTTTGCATGGAAGTTAGGTAGTGATAATTGCATAAGTGAAAGTATGATGAGGCAAATCATAGGGCTATGAGAGGCGACGAGCCAGTAGGTCAATGAGAGGATACTGAAAGTACCATGAGAATCCAAATGAGAAGGGAAAGGCATAATGAGTACCCCTTGACCATGAGGCCATGCCCTCAAATATCACAAGTATGCATGGAAGAAGCAAGACAATTATTGATAGTGAAACCCAATTTAGTTGAACCCAATTTCCCCACCATAGTGCATGCTCATACATTTGAGTTTGATGGAATTGTTGTAAGAAATTGGGATACTGACAGTGTAGAATATGAAGTCAAGCCAATAAAGGAATATTTGGGAGTGTAATTTCAACATGGAAAATTATCTTGAACATTTACTTTTCCATTGTAAATATGATTTATGGCTCCTTGGAATGCCAAGTGGACCTAATATATATAGTGGGCAAACTACAAGCCCAACCATATCAAATCAACCTTCCTTACCACCTATTATTTTTGGTGCACTTATTGTTTTAGGAGGCATGGGAGGAAGTACTAACAGTGGTTCTATTGGAGGAGTATCAAGCAGTGGTGTTGGAGGTGCTAGTGGACCTCCACCACAAGGTTCATGAGGGATTGGAGTATAGCAACATGGTCCACTACAACAACCGAGTACACCTACGATACACTATGAGATGATGCTTCATCTCCCTGAATATTGAGGTGTTAAAAATGTGGTAGAATATGTTTGTAAGTGTGAACTCATTTGGTGAGTGGAAGGTATCACTTCTTTAGAATGAAAGGCTACTCAGTTTGTCACTACTTTATTAGATTGTGCACATAAATAGTATCGCAGATTTGACTCTCAACAAGCTATTATGAATTATGAATTTTTGAAAACTACTTTTTACCAAGAATTTGACATCCTAGAGTTTGAGAAATAGTATCATTGCACTAAAGGATATCAAACATGAGCTCATTGAGAGTGTGTGTGAGTATGATGCACGTTTCAAAATGATTCTTTCAAAACTATACTTTGAGATTAACCCAACACAACATGCTCAATGGTTTGTGGGAGGGTTATTACTTCTTTTTCATCAAGATCTATCCAAAAATACCTTTATCAAATTACACAAGGCACCAGAAGTTATTCTCCATGATGAAGCTATGGAAAATATAGATATGGAGATCAGTCCATTTATGGAAGCTCAAATTGTTATTATAGATTCTCAGCTAGAGAAGCTAATGGCCAATAATGCTCATGACACATGCAGTGACCTCTAATTTGCTGACTATGAAGTAGAGGTCCATAATAAAAATAAATTCCCATAGAAGAATGTTCGCACCATAACAAAATAGTCTTGTGAGATCTACTAGGAGGATCATAATGTAAGAATTTGTCCTTTGCTCTAGAGCACTACCCAAGCTAAAGTGTCACTATACTATAAAATATATGATGCATACATAAATGATATCATGATTGTCGAGTCATCAATGAGATTCATGAAGCACGCACAAGAGGAACTTGCCAAACTTATGTTGCTAATAATCAAAAAATTGGTAGAGGTCAATCTTTTCAAGGTTGAAGATGTGGAAATAGACATGAGGTTGGTTATTTTCCACCCAAGACCTACTACAAGTGTGGATCTTTGAATCACTACCAGTGTGAATGCCTAGTTTATCCAACTTGTGCCTTTTGTAAGAATGAGCATCATTTGGAAGAATGCCTCAACTTATATGTGGCTATTACTAAATAACACAATGAGAAAGGCCCTAAAATGATTTGTGTCATAAAAATTCTAGGTGTTCAGTGGAAACCACACCCTATCACCCCACCAACTAGACCTAAGGTCAATATTACGACATGGAGTGGTGATTATTCCCAACCAGCTTCAAATCCACCTATGGAGAAGGTTCAACATGAATAACCTCATACTCAACACTATTCCAATGCTTAAAAATCAAAAAAAAGTGTTGCATGACATAATGGCCTTGGTACGTGAACTATAAGTCAAAATTGAGTTTTTAAATGAGAATGGTCCTACCATGCACACTGAGATGCAAAGAGAAACTATCTCAACAAACATCAATTAGGATGAATTTTAAGAGCTCTGCAAGCTTCTTCTTAGTGAGAACATCATCTTGCTCCTTAATAATTAGATAGGATAACAAATGACCAAGAATTTAATGGATCATCATTTGAACCATGCAAAGTGACAAGAGACTCATGTCCAAACCAATCCTAAATGTGATAAAGAGGTCATTATGAATTCATCCATTGATGGTTGGATGATATGAGATAGATTAGTAGACACTGATGAAGAAGTCAATGTTCTCATGAAGGATGCTCAAAGGAATATGGGATGTCCCACTCTAAAACCTTCCTCGCATGTTATATTCATGGCCAACAAGACTTGCATAGTGCCTATAGGCATTCTTAAGGATGCCACCATCAACATCTTGGGTGTCCTATTTAAAGGTGATTTTGAAGTAATTGAACTACCGAAGCTGATGATTTTCTAACTCTATTAGGTCGACCTTAGTGTTATACCAATAATGATAACTTGTATTTCAAGAATCACTACATCAACTTTGATAAAGACACATAGAGCATGGTTATTCCTCTCAATACTGACCAAGGCCCCCCTTTGTATAAATAGTTGATGTTGATGAGGACCTCAATCACATTTATAACATCATGACATAAGGAAATGAACATATAGATCTGACTCCTAATGGTATGTTTCAATGGGGAGATGCATAAACCATCTCCAATACCACTAGCATTGCTTGCAAACACTAGGCACATAGAGAATATGACCTAATAGGATAAGGTTGTGTTATAATTAGTTGATAAATAAATGCTCCAAACAAATAGGGTAAGTGTTAGAAGTATGTTTGACTTATTGGTAGATGTTTAATGAATGCACCACCCTTCTAGTTAGAATAGGCACCTAGGTTTTATGGTCAGATGAAGGTCTAAGATTAATTATAGTAGTTGGAGATCTACTATGTTAATGAATACAAATGTATGCATGCACTCCTTACCTTACTTCAAGGAATAACTTCTCATTGGTAGGATACTCATCAATACAAGTTGTTGACATGGGAATAAGTATGCACTGTGATACATCATCGCTTTCACCATGACAACCGTGTTTGTGTCACATTTAGTTATACTGGGGTTAAATCCCCAAATGACCATATAGCCACCTATGAAAATCTTTGGAATGTTGACAAGACATTTTTACCATAATCCTTATGGGTTCATGTATTTTAGGTCACTATGTGAAATTAGGATAGAGCATAGAATATTCATCAAGAAATACACAGAGACACGGATACCTAAGAACACATCAAACATGGTTTACTCATGACCTTTACATTTTATTCACCATGAATGAATCTAAATTTATCCCTGTAAGCAATTTGTAAAATAATAGTAGGCAATTAGGTACTAGTTGAAGATAGAATATGGACCATGCATGGTGAAATTGAGGACAATTTGGCCATATTACAAGAACCTGATACTCCTATAAAGACTCACTATAACCTAACTCACAATCTGAATATGACCATAGGGAACATATCTGTAAAGGTAAGCAAAAGGTTGTATGTCAAATTGATGAGGATATTAACACCAATCAACTAGAGATGGAATTTGACCCCTTAACCTTGCCTATAGAATACAGGGCATGTGATGTTAGAGATAATATGCAATTTGAATAGAAACCATATTATGTGCCACTTTGAATTGTTTAGTGAAATATTAGCATAGAAAACACACCCATAATGGCCATTATAGGAAATTACTGGTCTGAAGCAGAATTAGCCAAAATCTTTGAACTTCTACAGGAGTATGTGGATATTTTCCCTCATAACTATAAAGAGATGAAAAGAGTGCATCTGACATTGGGGAAAATGCATATCAAATTGGTTTAGGGTGATCAGCTAGTCAGGAAGTGACCATATTGAATGAATCCTAATTTGTAAATATGCATTAAAGAGGAAATTGATGGCATGTTGTGCACTAGGGTTATCACTCCCATTAATGAATCTAAATGGGTTAGCCCCATGGTAATTAGCATCAAGAAGGATGGTTGAATATGCATTTGTATGAATTATATATAGTTAAATGTTATTTGTGTCATGGACCCATTCCCAACACCATTCACAAAGGATATTTTGGAAGGTGTTGTTGGATGCAAAATCCATACCTTCACTGGTGGTTTTTCAAGCTATCATCAAGTACAAATTATTGAGGAAGATAAGGAAAAAACCACTTTACCATTGAATGGGGGTCATTTATGTATAATGTTATGTCATTTGGATTAAATAATACACATCACTCTTTTATTGCATTGTGGTATAAGCCTTTAATGATTTCATCTAGAAGTTCCTTTAAGTGTATCTAGATGATTATATATTGTACAGCTTGGTGTGTAACTGTTATGCCAATTTGTGCCTCATGCTCAAGCACTATTAACAAATTTAAATTTCCTTGAACTTGAAGAAGTGCATCTTTACCACACCTTTTGGGATCCTGTTAGGGCACATCATTTGCGAGGATGGACTACTCATGGATCTAAAAAATCTTGCAGTTATTTTTCAACTCTCAACATGAGGTCCACACCTTCCTTGATCACACAAGATATTATCATAAGTTTATTCATACTTATACTAACATATAAGCTCCATTAGAATAAGTATTCAAACATAATGGCCTCTTTCTTTGGACCAAAAGACATCAATAGGCATTTAAGGCCTTAAAGGAGAAATTGGTAACTATACCCATCTTTCACTTCCATGATTGGATGACATCATTTCATATACATGTCGATGCTTTCAACATGGTGGTGGGAACAATACTTGTATAACCTAGTAAAGGGAATCTTGATCATCCTATATATTTTATTAGTCACAAGCTAACATCGATTGAGAGAAATTACTATACTACAAAATGAGAAGCCTTATCTATGGTGTATGCACTCTAAAAGTTCTGCCAATACTTGTTGGGCACTCCATTCACCTTCTTTACCGATCATGAGTTACTCAAGTACCTTGTAAATAAACCCATATTACATGGATGAATCTATCGATGGATTGTTCTATTCCAAGAATTCTAGTTCTCTATGGTAGTGAAACCTAGCAAGATTAATTTTATTCCTTACCATCTATCATGTATTAAATTTGGCAACCCAATATAAACAATTGAAGATGACTTACTTGATGTAAAACATTTTCAAGTTACACATATGCATGAATAATTAGAGGAAATAGTTGTTTTCTTTGTAATAGGTTCAGCACTAGACCATCTTAGCACCTAGGAAAAGAAGTAAATTGGTGTATATGTTACCCCTTTCTAACTTATTAGCAGAGACATGTATAAGCTTGGCCAAGATGAAGTATTATGAAGGTACCTAATGCAATATGAACACATATAAGTTCTTTATGAGGTTCATAAGGGTATATTTGGAGGACATTATGCTAGTGATGTAACAACATGAAAGGTTCTCCTAGATGGCTTATGATGGCCCACCTTACTCAAATATGTCAAAACTTATGCATGTTAATGTGATATATGTCAGCAAACTAAACTAAAGGGATGGTATGCCTCTTCATCCAATCCTTGGTCATGAACCCTTTAAGAAATGGCTTATAATTTGTGTTGGGCCCATTAACCCTGTTACAAAACAAACTAGTGTGTGTTACATCTTTATTAGCATAGACTATCTCACATGTTGGGTTGAATCAGTGTCCACAAGTGATTGTACTGATGCAACTGCCACCATGTTCCTTTAGAAAAATATCATCACAAGCTATGGATGCCCTTTAAGTTTAAAAATTTATCATAGTACTCACTTCCTCAATGACATGATAGGCATCCTCTTAGTTGAGTTCATGATTATGCACCATAAGACTACTCCTTACCACCCTCAAGCTATTGGCATTGCTTAAGTTTTAAAATAATCTTAGGCCATACATTGACAAAGATTTGCAATATCAATCTCGCTAATTGGGATGATCAAGTTTTTATAGTCTTATGGGTGTATCAAACCACATAAAAAATATTGCATAAGAGTACACCTTTTAATCTTATCTTTGGTACTAAATTAGTGCCACCACTAGAGTTCCTTATTCCTTCTTTGCGTATTGTGCACATTGGCTAACTAGATGATGAATAATCTCTAAAAGCATGCCTTGATGTTTTATTACATCTAGATGAAACATGCTTTCTTTTATATTGGAGTCAAGGAGTTGAAAAGCATAAGTGGAAAGCTTGGCATGATAGATATCTCAAAAATGAAACTTTCTCTCTGGGTATGCATGTCTTGGTCTATGATTCCAAGTTTGTACAGCACTCTAGTAATCTTTGAATACATTGGGATGGTTCAGTCATCATTCATAGCATCCATCCCATAGGCGCATTCAAATTAAGATGATTAGATGGCAAATTTCTTTCAGGCTATTTTAATGGTCATTATATTTGACCCTATCATTCGATGTAACACTTCAAACTATGTCAATAAGGTATATGCCACTAGAATAGTTTAGGATTTTGGTTTATTTTCAAATAAAGCATATCATTATTTGCAGATATCTTATTTAGTTTTATTTCAACACATGGTTCTCTTTTGTTTTATCACTACATTTGGTCATGCCCATGGGGGACCATGAACATATTTTAGTGTGGGGTAAGTTTGAGGATGAATAAAGTAAAGTTATAGTTGGGAGGAATCGCACTCATAATGGGTGCACAAGTGAAAGCACATAAGGACAATAAGGCATGCAAGACATGGCGTATGACTAGAAGGGTGGAAAAAGAATGGCAATGGAAAATCCATTTTAAATGGGTTAAAAGGGAAAAATTAGTTCTCACCTTTACAAATAGAAGTTTAAATTTTTTTATAGCTGGCATGCACTACAATAAAATTGCAAGGATGGGATAGATGTAATCAATTGACAAAGTGTTAAACATAATGACAAGCGTGCCAAATGGATATCATGGCATACTGTTTGAGAGCATTAATGAGCGAAGTGATAGATGAAGGCATGGGAGAATAAATGAAACTCTTCAAGGCTATATAAGGTTGGAGGATCTTATTTTTGGAACTTTATCATTATTTTTTTTTTTAATTTATAGAATTTACACAGCTTGAGTGAAGATTTTTTCAAGCCACAATAAGAGTGTGTTTATCAAATTGAAATGACAAATTCAAAGGTAAGAAGTGAGGCAAAATTAGTGAAAAAAGAAAAAGAGTGAAATTGTGATTATAGGAACACTTTGGAGGGAGTTGCAAGTTATAGGTATCGATGTCTGCCATTAAAGGAAGTTGAAGGTAGGAAACATGTATTCATTTAAGAGAGTTGCATGGCTATGTGTCAACCTTCAAGCATCCTGAAGGATGAAGCAGCCAAAATAAAAGGCCATAAGAAGCAAGCCTTTTCTAGTAATTCATAAAGAGGAAAATTAAGAGGGCACAAGAGGATGTCCTATTTTAATTTGGGAGGAGGTTCATAGTGAGTCTAATACACAAGAAGAAAACTTGACATAATGAGTGGAAGAGACATATGTCAAGAAGGAATAAATGATGACATGCAAGGATAAAAATAAGTCTATAACACCACCTCCACCTTATATTTTAATTGAATAAATGCAATACCCTAAGTCAATTTTGTGTAGTGAAAATTAGGAGTCTAAGGTTTCCTCATGTCAAGTGCTCGACTACAATCACCATCAACCAAGAAATGAGGGAAACTTGTAGTGTGACTATAGAGTTGAGTACTAGAACACCAAAAAAAATGTCACTTATGACCTCAAAGTCTTCAATCTAATGAATGATGCTAGAGTGTTCCAGATTTATCACCTACGTTATTTTGGAAAGCCTATGAAGGCAGTGAGATTTTTGGTCTCATGCATCCATGAGGACTATTTGTACTTTTCAAGGCATAGGATGCGAATCACTTCCTAATGAATCAGTAAGGTAACATGATTATAATGTTTAGGCATTGACCTTAATATGGATCTAGAGGACCAAGAGGCAATTTAAAAGATGGTAATGGTATTAAAATATAAAAATTAGGGCCACACATTGTACATAACTAGCATTAAATATCTTTCCATTTGGGTAGTTGAATGTTTGGCTATGACCAAGCTTGAGGGTGAAGACAAATGGAAAGCGGTTGACATGGCACATCTCTATGTGGCAGTCCAAATGGCCCAAGGGAAAAAGTGTAATTATGACTAGTAATTTGCTAAAAGTATTGAGGTGTATGCTGAGAAAGCCCATCACCTACCAAATCATAAGTTTCATTACGGTGTAATTCTACTTTTACCAGTGTTTGATGAGATTAGTGTTCTAGAATATGATAATATAGAATTGAAGTGGATTTACCCACCTGAGAACAAATCCCTTGTGGAATAGTTCTAATAGTTTACCTACCTAGGCACCATCTCCCCCTCCCACAAGTTGAAAATGAAGGATGGTTTAAAGGGATGAAGAAATCCTTAAAAAATGAATGGTATGTCCCTAAAGAGTTGCATGCATAGATGGGGACTCAAGCTCAATTTTATTTTATACAACATTATTCACTCCCACACATTTATATGGAGCCCATAGATAACTTATCAGGGTTTTTAAATCGATCATATGATTTCACTACCAAGTATTTCAAGAATTCTATAAATCACATTGTTGATGTGTATAAGGTGTGCATTGACGCTGACAAAATTGAAAATAAGACTCATAATCTTTTATGATTATACTTCTACCTAGGGAAGAAGGCCTATAAGGAGAAGAATGAATATGATAACACCAATAACAATTCTCACCAGATTCTTGTGGGGGACTACATTCATGTGATGTATTACATGTTAAAGCCTAAGAATAAGGCTTCAAGAAGCCATGAGGCCACCAGATAAACCCTTCCCCTTTCACCAAAAACAAAAACTAAAAGAAGGTAGTGAAGACAGGAGAAGAGGCCAAGGCTTGATGCCACTAGGATTATGTAAGAGGATTAACCTAAGCAATAAAATACAACACCATCACCACCAAAAGACAAAGGGATGCATGAAATGTAGGAATAAAAGGGCCACAATACCACCCAATAGATATTTATCCCTTTGGGATAAGAGCATTATGCACCAGATATTAGGGTATCTAAATAAAGGGGGTGACTCTTGAGGCACCACCATAAAAGAAATCCACCCTTGAGCCTGAGAAGGATTCTTCAATGCAATAAGAAGAGCCTACCCCTGATGATGTACAAGTAGACATTGAGATTCCCACTACTGAAGAGAGGGAAGATATAGGCACAAACTTAGACACTGGTGACCAAGATGTTGGCCCAACTGGCCAACAATAAATTGATCTAGAAGTTAAAATAATAGAGTGTGATCCTAATAAGGGAAAGGGGCCTATTGGGGAATCTAAAGAACCATAAAAAAATAAGAGTGATAAACTTCCTATTCGTGGCTATCTCTAACAAAATGTCCCTGAAGAGGAACTATATATTTGGGAGTATTTACCTAAGGAAGAATCTTCCAATCAAACTCGATGTGAGCTCTCCTTCTATATAGATGTATATAATGAGGAATGTCACTTTGAGCTTCCATTAACCAGCACAAATTTGGCACTAGGGGAGGTCTTCCTGAAGTATTTTGGGTGGATCCCCAACAATGCTCAACAGTTCAAATAGGAATGACCCTAATTAAACTTGCTCTGAAGGTCACAAAGTAAAATGTTCTACATGAATATGTTGTTCTCCATCTATAGTAAAAACACCATGAAGACATTTTCATGTACCGATATGAATGTAGCAAAAGGTTGAGGCTTGAACAAGAATTTAAAGAGCTCAAGTACTAGTAAGAAGCAATAATGGTGTCTCGAATGAGGACAGTAAAACTCTATAAGATAATTTTGTAAAATCAGCTAACACTTACCAATGGGGTCCCTCTTATAGTGGAAACCATTGATAATTTGGAGACCTTGGTAGATATTTTATTAAAAAAATTCAATGACCAAGTGAATCCCCAGAAGGGGTATACTTGGGCCACAAAATAATTTTTTGAGTCCATCAAAGTATGTAAGAGATTTTTAGCCAAGGTTGGTGCCATAATTCTTATCATCAATGGGATTTTTATAAATTAGCATGAACCCTAAGGTTTTAGAAGGTAGGATTCAAATGGAAGAATACCAGCACCAACAATTAGCTGAGAATGCTCTGCCAATAAAGGATAGAGTGCAATGTGCAAAAGCATTCCAAGATGTGGAGGAACTGGAAAATAAGATCATCTCTCACTACCAAGATCTTAATACCAATTTTATGGCACTCTGAGGATAGAGTTTGATAGAATTTAGGTCGCTTGAGGACATCCATAAAGATGCCACTACTAAACATGAACTTTTAATGACTCAAGAAGGTGACTTTATGGATTAACTTGAGAAGTCAAAATGACTGAAGGGTGAGGTTGAGGAAATCACATCTACCCTACAAACTACCTTCAACCACTACGAGGAATTCAAATGCCAAGTTGAGCAAATGGGACCAAAATTTTTGGAATTAGAGGGATCTGAAGATGGTGTATAGTTCAAGATGAACTATTAGGTTTGTGGGGGGTGATTATGGACCCCAAATTTTGTATTGAATTATTCAAGTACCTTTTGAAGACAACATCTAAGATATAGGCATGGAAGTGAACCTAGGCACTAGAGAGATAAGGTGTGGAAGGCCTTAGCATAGAAGAAGCAAGTCACAAGGAACATGGATGCAGAAAAAATGGAAGAACTAAGGACAAAAGACTTAGATACTAACGTATGACTTGGACAAGGGCATAAAAAGTGGAGACGGTTAGGAAATGGTTCATGTGAGCATTAGAGGAGAATAGTCATGCTCGAATATAGAACCAGTTCATGAGAATATAGGAGAATGATAATGAATATCTATCATAGAGAGGGTATATAGGGAGAACTAGTCATTGGTAAATCATCATTTTGACATTAATATTGTAATAGAATGGTTGGGGCAAAACCATGTATAAATACCCCTTAGTTTTAATTAGAGAAGATCTTTGTAATTACAAACTTGCAATTGTAATAATAAACTCAGTCTTATGTTCTTGATATGTGACGTGACCTGTGTATGGTGATATTTGATATGTAATGAGATAGAATACTTGTGTTGCTGAGACAACTTTTGTAATCTTGTTATGGAATAAATGGTACTATTGCTTTTTTTCTCAAATTGCACCTCTCTTTTTCCATGATGATTAGTTTAAGTATGGAATAAGAATGATAATATTATATATATATATATATATATATATATAGATGTTTATGGCTATGTGCCTATTCAATTACCCTAGTATAGATAACTCAATGTATATACCATCGTACAATAAAACCAATAAGAATCGGTATTAAGCTATGTGCTTCAGGTGAGTATGTGAATTTATTTATCACATGATGAGTCAACGCGCTAACTCATTGGACTAATTATTCTCTTTAGGCATGTGACTAGGATAATTCATGCTAAACTAAAGGAAAAAGACCCAATAACCTCCAAAATAACTTACATCCTCTAAAAAAACCTTCATATTGAGCTATCACAAGCTCATAAACTATTTACTTACATTCATCAAGCTAAGCAAAATAATAAATAACATACCTAAATTTAATAATTCAAAAAACAAGATTCAAATATTTGTAGATATTTTGGCAAAGATATGATACGCATCCAACCTCATTCATCAAACTAAAATGAAAAATGAGTTTACAAAAACCAAAAATCAAGAAACTTTGAGAGCCATTTAAATTTGTAGGCCTTTACATTTAATGCACATAAAAGGCACATATGGTGGAGTTAGTATTTTTAATACCAAACACATCATTTGTGTTATTTCATTAATGTTCACTAAGTGCTACAAACTAAAAATATCAACTTTTTAACATTTATAATGTTATATCCTATGAAAACTTCAAAATATCAATGCTCCAATAAGACTAAAATAAAATCATCGATTAAGTTTCAAATAAAAATGAATGCCAATGTCTAAAATTATGTCATGCAATGTCTTTCACCATCTTAAACTATAATTTAAACATTTTCAAGGTATTTAAAACATATTACATTTTATGTTGTGTTACAGATATTGAAATATATGGATAAACTCTACTTATACCAATGACAATTTTTTTGTGTTTTGCCTTGCTTGAAACCCTATGCAAAACATAACTTTAACACTTCACTTTATGACAAAGGAGAATTATATCAATACTATCATATTAAAAAATCATATTTCGACATCCAAATTCCATTTATAGTTTAAGAGTGTCATGACAAAGAATTAAATTTTACTACCAAGCTTGAGGAAACTCAAATGTAACAGTGTATAGGAAAAAATTGTCAATATTGTTCAAAGATTAAAAAAAATATTAGATTTAGTTTTTGAAATAAAAAATGGATTATATCCAAGACTGAGAAGATCAAAAGGTTACTGCAAAAAAATTCTATTTATTGTCAATGTGGAAATATGTCTAAGCAAGATTAACAATAATCAAGTGCTCACAACTTCAACTATTTAGAAACAAAAGTGACAAAAAAAATAATTATTATGTTTATTTTTGTGTGAAAATTCTAATTATTAATTTCAAGAATAATCAATAGAATGTGCAAGTATGAAAAAAATAAAAAATGCACTTAGATCATAATAAACATAAAGTATATATGCAAGTTAGCCCCTTCTAAATTATGGTATTGAATCACAAGGTATATGAAAATTTAGTAAAGGTAAATTTTTTGAGAGGGATATAAAATTTTGTGATAACATAGTGAAGGGATTTGTAACAAATTTGAGTGTCTATGTGCTAACGCGAGTAAAAAGATGCACGTGTCTAAGTATAAAAATAAATAATGAAAACATGTACCTTTACTTATTTATGTAAGGAAGGATGAATTGAATGATGCTCAAGGTAGGCTCCATCCACATGATTTTTTTTTATGCTATTAAATATGTCATACCTAAAACAATGTCTAATCATAACAAGTAGTCAATTCAAATCAATGTGAAAAATGTAGCAATGTGTAAACCATAAATTAAAAAGGGAGCACATGAATGACTACACCTGGTGTACCAATGTCAATGTTGCTTCAAATAAAATAAAAATCTATTCCAATGAGAACTTTTTAGACAACTTCCAAACATAGATAATGCTTCTCTAAGAAATTTTTCCACCTAATCGACTTCTTGATCAAGGAAGAAGACAAATGGACCATTTATGGTGCTCTTAGATCACTCAAGTTAATTTAATACTTTTTCTCAATAACTTTTGCTCAATATTTTTTCTCAATGTTGAAAATATACATAAAATGTTGGCCTAGATAAATGGAGAAATAACTCGAAAACTACATTATGAATATTGTATTTCACATAAAATATATTAATGTATTATTTTGAGATGGATTTTACAAGGTGAGTTGAAGCTTGAAAAAGAATCATGGGTGATTATAGGGAGAAAAACCATTTTCTCATGTAACCAACATATTAAAAAAAACTAATTAAAACATTAAATAAATAGCTTTGGGTCATAAACCCAACAAACTCCCCTTGATCCAAATAGGTATAGATGATGAAGATATGGAGCTATGACTATGAAGTCATCAATGAATCTGTGCTACATCTACAAGCTATCACACTATATATAATAGTACTAATCAAATTATGGCTAATGAACATAATCATGGCTTGCTCATCCCCTTTTTCTATCATACCGTACTGTAGTAGAACCTGATCAAAGCCTATCCAACTATATCAACCCACATAAGGTCCCACAGAAGAATCTATCCAAGTGATCCTATAGTATTTCTTATAGCACATCTCTTAGATTCCCAATAATTTCCACCATTGCAGACATGCCTTTGCTCAACACTCAAAATGCTAGCATATCTAATGTTAACTCCTACAACCACCGATGACTGATCAAAGGCCATTATGCAATATCGTCCCCCTATCATGTGAGAAGTGAGAAGTTGTGCAGCATAAAAAACAAATTTAAACTACTATGTATGCTCCTCAACAATCATATCAATGTACTAAAATAAAATCAAAATTGAAAGCAAAGTACACAAACCAAAAATTGTTATCCAAGCAGTGAACCCATACTTTGAGCAAATAGCGAACTGGAGAAGGATAATTATCCTCCAACATCTATGGATCCTCCAAACTCTAGTTGGCTCTTTTTAGCCTGTTAGATCCTCAAGGACCTATAAACACCAAACTATAACGCCATCATCACTGACAACACAAGCAGTGGGGCACGTCGTTACAGTCTTATTTTTGTGTATATAATGCATTTGGAGAAATTTTACAAAGATAGGGTGTTAGATTCTATTGATAATGTACCCATATAACATTACGTTCAATACATTTGGCATAAAATCCACATAATGAGACTCCAAAATAAAAATTTGACCATTCCAATGTGTCCAAAATGTTGAGAACCATGAAAATCACCTGGTCATACAACCACAGGTGTAACTAGCCACTTACACCCTTATATCTCCTTTTACATAAATAATGTCAAAAAATAATTTTGATAAAATTTTGACAAAATAAAATCAATGGGTTTTGAACCCTAGACCTTCTCTATTGAAATTAACTAATAAAATTACTCTATCTACCTCCTTATCAACTAATTTGAAAATACAATGTCAAAATATTTTATATATCCTTGGTTTTCAAGATGAAAAATAAAAATTACATGCTCCCTAATTTGTACTAAAGATTTTCACCTGGCATGTAAAAAAGAAAAACTAAGTTGTGCTTCTTGGTGGATCCCACAAGTATAAGAATAAAAAAAATTAACCAAAACCTATTGAAAATTGATGATCCATAATTTGTGGGTTGTGTGCATACTATAGGTGATTTTGAGCAAGTTGTGGGTTTCAATGCAAATCCAAAAGCTTTTATGACTGATGGATCTCCTTTTATGACTTCTTAGTTTCAATCTTCTATTTTTTCCTCTTTTCCTACATTATTTGGACTTTGCTCAATATAAAATTCAAATTTGAACCCAAGTCTTGACTGTGGGAGCACTTACATCTATTTTAGACCGTCCTCATAGCGTAACCTCTTTGTTGGGTTCTACAATTTACAAAAAATAATCCCTTGAAATGCAACTATAGCACCCCGTTATGTACTTCACTGCAAACTAAGTGTTCAAATAATATTGCTTCTGCCATATGTATGTCTCATATTGATCAGATTGGGCTCCTTTGCCTTGCATCATTATCCTTCAATCCTCTGAACCGGGCTAAATGTCCTCATGCATAGTTTCATCCAAGCTCTGATACCATTGTTGGCCCAGATAAATGGAGAAATAATCAGAAATCTACATTGAGAATATTGTATTTCACACAAAATATATTAATGTATTATTTTGAGATGGTTTTTACAAAGTGAGGTGAAGCTTCAAAAATCTTCACATGTGGTTATGGGGAGAAAACCAATTTTCCCATGTACACAACATATAAAAACAAACTAATTAAAACATTAAATAAATAGATTTGGATCATAAACCCAACATAAAATATCTAGATATACGTCGCCCTTTTGAGGTAAGGGATTGGAAAAACTTACATTGCAATAACTCATCTAAAAATAAAGTGTTAAATGCATCTAATATGTTTATACATGTGACTTCCCATATATCTCAAAAGTGTTTTTTTGAACTTGAGATGACTTCCATTACTTTATGTATATGATATAAATATTATAAGGATTTATATGTGTTACCTGTCTAACATGGCATACCCCCTTTTGGGAGCATATATTGAAAACAATACACATGTATAATATAGTCCAACATGAAATCTAATGCAAATTTCCCAACCCTTATTACTTCAACAAATAATAAAGGATCAATAAATTCATGTATAAAATATAAATATTATATTTAGATTTTATCTTCTGTAAATGAACTACTAATCATCTCTATTTATAAGAGATTTCAAATTAAATAAAACACTATGCACACCCATTCTGACTTCCAATGGTAAGCTGACTAAAAAATATTGAAAATGGTAAATGCAAGTGCACTTAAATTAGGGGAGATAAATCATAATATGGTATGAGGATAAGTGGGGACTATAAAACTAATATTATGTAATCTATAGGATGCACAGTAGGATGGGGAATTAATGCATTAAAATCAGCAAGAGGGCCCATATTTTACAATTTAAACCTAAAAATATAAAATAATCCAAATATGCTAAATTGATATATTTCAACACTAAATAATGCCATACGCCCATTTTTAGGTGTCTACATAATTCTCCACTTTTATGTGTGTGCATGCATACATATCAAAATAAATCAAACAAGTGTAATTATGAGGTATTGAAGAAGAATTTGCAGCCAAAAATTGTAAGAGTTCTTGAAGTTAATAACAGATATGATAATGATGTGAAAGTAAAAACCAACAGAGAGATTACCTTATCACATAGTCAAGATGTATGACCTAAAAAATTGAATAAACCTTATCTCCTTGCAATCTGAATAAGCATCTTTATTACCCTTTTGAACTGACATAAAGAGCGTAGAGTAAGCATATATGCTAATATGTTTAGAATATGAAATTTTGGGTACTTGAAAACATAATGAAAACATTTAAAAATATATGAATGTATATGTAAATCAATAATCAAGGAATTTTTTAAATAACCAAGTAAAAATAAAAATTATGAAGGAATACACCAAGTTGTGTGCAAGTTACAAAGTCATTTCTATAGAATCCATGAATGTGCATCTCATTGAGGAGACTGAGTTAAGTGTTTGTTATAAATCTATCATGTGTGCCTCAAAATATATAAGTAAATAGAATAATATCTTGTGATTCTTTTGTAAATGTTTTAAATATAGGAACAAGTGTCTTGTAACTCTATGCAATGTGAATTATAACATCATGAAATTGATGTGTATCATCATGTAATTGAAGATACAATAAGAAGATTATATTTTCCACTTTGGAAGTGTGAGATGTGCCTATGTATCACACATTACAAAATAATGGACTATGCATACCATGTGTAAAATAAGAAATCATATACAACTTGGAGGAATTTAGAAGGATGAGACTGATAGGTATATTTTGGGTTGTGAAGAAGCTATGAAGAATGAAAATAACAATGATGAAGAAAAATAAGAGACTGGGAATGAGAATGCCAATTTGGTTTCCCTTTCAAAATATGATGCACAAAGGTATCTTGAGAATATTTATCAAGAGAAGAATTTTTACTTGGCAAAGGATTTTGACATACCTCACCGATCTCAGGTACCTATAATTTTTTTATGAAGGTTACAATGAATGGATCTTCACACCCTAATACCCAATTTACTGATGTAAAGATAGATGCTATTATTGGTTTTAAACGTCCTCAATTTCAATATGATATTGAGGATAAATTTTTTTTGATTGGACATACAAAGGTGAATAACATTTTTGGATCTACACATTCTAACACTAAAGTTATTATTTTAGAATTGAATATCGCAAGTGAATATATTCATTCTTATTTTCAAGTTTATGTAGATATAAAAACCCTCAATACAAAATTAGCATTCAAGCTAAATCTTCAACTAATGTATGTATAGATCTCTTAGCTTTCCAAAAAAATAGTGGATCTTTTGGATTGTATGAAGATAAGTGTTTTTTCAAAATTATTTTTTGATGATCTTAATCCACATTTACATAGGGATGAAAGTCAAAGGAATAGAGATTACTATTATTTAGTTCTAGTGGGGTCACCAGGTTTCTAAAATTTTAGAGGATGATATTTAGATTGAAAAAGAGTTATTTTTAAAGGCTATATAAGTTTGTATAATAACTTCAAAGTCTTTTTAGATCTTAAGAATATATATCCTAAAATCTTGAAAAAAATGATAAACATTTACTTTCTTAAGTTTCATAAAGCTAAAGATCCTTTTTCGAATGATGTTTAAAACTATGGTATTTATCATATTGAAAATTTCTTCCTCATACATCCTAAATGTTACAAAGATCCTTTTGATCAAGTAGAGTTAAGTTGGAAATATGATAAAAATTTATGGCTCATCCTAAATAATGAATTCAATACTACAGATTGTATTAAATCTCATAAGGTTTCTCATAGTAGACAAAATAGTCTAACTATGATTAAATGGGTCGGTAGAATATAGAATTCAACTAGCTTTGCCACTCCTATGGATGAGTTATTCAAAAATATGAAATTCCACTTATTAACTCGGGATAATCCAACTCTTTTTCTTGGTTGTCTAAAAAAGAGCTGCTCAATATTAAAATCTATCATTCCTAAATGGTACGTTTGGAAATATATAGATTATTTTCATCTTGTCACTCAATTGGAAAGGTGGGTCTAGAAAATAATAGTTCTTTCCATGAAAATATACAAAATGAACAATCACTTTTGGATAAGGTGGATCAACTAACAATTGATATTTCACTTAAATATTTTCAAAACAAGACTTGTAAATAAACAATTGGATGCCTCACTTTGGTGAATAATAAGTTTATACACTTAATATTATTAACTTTATCACTTTACTGATGTTTTCTCTTGCAACAGTTTTTTAGTGTGATAATTTCCCTAAGTTTACACTTTAAAGGGTACATCAAGAATGGGATGGGATTAGCTCATGTTACTTTGCAAGATGTGTTGGCATTATATCATATCACACCATTGCTATTAACAATTGGACATTTTCAAAGTCTCTATCCATCTTTCCTCTCCATCTACTTCCTATCCAAATTACTCGTTTCCCTATATTATGCAATATCAACCTAATTGACACCATATATTTTATGCTTTAGTACTTGTAATGTGCCAGCCTACCCAATATAGTTATGAGTGTGTTTTTTGACATTTTTATTATATCAGTTGACTATTACTATCGATTTGGAGTTTAGGGTTAGTTTAAGTTATTGGAAAAATATATATAGGGCTCATATTTCATTCCTAATAAAATATATCACATTTATACACTTTGCTTGCCTTTAGATTTCTACCTTAAGGATTATTTTGGAGAGTTATTAGTTTAGAACCTTATCTTGGAAGTCATTTTCTATGGTGTCATTGAAGCTCAATAGGATTTGTCATTGGGATTTCCTAACTAAGGATATAAATGTCTTAATCTAACAATTTGAGGTCTTTAACCTACAATAATCTCTTGTAAAGTGCCACTTGAGCCAAAGGAGATTGAAGCATTGATGGGTCCACCCTTAGGTAAGTATTTATATCGCTATACTATTCCCTTTATTTATTTAGTAGATTAGATGTTTCTTATTGCTTTGTGGATATATGTGAGTATCCTTGTGTAGGATTCTCCTTCTAATGAATAAGATAGTATAGATATAGGGTTGCTTAGGCATTTCAATTATCATCTTAGGCTATATGTACACCTATTTTGTTAACCATTTCACCTCACCTTATTTACATTTATATGTCTTATCATTTATTTTATTTTGTACCCCTTTACAAACATTTACTTTAATTGCATCTTTATTGTCATAGTTACAACCATTTACCTTTATTTATGTCTAGTGAAAGATATATCTGTGTGTCATAGGCATAGACTTTGGAATCCTTTCATCTTGACATTTGAGTTTCAGGATACCCTTTTCTAGTTTTATAGATATCATTGGTCCTTACCCACTCCTCCAAGTATATGTAGGCTCTATTCGAGTTCTAGTCTATCGAGAGGAAGAAGATAATTATAGGCCATCCTAGCTCATGCATACATTAAAATGAAGGGAAATAATAATCCTAATGCTATAGAACTAAACAATCATAATAAATTATCCAAACAATATTACATGACTTATAATTTTATGACCCAAAACCAAGCAATTGTCATGTGACTTTAACTAGATTTAAAAGTTGTGAACTACATAACAACCCTAAGACTGCTAAATAAGGTCACTTACCCCAATATCATGAGGTAGAAGAGCAATGTGATATTGATTATAATGAATAAATCATCATATACCTTCATGAGCATCTTGAGCACAAGGGCACAATCTCTTATATCAACCCTTAACCCCTTCAGACTTGCAATCCTTATCCTACTTATAGAACAGTTTGGGATAATTCTCCACACATTTTTATGGATATCGAATCTAAATAAATTATAGCTTTTATGTTTTCAAAAATCCCAACTATATCGATCAACCAAATATAATTTTCCTCTTTTTCAACTGTATCAGCCAAACTCGTGTAGGTTCCTTGACTTCACAACTATATCAACCAGCCCGGTGTAGTTTATTTCCCCTTCAATGTTTGTTTCAACTATATCATCCATCTCAATACAGTCTTCCATGTCTAGATAAATTCTGACTATATTGGCTAGTTTGATACAATTTATTTCAGTGACCAGTTCTACTTTTATTATATCGATTATGTATATACACTATTTCTACCCCTAATTATGATTATATTGCATCAATTGGGCTGATATAATTTGTTTCTAATGTCCTTGTGTAACTAGCTGCATCAACCAAGATGATACTATTTGTTTAATCTTACTCAAATATACTGGTATGTTAAGACTGCATTCTTTGATTCTCAATCATGTTCATTATGCATCAGTTTCTTATCCAACTAGTCCACCTCATAATTCAGTCACTCTTTTACAATTTTGTCCTACTCATATGGGCTTTGACAAATGGGACTCCATTGAATAACTTTCTAAGTTCCCCTCTCAAATAGCATTTATTGAGCTCATGACGACCTCTCCATGTCATATAAATAGACTTATGTAACTTTTATTTGACATGAACATTCCTCACCACCACTAATGGAGAAAGAAGCCTTATTGCTTGGATCTAAGGAAAGTATTTTTCAATAATGCAAAGAGATGTTGATCTAGGTTGATAAAACTATAGATGCCTCTCTCTCATTAAAATTTCCTATAGCATATATGATCCTTGAAAAAAATTACATCATGTAGATGATCCTTTATTGTTCATTAGTGTCCAAGTTTGTGATATTCAAGTCAAGCGAGCCTTGATAGATGAAGTTTTTGGCACTTGTGTTGCCTCTCTAAAAAACATCAAAACTTTAGGGTAATTATAATGTAATATTAAGTCTACCCAAATCATTGTTAATGATATGACATAAGATAAATGCTTTCATTAGGATGCATTTTGCTGCATATCATAATATCACTTATCATAATAAGATTCAAGATTATGATATTTAACTTACATATATTGTTAAACATTTTTCTTTCTGCCCTTAGACTCATTAGAGGATGACAGTGGTTTCTTCTACATGTCAATGCATAAAATTTCCTTACAAGGGTGTTATCTATAAGTTTCAAGATGATAATAATTCTTGGAATTTTAAACAAATCTAAAAGTGTGGTGCCTTTAAAATTCTTACCCTTTAGCCTCTACCTAGCATTCCTTTCCTTGAATATCAATATTTTAATTATCCTATCAAATCTAATCAAGGTTATAGTGGCCATCTAAAACTTATGGGTAACATTCCACCTACCCTCCTAGATTATAATGATGATGAGCCTGATGAGATTAGCCTAAAAATGAAAACATCATATCCCCCTTCCAAAATCATAGCTCAGATTCCAACCTCCTTGTAACCTCATTCTCATAAGTAGACTAATGAATTTTTTGCTTATGTGGTCATTACTAAAAATATCACTTCCCATACATTCTCTAGTGATATAGTGGTAGAATCCCTTAACATCAATCTTATTAATCTAAACTATGATGATGGTTATACACTTGATGACCCATATTTATTTGGTTACACCCAAGCTAAGGATGTGGAAATCACTTATTTCTCTCTCTTGCCCTCTTATAAGCAATTGTCATCTTCTAGCATTAACTTAATTAATCTTGTTCAACCCATCCCTCATTTTGACTTGCCTAACATTATTCCCCCTTTAGTTGATGTTTACAAGTATGAAATGGAGCATATTCTAGATTCTAATTCACATACAACACTCATTGATTTTGATCCTCTTTAGAGCATGCTCGAAGATTAATCCATAATTAGACCATATCATTTTCACTACATTTTTTGATCCCATGAGGTCAATTCTTTTAGGGATGTTGGCCAAACTTATATGGTCTACACAGAGGTTGAGTCCCAAATAAATAACAATACCATATTATTATTTTCATAGAGTATATGGTCACTCACAACACTAGTGTAGAGCATACCAGATATATCAAAATGAAAATGAAGTTCTTGAGTCAACCATTATATGCCCTGATAATAATTATTTATTTGATGAGATTCTAAACATACCCCATTATGGGAAACTAGATAGTGTAAAAAGATCAAAATTTACACTCATTTGTACTCAAATATTATCTGGGATGCCATTATTATTGTTATATACCCTCCTACTTGAATAATTTCATAAAAAATGTTTCCAAATATTTTAAGGCTCTCCTTTGGTGTTGAACATTAGTTATTTAATCAATCTTAGAGACAAAACTTGTTTCCAGGCATCCTAAAGCATCAAAGGCTTTTTTTTCAATCTCCCTAAGCCAACATAGGATGACCTGGTAGAGTGGAAAAGTCATTTTGTGCATCAAAAATTCAATTTTGAAGTTTTATTATGCTTTTTGGTAAGCTTTTAGGAAGGTTGGCAAAGTTTGGTGATTTATGGTGGCTTATACAATTTACTGTCCATCCCTAAATTTTCCTTTGAGTGTCATTATTCTCTAGGAGGGAGCTACTAGTAAGTTTTTTTTTATATAGATAAATGGGGGTTAAAGGGTCCCTCACCCACAAAAAATTGAACAAAAAATCAACCATTTGCCTTAGATGAAAATCCATGAGGGAAAAAAATGTCAAAAGCAAGCTAAACAAGCCCCATTCAACCAAGGGGGATAACCAACCCAAAGGCAATCCCAAGGGAGCCCATCAAGCCCCCTCTTTCCCTCTTTTAAGGTGAGAATTAAGAAACTTTAGAGGTGAACCTAAGGCCAACCTCTCTTTATTTTTCTCTATTTGAACTATGGTCCACTTATCCAATATACTTGATCTACCAGACCCATCAAAGGAGGAAATGGATTGCTCTTTATGAATAGTGCCAATAGAGTCTTCCTTACTTGCTAAATCTGACACAAATTGAGCATTATCTCTCTTAACCACACTAATTCAGTCCATAACTAATAGAGACAAACATACCAACTTCATATCAGGATTCTATGGATACCCAATGTGATAATTATCAGTGTTAACACCTAAATCAAGACCTTGAAAATCTTCTTTAGAAGGACCAACAATATCAAAAAATATTTAGAGGAAACTTGAGAGGAAAAGCAAGAGTGATACAAAGGTGATCATCAACTACATCCTTCCACCAAGAAAAGGCCACCTTTAACATGATGAAAGAATAAGAAGAGGCCAAATACCCTTGTACAAAGCACCTACAACATTTGAAGGGCAATCTTTTGTAGTCAAGGGATCATGACCAACCCCGATCATTAACCCTAAGCTCCATAGAAGTAGAGATATCCTTACATAAATCTAAAAAAATAAGGATCCACACATAAGTAGTGCAGTAATAGCTAGAGGAAGAGGCATCAATTGCCAATAGTTTACTAGGAGAACCACCAATGGTTGAAAGACAGGATTCTGAATATATTAGTAAATAATTTGATTCTTTTTTTATTATTTATAGTATTCGAAGGGAATTGACAACTCTCTGTTCCACTCAATAAAATGGTATTGTTGAAAGGAAAAATTGCACCATTATAGAAATGGCTAGAATAATATTGCATTTTATAAATGTTCTTAACTTCTTATGGGTTGAAGCCATGAATATTGTTGTGCATATTATGAATAGATTCCCTACTAAAGCTTTACATATTTCTACTCCTTTAGAAATGTGGTCTAAAAAAAAATCAGTGTGGCTCACCTTAGCATCTTTAGTAGCCCTGCTTCCATCTTTGTTCTTAAATTTAAAATAAAGAAGCTTGATCATACCTCCTATTCTTGCATTTTCATAAGTTATAGAGGTAAAACTAAAGGATTAAGAGTATATGATCCATTTAAATGATAAATCATTAAGAATATGAATGTTCTTATTCTCAAAAAATTCTTTTATGAGCCCTCTATGGAACCTCCTCATTATTTTTCTTTTAATGAACCTGGATCTCATTTTTCTCCTTATGAAGAAACAGATGCCATAGAGGAAGTTGATCCATCTTTGAATAACTGAGAATCTGAAAAAACCTCTGCATTTCATGTTCAATCTAAAAGACCTAAATGGGTAGAATCCTTAATTCAATCTTCTAGTCTTAACAATTTTAATAAATTAACTAAAAGTCAATATTTTTATTGTACTTTAATGACTATGTATAAATGTGAATCTCGATCTTTTGAGGAATCTATTATAGATGACAGATAGAAAATTGTTATGCAGATTGAGTATAATATCATAATTAAAAATTAGACTTAGAATTTTGTCTCACGTTTTCCTAAAAGGCATATTATTGGTTATAGGTGGTTTTATAAAATCAAATATAGTTCAATTGGTAAAATAGACAATTTAAAGCAAGATTAGTTGATCGTGGATTTACTCAAAAACCTAGGATTGATTATGTTGAAACCTTTTAACTTGTAGTAAATATGAGTATTGTTAGATTGCTTATTGTTTTTTCAATCAAAAATGGTTGGATTATACACCAAATGGATGTTAAAAATACATTCTAGAATGGTGATTTAGAAAAGGACATTTATATGACTCAACTTAAAAGTTTCATTGACCCTAACAAAGAGCATTATGTTTACAAGTTAAAAAAATATTTGTATAGTTTAAAATAAACTCTTGAATTTGATATTCTAAAATTACTAAATTTTAAAGAACTTGGTTTCTCTAACTATTATTTAGATAATGATCTCTTTGTTAAAGTAAAAATGGTCATTTCATCTTGATTGTATTATATGTTGATGATCTTCTGATTATTGGTGATTTAATTAGGTTAATTCATAAATATAAGGATAGATTAAATTAAATATTTGAAATGACTGATTTAGACATACTTCATTTTTTTAAAATAATTATATTTTAATATAAAAACTCAATTGTTGTATCACAATATCAGTATGCATATAATATTCTTGTTGATTTTAATATGTTTATTGCAAGTCTGCATCTACTCCTATTAAAGTCGGTGTTAAACTTGATTCAAAACATGCATGTGAAAAATCTAACCTTACTTTGTACAAAACATTTGTTGGTAATTTGATTTATCTAACCATCCATTACCAAGCCAGATAATTCATATGTTGTTAGTGTTTCTTTTATATATATATATATATATAGGTCTATATTTGGATCATTGGAAATTAGCAAAGAGAATACTTCAATAAATCAAAGGAATTATAAATTTTGGTTTATTTTATTCTTTCATTAATAATGCTAATTTATATGGTTATTATAATACTGATCATGTTGGTGATACTGTAGATCACAAATCTACTTTTAGATGTGTATTTAAGTTTGGTGTAAGTGCTACAACTTGGAGTAAAAAATAACTTAATGGTATCTATCTCTTCTACAAAAACATAGTATATAAGTGTTAAGGAAGTTGTTAAAGAAGCCATGTGGTTATGAAGGTTGTTAAGAGAACTTCATTTGGATGTTTCTCATAGTACCACCCTTCATTATGATATCCAAAGTTGCATAACTCTAGCAAAAAATATAATGCAACACCAATAAACTAAACATATTGAAGTTTTTGTGCATTTTATCTGAGAGAAAGTCTTTAATGTTGATATTTATCTATAGTTTTATCCTGTAGATGAAAAAGTGATAGGTATAGTTGGGCTTCTCGAAGTTATCATTGAGGGAGAGTATGCATGATAATGCCACCTCTGAACAACCATGTGTTCCTTCTTCCTCTCTATATTTCTTCTCATTATAAAGCATTTTAATATATCATGTTTTATGACATTTCATATGGAAGTTAATTTTAAGCTCAATATTTAAAAACATTTTTTAATAGAGGTTCTTATGCTATAAAAGGCTCCAATAATGCTTAGATGATTATTCATGAGAAACTATGAGATGTAGTCTCATGATCATCGTAGCCTTGACTTATTTTAAGTAGTTTATAGATTGTAATTCCATTTGTTTTAAAACGTGATGTTTGGCATGATCAAAGTTTTTAGATCATTCCAATTTGTACATAAGATAATTAATTGTTAAGTTTACTATGGAATGCATCTTCACTTAGCATTAAGGGAGAATGTTGGAACATTTAATGTTATGTTGGTACCATTATTGGGCCCTTAACAATTTACATGGTAAAATAGTAAAAGATTTATTATTATATTTTACACAGGTTAAAACTTCATGTAAATGTAATAATAAAACATTGTATTAATTACCAACTTGGTTCTTCGAGAAAAGGTGGACCCGTTGATTACAATCATCACCTCTCCTCGTTCCTATTATACATAGGATTTTACCCCTATGGTAAAACATACACTCGATACACTCAATTGAAAATCAGTGATTATGACAAAGTTATATTTACGTGTGGTAAATATATTAAAAGGTTTTGTGAAAAAGGTTGATATAAAGAAAGAGTGAGGGAAGAATGAATTATATTGGGCAATTATGTTTATTTACATATGAATAATCATCTTTGTGGGTTTTTAACCTCTCAAGAGGTTTTCCCATGTTATCTCATTGTGTTCACTGATATGTGCTTTGTTATTCATGTTCATTTTTATATTCTATCATGTGTTATTGAATATACATTGCATAATGATTTCAAATCTCATCACACTATGGTTCCTAGATTCAAGCAGTTACATGTTTGGATCCTGTTGTTTTCTCATTTAGCCTCACATAGATACAATTTGCAGTAGCTTGTGCCTGTCTTATTTGAAATTCATTTTGGGTGTATGTGTAGGTTATTAGTTTAGATTTTACATGTCTTTGACTATTGATGTTGGGTCTACTTGTAAATTGATTGTACACTTTAATATTTAGGGACTTATTTGATTTCCTAGTGTCAACATCACCCCACACTAAACTAATTGTTCATCCCTAGAAAACCAATCCAACTCTTGATTGTTTTCCTTGTACAACCCAATTGCCTACGAAGTTGCACCATAAATAGCAACTTTGTTTATATTTACCATTTTTGGAAAGTTTGGTTATGCATGCCTTGATATGAGATGATATTCATTATTTATGTGGCAAGTAAAAACTTATATGCTCTTTACCTGTCTATTGTCAGATCAGTGGGTCCTTACCTTCCTCTAGGCTTTCTTGTCTTATTCCTTCTACAAGACAGAGTGTGCACTTTGCATGTGCATAGTGACTCAATTTATTTTTCTCA
Source organism: Torreya grandis (assembly GCA_037957365.1). Lineage (NCBI taxonomy): Eukaryota > Viridiplantae > Streptophyta > Pinopsida > Cupressales > Taxaceae > Torreya > Torreya grandis. The sequence continues at coordinate 331,460 of JARHVA010004314.1, read as the reverse complement.
ATAATAGGATATTCTAATGAGTTCAACTTTATACTATCATCTGCATTCTGAAGGATAAGCCTCCCTTGACGTTGGGGTGGTCATTTATTTCATGTCACAGCTTGCATTATTGCATAACCACCCCAACTTTTCCCCAAGGGATACAAGAGCTTGACCATGCCACCTGCTTCTACTAGTTTTTCTCATGATAACCCTCATCTGCACATCCTCATGTAAGGGAATCTATAGACCAAAATCTTTTTCATGCATCTCTGACTTAACTTTTCACCTTACATTCCCTTGATGGGTGCAAGTTAACTCACACTTTCACAAGTTGGGTTTGTTGAGTTAACCTAAATATTTACTACTGCATATGTGTCACTCCCTTGTAGTGTGCACCTAAATTACCCTCTAATAATAAGGGTATATTTTTAGATGGTTTCATCCATCTAGGTGGGGATGACTGCTTGTTTTCATCATTCTACACCTCCCCTTTCGATTTCATGTCAACATCTGGAAGGTCTACAAAAACACTACTAAGGATAGCACTGTAAAGACTTATTGTCTCCTCTCTTTGCCTCACCATATAGATTCATAATTGAAGTCCTATCATCTTATAGGTGATCAACTCCACCATGCATTCTCTTCCCATGTAGTGCTACCAATTTTCTTTATCTCAGATTTGCACTTGCCACCTCTGATCTAGTTCTTCTCCTCCAAATCTTCTCCATCTATGGGTCTTCCCTAAGTTTCCTACATCTTATCATATGCTTCCCACCCTTTACCCATTTATTCTTGAAGAGGGAATTGAATCCTTCTAGAGACATATCCTACACAACTATTCTAGTTAATTGGTAGTCTTCTTCATTTCTTCCCTACTGCTTATAGGCCCTTAATCTTCTTGTGATCTCTCAAAATGGGAGAAAGTCCAAATTTCATAGATTCTTTTATTCAAGTGACCCACATAAAATAATAAAATGTGTGAGGCCTTCAAAATCACATCCTTTCAACTATAGAAAAATGGCTTCTCATCTCCATTTACCAATGTTGGGCTCTTCTATCCATAGACGTTAGAGCTCATTTCGTAGGTCTTTATCATCCTTATCCCTCTGAGCCTATCAACTTTACCATAAAATGTATGTCTCTTAGTCTTTTACATTATAGCTTTGACAACAATTCTCTCTCATAATTAACCTGTTTCAACAATAATTATATTTGGTAACCATTATCATGGTTTATTAACCTGTATTTATAGGTGTGATGGGGTGGGTCAGTGGTTAGTTTCGTCTATAAGTTGATAGTTGTCAATCTATCCTACTTGATGCCTATACCAACCACCTATGTTAGGGTAGCTGAGTCATACCTTAGGCCCTTAAATTTTGATAAGATTTGTCATGAGTCATGCCTTAATACTTTTTACTCTTATCCTTTTGAGATTGAGTCAATCCTTGAGCCACATAATTCTGAACATAATCAATTTGGATCAACCTTTTAGATCTACCCTCCTTTCCTACCCTTCGATCCAATCATTTTTAGATGTCATTTCATCTAGCTATCTAACTGATTAATTATTTTTTCTATTTTTGAGCTTTGAACCTGTCACTTCAGGTTGTCCACCAACTCTTCCCCCATGTTTTCCCCTTTATTCGTGCATCATATGCATGTTATCCTTATTTTATGCATACCTTCTCCCTATATCTCTCCCATACACCATTTATTTGTATCTCTTTGGCACCACCTACCTCACACTAAATCTTGTGTTTGGTCCTCTAGTGTAATATAATTTTAACTCATCCATTTGGGGTTGTGCCTACAAAAGCATTACTATCTTTGGGTGGCACAAAGTGTCTTTTTAGCTTTAAAGCACAACGATCCTCATTAGAAATACTTAGACATATGATAGTTATGACCTTTAAATAAATCCCCTACTTGAATTACACAAATGGATATTAAGAGGTGTGCATGTATTATTATAAGTTACATGCATCTACCACACATAACACTAACCTATTCTAGTATACTCAAAATAAAAGTGAAGAAATTTAAATGGATAAAAAAGCCTTATTATAACCTGACATATCAATGGTATGAATAATTCCCTACGCCCTTGTCTCAATGAGGCACATGGCCTCCAAATTCTCACTTTAAAAGAAGATTTGACTCTAGTACATGGACCTTACTACATATTTTAGGGTTAGGGTCATGAACATCTCATACCATATATTTGGTCAACCCTTTTATAAGAAGGTGTGCTCTTGATGTGCATCACCTTGTATTTAGAATAAAATAGGGGATTTGAGTGTATGGCTCCACACCTTCTCCTAACAACCTCATATGTCTCTTGTACCCATCAGTTACTAGCAATACTTATGGTCTTGTAGTCAGATTTTGTGTCATCTTAAATCAAGGTGTTCTCTTTAGTTGACCCCAAACTCTCTTGTTATGTGTGGTGATGTTATAGGCATTGGTGAATAAATAAACATGCTCTATGCACTCAATATATGGGGCTCCTTGGCCTATGGTAAGTTAGATCACCATGCACTCAATCCCATTTTTGAAGCTCATATCTAATGTTGCTTAAAGCTCATGTCCACATTGTTAGCATAATACCATGGACTTCCTAACAATGTAGGGTAATTGTCCTCCTCAACTAGCTTGATCACCTCAAATTTAGTGCAAAATTTAACATCTATGATATCAATTTTAGTATCATATAGAGCCCTTATGGGTTGCATTCTAGTCTTGTTCACCATGAATATAATTTGAGGTAGAGGCTAAAGCATGGGATTACCCATATATCACTATGCATCTCCCATGAGGATGTTAAATTTAATGCTAATGTCCATTGAGATGTCATATACAAACCATATATTGATGTCAACATCCACAAGTAACTCCCAATCATGTCTGTGGTCTTGGCGATCCTCATCTAACACCCTCATGTTAGGTCTGATATCTGATAATCGATTGCTTGTTATCATATCTAGATAAGAGTTTTTTCATCATCAGAATCATCTAATTGCATTGAAGGAGAGATAACATATCATCAATCTCACTAACTTACTCTTCAGATCTTGAGGTTATCTTTAAGCTTTCACCTCCAACTCCCAGTCAAGTTAGAGTTCTCTCTATAAGTTTTGAATTACATTTAAGGCTTTGTTCATAATGTCAGTCTATCATGATCCTTCCTAGAAGGTCAAAAGGGTAGGTTATGGGTGATCTACTCTAGTTCCTCATCCCTTAGGTTTGCATCTTGGTCTAATCACTTCTTTGGGAGTTGTTATTGGTCATGTAGTTGTACCATTTTGTGTCCTTACCAGAACCTTAGCTCTAATATTCTTCTTCTTCCATATGCTTGACTTACATATACAACATATCATCCCAACACCTTTCTCAAGAATACCCTTCTATGTGATCTTGGCATAGATGTCTAGGCATTCTTTGACCTTGTGTGCGCCATGATAATATGCAAAAGTGGGATACTAGGGATTGTCACACTTAAAATGGTCTAATGAGCCACACTTATAACAAGAGCATTGTATAAACCTACCACTTCCTTACCCTTCAGCATGTCATTTATTTCCATGTTGCTACTTATAGTTATAATAACCTTGATTATATGGCCCACCATAGCCTTGATTTATTGTCTTTTGATTTGAGGGTCCTTTATCAACGTATCGTGTACTTTGCTCTTATGCCTCATGGAATTCATTGATCACTTGACAATCATCAATATTAATGGTGGAGGCATCACAGATCTTATAGTACAAAAACACCATGGTTTTAGTTATGTGATGTAAAAGAGGGAACTAATGTGTGTCATGGCTTGAATGATAAATTTCATATGAGGTTATTAAGGTGCGCACACTACACCTAGCATACTTTTTCTAATTGTATCTGTATAGATTACAGCCAATGCACCATAATCTAAAGCATATATCATATATAACTTGGCCAATAATTACTAAAATAATGATTCCATCGATGCACCTTACACCTCCATCATTTAGTTGACTCCTATCTCTATGATCCAAATAACCTCGACCCTTACGCCACCTCCAATAGTTCTTTAGGTTTGATGAATGTCCTCATAGAGAGGGCATGTAAAATTGGCATAAGTAAACCCCCAAAAAACTATTAGGTTTGTTACACTGGGTGAAGTGCATATGAGATCTTAGATACCAGGATTTTAAACCTAGCATTATATGTACATACACTCTCCCAAGTTCTCTCTTGATCCTTTTGAGCACAATGATGTTATGTTGTTCAAATTATAAGATGTTAAATTCCTTCAAGAATGCATCTTTAAGATTTTATTCCATGATGGTTTTGGTAGGGTCTAGATTATTATTCTAGGTATAGGTGTGATCTATTAGAGTGGTGGCAAATTGGTTAACTTTGTGTGTCAATAAAGTGACTCCCTTCACATGCGAAATGAGTTCACACTTGTGAACATGCATTATGGTGTTCAATAATAGAACAAAAATGTTGTGCTAGTATAATGGTAACCAATGCACTAACCTCTCCATATGCTCACAAACATTTGATAACACATCCCCTTGCACTGACATATCACATAATGAATCCCTCCACACTCGCTTGAGGTACAAAGAAGGGAAACCAAGGTAGGTTGGGGTTAGTGATTACAATGGAAGTGGGTGGGAGCATGGAATTTCATGCACTTTCATGAGCCATTACATCATGTTTGATCCTAAATTATATGTATTCACACCATAATAATTCCATTAACGATCAACAAAACATGATTTAATAAGTAATAAATAATCCTAAGGAAGAATTGCCATTCATTCAGGGATGTAAATGACCATCATATAGTAAATAACACAACTTGATTGATAATAATCTCAATAGTTATATCTGTTAATGCTCTATAAGGCACTCATGGTGCTTCCAATACTTTAACTACTACTATCTATCTTATCTCTATTATAAGTTACTCCTCCAATTCATAATACAATCTAACAAAGTCTCTTCTTAATTATTCAAAAGAACCTCTTTTTTATTCTTATCATCTACCTTTTATAGGCTCCTAAAAGCCTTTTCTACCACCTACTGCAACCACCTTGCAATTATTTCATTATTATGTCCATTTGGTAGTTAATGCATGTGTTGTTTAATGCCATCTATTACAGCTTTCCATTGTCACTTCACATCTCTATGTTAGGATCTATTGTCAATCTTAACTCCCATTATTTATCCTCATGATATCTACTATGGTTCTTGGATTCAATTGGTTATGTGTTCAGATCATACTATTTTATAGTTTAATGCATGTGGATATGGTTTTTAGTGGCTTGTGACTACCTTGTTAGTAGTTTATTTTGGGGGCATGCATAGATTATTGGTTTAGATTATGCAAGTTGTCTTCAACTCTTGGTACTAGTCTACCTATAGTGTGCTTTCATGATTTAGTATTTTGATACCTATTCAATTTCATGGGGTCAACAAAAAATTTTAAAAAACATTAATAAAAATTTAAAAAAATCATATCAATATTTATGTTACATATGAACTCAAGTGATGTAGGTATACTCACTAAAATGAATGGTATATTTGTTGAAGATGAAATTGGAGTAATTGAATAACTTTATACAGGGGATGAAGATGTGTGTTATAGAGGGGATGATAGCTGATTGATTATGACACAAAAACAACCTTTTTAAAATAATTTCATGTTTATAATATTTTTTTCTATATAGATGAGGTATATAATGTATTAGGTAATTGGTAGGTTATTTAGAAAGAATATTTTATCTTTGTTTAGCTATTTATACTTACAATGTTTAAAAATATTATTCACGTGCTACTAAATTAATGTATTAAAAATGAATAAAATAAAGTAACTTACCCTGTCTTCCACTAAACTCAGCCCGCTTTGCCCACTTCTCTCCAAAATGACTTCAAAAACTCTTATCTTTCAAAAAAATCACATCACTTCCACCACTCCTCTTCAAAAGGAAAGGGAAAAGAAATGAAATGGATTTGAGAGGTCTTATGCACAAAAGGTATACAAATATGCCCTAAATTTGAATGAGAAAAATGGTGACAATATCAATGTTCCCATTTAGTGTGTGTTAGCATCAACTTTGTGTTACTAATGATACAATTTTTTTAAATGAATGGAAGCATTATTATGGCCTAATTGGTGGTGTTAATTGGACCATATGTAATAGTTTCTCTTTATATACATATGATTCCTAGACTATATCTTTATATGTTATATAAAAACAATCTTCATATGCTATGTTATTTATATTGTGAACCCACAATAAGGAAAATTATATCATGTACATGTGTTTTTTGTACCTTAGGTGTTCGAAGAGTAAAAAATATGTAGATTAGTCTCTTGTTAATCCAAATGATAAAAATTCAAGCATAACAATACTAAACACTTTTACCTAAGAACTAGGGAGAACATAACACAATAAACAAGATTACAAAATAGAGATAAAGATAATACAAATTTCTTACCTCCTTTATCGAATTTGATGCTTATTTGTTAGCATAAGGATGTTTATTCTTGGCTTATGACAATTTGAGTCTTCTAGTAATGCTCTTCCATGGTGGTAGCATATCTCCAATAGTCACTTGTGGCTTAATGTGAAGCTTGGCATAAATTGGGTGTTATAACACTATTCTCAAAGGCCTCAAGAAGGTATTCCAGTAGAATAACCTTACACACAAAATTTTATTGGCATATGATGTGGGCACTTATATTTATATCTCAAAGAACTAACTCTAACCCTAGGGAGGTTAGGTTAATTTCTAACTTGGGTTGAGTTTACATTAACCTAGGTTGAGCCAATCTAACCTTGGGTAGGGTCAAGGCACTCATTAAATCTTGACACCTTAATTTTAGATGTTTGTGAGGCATGACAAATCACTTTAGGTATTTGTGAGGTGTGACTCATATTTTTAAATATTTAAGAGATAATAGATCACTTTATTAGCCCATTTAACCTCTTGACTTCATATTTGACTAAAAATTCTTTTTTTGGTAAATAAAACTCGCTAATTTGATTTGGAATTTTTGTTTAGGTAAGTTAATTAGTATTTTTAATATAATTAATCTTGTTTAGTGCTTTTTATCTTTGTTAATTATTTTAAATGTTATGAATTAATAGCTTGATAGGCCAAAAGTGTCAAATTACGAGGTCATAATTTGACTAGGGTTAGAACTGAATTAGGTTAGTGATATATACAAGGTGAAATACCAAAAAAACTAGCCTCATCATGTTTCTAGGTAATTAAATCACTTGCATAGACAAAATTGGATAATTCAGGTGAATTCTAGGCCTAGATGTGGCATTAGCTTAAAAATTGAATTGAATCCTAGTTTAAGCATGATGGTGGCCAAAACTAAGTGTCTACAATTTGCCCCTATTTGAGAAGGTGTTACATAACACAAGCACAGTAACATCTTATCAAATAATGAAAAATTTGTTAATCCAAATGGTTCATGCCCCAAAGGGTGATCGATAAGCCCTTAATGCCCCCTCGAGGGAGGAGGCAACAAAATAGTATCGTTAAACATTCCATTGAAATGAAGAAAATGATGCAATTTCATGGTAACAAGGGTGGAATTACTGAATTGACCAAAGGTAATTATAAATAGAAATGACTATGGAGTCCTTGATTTTCCCAAAGGTGGTTATAATCAGAAATAAAGTGTGTGACACTAGTTTATCAAAAGGTGGTTATAAATAGTGGCACAAATAGATGCCTTGGTAGGGTGATGGAATGGGTATTAATTTACCCAAAAGTGATAATAATCAATAATGAAAAATGAGAAACACTAATTTTCCCAAAGGTGGTTATAATCAATAATAAACAACAAGAAAAACACTGATTTGTCCAAAGGCGGTTATAATTAGAAACACATGCATTTGCCTCAGAAGGGCAGGTGGAGTAGGTAAAAATAATTATTTACTCACATGTGGTTATAATCATTAGCATTAGACAAAAAATAATGATTTGCCTACAAGCAATTATAATTATCAAATTGGGTAAAAATATAATTTATCATAATGGGGCAAATTAGTTGGGTAGCTTATGCAAAAGATCTATAAAATAGATTTATGATGAGCTAGCAAAGGATAACAACACATTTTTAACCTAGATATGAGTTTGAAGATGCAAATTATAATAAACATGAGATATGAGTTAAAAAATTGTGTTGTTAAATATGTCAGGAGAGGCCCAAAAAGATGGTCTAGTTATAATACAGTCAAAAAATAAGGTGTGTAGGATCAAATAATGCACAAATCAAACCATGAATGTTAAAAATACATCTCCGAGAAGGTACAAAATGAACTATAGGCCATAGGGGGGAAAAAATCAAAATTTTGGCTATATATTCATCCTTAGGATATAAATAATTAAATTTTATCCTAGCCTATTCAAAAATTTAGCTCTCATTTTCTGCACGAATCGATGAGAGAAAATGGCCCACGAAGAAGCACAATGACAAATAGTAGAGCGAGTGAGGGAGCAAATGCATCCACCGCATAATGGGGCACTTGTAAGTAACCCTACTTTGATCATTATTTTATATTTAATAGAATTAATTGCATTTTGAAAGTCAAAAAATGGTGAATTCACTATTTGTGTGGTAGAGTAAATGATGACTTCCACAAGGGAATTAGTGATTTTACTCTAGGATTCAAAAAAAACTGCTTTAAGGACCTAGAAGGGGTCTAACCTCTGAAAGAGGGTCAATTAGATTGAGTAAACTTGGTTTAAGCTCTATTAGGAGTTTGTAGTTAGGTTGATGCTAACCATTTTGATTGCAGGAGTGATTGGTTATGATTACCTATTGGGAGAGTTGATCTCATTGTCACCCCATAGATTTGGATTGTAGGCATGGTGGGATTTGTGTAGAAGCTAGACTTATATGATGTGGCATAGATGCTAGTTATTTGAGTTGATCAAACTTATCTAATTATGCTAATAAAGTGTTGGAATAGTGAGATGTCAACCTTTCACTTATCGACCAAAGAGGCCACTATCATACTTGAGGATACCTGGCATATCCTCAAGCTACCAATGCATTGGAGACGCTTGTCATAAATACCACCAGCATAACAATAAGCAGGTACACTAGTATGCTTGAGTAGGAGGTTAGTGGTTGGGTATGGGAGGTGACAGGGTTACACCATTAGTTATCTGATATGCAGGGCACCCTAGACATGAGGGATGATGATATGATAAAACTACAAATAGAGATCACTCAACTGAAGGCTAAGATAGCTAGAATGGTGCAAGTATAGGTCTAGCTTATAACTAAGAGAGACTAGGCTATTAGTGAGTGTGATCAAGGATTGGTCACTGTTGATAGATTGAGATGAGAATAAGATGCGACTCAAAGAGCCAGTACACAAGTTATATTCTTGCAGATGATTCGTGAGAGCCTTTGAGCTAAGGATGAGGTATCTTATTATAGGAGAGCCTATGAGTCTACCACGCCTAGAGAGTAGTAGGTTGATACTTCTAAGATGTAGGATGTATAGAGGGTGGGGAGCAAATATGGGTAGTCTCAAACCAACACTCATGTTTTAGGTGCCTCAAGCCAATCAATTGATTAGTTGCAACCACCATCACCATGACCGCCAAGTCCACCTCCATCTATAGGTCCCATAAATACACAAATCTAGATTTGATTATGTTGGGTGAATATTTGTTTGGCCAGCTAACTGGTGACCAAAATAGTTCCTATCACCACTATATAGGGAGATGGGTCGTCCTAGTGTGCAGGTTTACTACACCAACAGGGGGCAAATCTCTCCTCTCATCAAGGGGAGGTTCCCTATTAAATATGCAGAGGCTATATACTATATAAATAAGCAGAAAGTAAGACATAGGGGTGGGATAAACCATCCATCTCTCTTCTTTTAGAGATGATGCTAAAAAGTAGAGGAGAAAATCTCAGTGGAAACACTGAAGGCACTTCTCTTCTTTCAGAAGTGTTCTTGCAGGAAACAGCAGGAGTTTCTTTCAGATAATAAAGTAACAAGTAATCAAAAGCACGTAGTAACAATAGGAAGAAGAAAAATGCAAAGTTTCCACCTCAAAAGAGTATATCACAAAGGATACTGGGGGAACAAAGTCATCCCAAAATCCTCAACACAAAAAGAAAAGAAAAACACAGACTGAAAGCGATTGTGAAAGCACAAAGTCTTCCCACAGTTGGTTTCAGGACACTTCCCTATTACCTTCACTAATTTTGCTTACCAAATTAAATGAATAAGGACACATTCAGAAGACAGACGTAAGAATGATCTTCTAAAATGATACATGTCAGAATAGCACAAAGTCTATGAAAACCCTGCTTTCTCATTCAGATAAAAATGAAATTACAACCTGAGCTCAAAGTCTCAGTCATCCTCTTTCAAAATGGGTAGAGTTTTGCTCTTGTAAAATGAAAAGTCTCTCTTGTAAAAAATGAGAGATTACAATATATAGTGCTCCAAGAAAGACTTGGGCAATTGTTTTCCATAGAACGGCCCATGCTGTGCATTCAATGCCTTGAATGCATTTCCAAGTTTTTCAAAGGACTGCATTGAAAATAGGGCAGCTGTCTTAACTATGGCGTGTCATTTCATCCCATATATCTTCTCCTGAGTCTAGATCATCTGGTCTATCCCCTCTGACGTCTGTGTAGCTATCCATTTGTCTTTACTTCATGGAAGGAAAAAATAGGTCGCATCCTTAAATTGCAAGCCAAAATACCTGCTTAGTGGACTATTCCACCTACAGAAATTACTTCTACGTAGACATTTCGGGCTTTTCCATCTTTCTACTTTTGTCTTTTCCAGCTTTGATTTGAGCTATCAGGCTCTCTTTTCATTTAATCACTTGGTTCTTTCTTTAAGTTTCGCGCTTTATTTAAATTTCCATGGATTTTCCCTCACTTTAAATTTGACATCTGAGGGGCCGTCAATGAATGCTATATGCTTGAACCGTGTTGAACTTTGAACCTGTGAACCATTTGAAAGTTCATTAGTTCAAAGATTTGTCGGTTCACTCTGTCTCTTTTGGTCCATCGCTTCCCTACTTAAGCACTTCTTTGCTCTCTGGTTGAACCATCGCTTTCATTGGACTTGCCTTTGGAATTATCCATGTTGCTTCTTTCTTTGCTTAAGGCTACCTTTGAACTGTTTGAACCTGTGAACCATTGAACTTTGAACTCTTTCGATTCAAGGTTCAATCGGTTCATTGTTTTTTTGGTTTTGTTTGTCGTTTGCTCTTCCTAAACTCTTTGATCTTCATCGCGCTTAGTTGAACCCTTGAACTTGCAAACACGTTGAACCATTTGGTTCAACAGTTCAATGGTTCAATCGATTCATTATTTTAAGTTCTTTGTGTCTAAGTCTTTGAAGATTCCTTTATGCATCTTTATTCAGCCTTTAGAACATCCCGAAGGGAACGTGTCCCTTCGGGTCCTTGGAAAAGGTCCTTTTTTTGACATCAAGTGTCCCTCGTAAGGGTATCTACCCTTTGGGATTTTTCATGTGACCTTCAGGCTTTCACTTCCCTGGCGAGTTCTATCCTTTATGTCCTTCAGACAGAATGTCCGAAGGAATTCCTTCAAACAATTTGTCTGAAGGAAATCTTCCTTGCCTTTGCATCTTTCCCGCCGAGCTTTTGCTTTGTCTTTCGAGAGAATTCCTTCAGACAATTTGTCTGAAGGATTTCGCTTTATCTTTTACCTTGTTCACTTTTTTGAAGGAGTTCACTTTGTCTACTTTTGCTTGTTGCCCTCAGCAAGGGCACTTGGCTTTATTCACAGCCCTTCGTAAGGGCACTTGTTCATTTAGCTTTGGGGTAGCCCCTTGAACCTGTCAATTGAACCAACCGATTGAACCAACTTTGGTTCAACAATTCAATGGTTCAATAGGTTCATCCTTCGTTATTTGGCTAAGTCATTTGTTCTTTTACACCAAGCACGTTGAACCAACTCTGGAAATGACTAAGTGTTAGAAGATTGTTCTTTTGACTAAACTCACTTGCAGAAGCCTTTGAACCTGTTGAACCTGCTAATTTCAAGCATGTTGAGTCTATAGAAACATATCTACAGAGTCTGTAGAAATCAACCTGTGAAGCTTGCAGAACTTGGCCTGCAGAGTCCGTAGATTTTCTTCCTACAGAGTCCATAGATTTCCTTCCTGCAGAGTTCGTAGATTCAAGCCTGCAAAATCCGTAGATTTCTTCTTGCAGAGTCTATAGATTTCCTTCCTGCAGAGTCCGTAGATTTTTGGAAAGCTGGAAAAAAAAGAGGAATTTGAAAGCTCATAACAAATTTTGAGAAGGGAAGAGAGAAATTTTGGTCCTGTAGGACCAAGATAGCTCATATGTTGTTCCAAAAATGAGTGACATTTTTGGGGACCAACAGATTACATAGATCTTAGCATTTTGGTACAGTTGGCATTATACCCATTATATTGACATTTATTTTTGAGACACCATCATGATATGTATATATATTTTATGTATATGACATTTGAGATACATTGACATTCATTTTTTGGGTCCTTCAAGGTCGATGTGCATACATATAATATTGCTTTGATATATATATATATATATGATTTCATGCTTATTATCTTGTTTAGCATTAATTTACATTATAGATGTTTATGGTTATGTTTTTTCTTATGATTTATTCATGTTTATGAGATGTGTCATCGGTTATCATCTGATTATGTTGTATGACTCATATGGATGCTTATTGAGAGATGCACATCTGTATAAACACATAATACATCATTTGTTACTCTTGTTTATTACTCATGGATTCAAGCATGTGTTCGAGTATTTGGCTGGTTTTGATATATTAGAGAAGATGTTGTCATTGCATTGCTAGAATAGACTCCTTGTGCACATTTTTTATTTAGCTTGTGATATTATGTATGATAGTTATGGATAAATGAAATGGAAATATATACCCTAAACATGAAATGTAAATATAAATAACTTAGAAATAAGATATGAATAATCAAATCCCAAGTGTAAATATAACAAATAAATCAAGTGTAAGACTAAATACAAAAATTCACAACCTAAATATATGATAGGGATAATTAAGACTTTAGTGAAAACAACATGTAATAATATTACAACAACCGAGAAGTAAAAAACAAAATAAATAACAAAACAAACAAATTAACATAAACAGATAAACAAAATGCAAACAAACTAACACCATACAAACAAACAAAAATGAAGAAACAACATAAACAATAAAATATAAATAAATTATATAGGCAAACAAATAAAACCAATAAAATAAACAAACAACAAAACACTAATAAACAAATCAAATAACAAAACAAAACAATAATAAACAAGTATAAATAAAACACAAACAAAAATGAATCACAAAATAACAAATAAAACACTAATAAAAACAAATAACAAAACACCAAGAAATAAATAAATAAACAAATTAGCATGCACATAAACAATTAAATAAACACAAACAACAATAAACAAAACAAAAGGTCGAACGTGCAAATAAAACTCCAATAAACAAAACAAAACATCAATAAACAAACACACAACACATATAAACATAGTGATAAAACAAATAACTTATAAACAAATAAAGACATAAAAGAAACAAATGAACAAACAAAATAGTGTAATAAACAAAGCGAACAAAATAATCAAAATAATTAAACAATCCAAAATAGTAAACAAACTACTCTAAACATAAAAATAAACAAACTGGGCTCAACAAACAATGATTAATCACAATGTTAGTGCAAATAAAAAATAATTTGTTTAAACATGTGTAATAGAAGTATTACTCTAGGCGATAGGGTGACCCCTAAGCTAGGTAACAATGAAATCAGTAAAACAATATAAGAACAAAAGGCATAAGGTTACCCCTAGGCTATAGGGAAATAATGACATAAACACGATGCCCAACATTGCCCCTAGGCTACAGAACACAATGAAACAAACAATACAACAACAAAAATTACCCCTAAATGATAGGAGACAATAAAATAACATAAACAAAATTGGAGAATAAAAGAAAAGGAAGGGGTAGTCGAGTTGACTCTAGTTGCACTAGACAAGTGGACATTGCCTACATAATTCCATGGACTAAAGATCCAAAGTGAACTTCAAGACAAACATATTTTTCTTAGGATATGGGATAGAAGAAAATAAATGATAAGAAAACACAATTGAATTGTAAAAGAAAATAGGAATGATCTCATAATGACAAGTGCATAATAAAAGAGGGGATGACATTTCATAATCATGAAAATGTCAACACAAACAAATCACACAATCGTGAGAGTTTGGTTTAGACTAAAACCATACTAAAAGTTAAGAGATGAGTATCCACAAATGAATTGAATTAGCAATTCATAGTGTCTAATACATATAAGGTTTGGAATGACAATGAGCTCGTAAAATGATGAGAGTGTAGGCAATGGTTTCTTGCAAAATGATGAGAGCGTAAAGAAAGCCAAGTGATCATCAATGTATCAAAGTCAAATGCATAATGCTCACAACATCAACTCGTAAAAAAATGAGAGTGTATGGCTTAAAGCCAATAAGGATAGGGAAACTAAATGATAAGTGGTTACTTGTGAGATAGTTAGGGATCCCAAGATCCTTAAGGCAAAGAAGTAATCAAAAAAGAAAATAATGTCATGTCGAGCTAACCTAAGATATCCCATGTATCCAAGTGCTACCCACATAGTCTGTACAGACCTCAAGCTGATGTAATTCTCCCAAAAATGGGAGGAAAAATACCAAGGTGGTCTAGAAATTAAACTAAATGGTTAAAATTGCCCATCCAAAAAAAAATTGATAGCTTTAATCTCACGTGGAAATTTTAAGTCAATTTTCATAATTTTGTGATTTTTTAGGTTTTTCTAGATCTTTTCAAATGTCTAAGGGTTTTGAAACTATTCCAAATATTTTTAGAATTTTCTAAGCATCTCAACCCAATTAAGAATTATGAAATACAAAACGGTCCAACTCATAAAATAGTGAGAGTGTGGATTAGATTGCTCATAAAATGATGAGAGCGTTCAAACTTATATCACTCACAAAATGATGAGAGTGGGGCAATGGTGTGACTGAGCTAACCTTAATATGAATTGAGTTCTACCTACACAAAAGGCATTTGACTAAGTACCATCAAGTTCAGGCATAGGTAAATGGCAAGGCAAATGGTAATAATAATGGCAAGGTGATGCAACAATGCATGGTAAAGGTGTTGCTCGTAATTTACCCATAGGCAGTTATAATTAGGAAACAACGATAAAGAGTTAGTGGTACTTATTTGCCCATAGATAGTTATAACTAGTTGCATGAGGTGGGAACGTAACAACAAATGAAGGATGCAATTTCTAAGATCACTGTCATATTGCTTTCATATACTACCATTCAAACATTTAATTATGAAACAACTTTCGGAACTGAATTTGTCATGAACCACTAAATGTTCTTGAATTACAAATGAAGGCAAAATGTGATAAATGGGGTTAGGTAAAAATAACTAGTCGATGAAGGGTTAAGGGCATGGTAAAATGGTAATGCAAGGCAAAAGGCAAGGGAAATGCTAAGGCAAAGGGCAAGGCACAATAAATGATTTTATTATTCCTGTTGATGTGGAGATACACATCTTAATCAACATATGATATAACCGAAATGGACAATGGGATATAATGGTAATAGGGTTGCCACCAAGTGATAAGGTAAGGTAAACAACATGATATGAAACAATGATAAGAGCAAGACAAAGTAAATGATTTTGTTGTTCCTACTAATGTGGAGATGTTCATCATGATTAAAATATGATACCATTAAAATAGTCAATTATGTAAATTACTAGCCCATACCTCTTATGAATAATTACTCTATTAAGAACTTGATGTTGATTTGGGCTCTAATTATGTTGTTTTGATCTTTATTCGTTGTTGATTCTTTTTCCTCCAAAATTCAAGACAAGATGTCTTCATAGCCTTTGTAAAAGAAAGTGAGGCCAAGGATGGTAAATAGGGATAAACATTGGCTAAAATATTTGATATGGCAATGTAATATATGTCTTAAATGAGTAAACAGATTATAATGGAATGTATAATGGTTGGGTGACAAATGAATATTGGGATTTTTAGGCACACACAATGTTGTTGCTTTTGGATTTGATAGAATATTTTTTATGGCAGGGTCGAAGAATTTTGAATATGTTTTCTATAGGATCACCAAATTTTGTTGTTGTTTGGGCCTGAAAGATGCTTCCATTTGATTATGTTATAGATTGGAAGCAATATTGATGTTATCATTAATTATGTCTTCATCAAACATTAAAGAACTATTGTGCTCAGCTATTAGCACCTCGAAGAGGTTTTCACCAATAAAATTGTCTTGATTATCCCACAACACCTTCGACAAGGTTTCACTAAAGAAAGTTGACATTTGACTTTGATTGTCTTCTAGCACCTCAAATAAGCTTTCACTAGAAGATGTTGAGTTTGGACTTTGATTCCCACCTAGCACCTTCGAAAAGGTTTCACTAGAGGATTTTTCTTCTTTTGCATGAATGTGGTCTTGGTCCCCCTGATATTCTGTAACTGATATGTCATCATAGATGCAGTTAAACAATGTGTGATTATGTCAGTCCTAACCAAAACTTGTGGAAGGTGGAATGTCAATATAATGGCTAGGTTGTGTTACATCTTAATTTCCTCACTAAACTTAATTTGCTTATCAAACAAATATTATGGGGTTAATATTGTTTAATTAGTGATCTAGCAAACTATTTTCATTTATGTTTATGTATGGACAGACATATAATAATTATTTTTTATGACTCATAACTTGATTGATTAGTTGTGTAAGAGTTTTATATGCATGTGGATTATGCTTATTTAGTATTAATGTGCTTTAGTAGCATTTGTATTGATTAGCATGGTTACACGCTAACTACCATTTGCATTTGTGAGGTGGATATAGGAGAAAGTCTACTCTACTGATAGATATAGAGGGAGAGTATCATCAAGGATGACAGTGAAAATGAAAATGTTGAAGGTATTGAGATTCGATAATAAACCCAACACACACCACGCAGAATAATAAAATGCATTATTGCTTTAATTTCATTGTATTTTGATTAATTTGTGCTTGGTCTCAATTTATTTTGGTCATGATCCATGCTTACATTTTATTCAGTCTTATGGAAGTTGTGACTATTGTTATGATTATAATGTGGTTGTTGTTGACCAATTTTGGTCTTGCAAACCAAAATTCAGCACCCCCTCCTTTTTCTTTGCAAAGTTCATCCAATCCATGTTTGGCTAGATCATCCCTCTACTGCCTTGTACAAAAGATGTTCTCTTCCAGACCTTTCTAATGAAAAATCCAAGTGTTTTGTCATTTTGCTTAGTCTAGTGTAAATCGGGTTTGTGCAGGTGCATTACTTGTCTACTTTTATAAGTAGAAGCGATTAAAGGACCTAAAATAGTCTAAAGCAATTCACAAAAGGTAATGGATTTCCTTCAGAGGGCATTTTGATGGCTTGAAGGATGTTTGTAAAAAGCTTGAAGGGTAAGTACCCTTGTGGAGGGCACCTTGGGAAAGGTGAAGACCATTTTAGAAAGCTCAAAGGGCACTTTTGGATGAAATAAATCCTTGTAGAGGACAACCAGTTGAAGGAAGGAGACAAATTGCAAAGTCCCAAAGGGCACGTGCCCTTTAGGAAAAGAAGCAAATCAAAAGAAAGAATTCCTTTGGATAAAATGTCCAAAGGAATTCCTTCGAACATTTTGTCTAAAGGAAAGCATGGCAAAAGGCCCGACAAGTCAAAGATCAAGCAAAGAAAAGGCCAAGGAAAATGAGAAACCAAAGGAAAGAGACAAAACATGGGCATAAACAAAGCAGAAAAGACAAAACAAGGAACAATTTTGACTACTGACAAAGACAAAGGACAGAATCAATGACCACTCTGACCAAGACAAGTGGCATGGATGACTCAACAAGGAGAATTAATATATTTGGTGAAATATATTTATCAAAAACCAATAAAATAGATTGGTTTTCAAACTATAGAGAAGAACATCCCATGTTTTCATGCTTTGTTATTAATGCACAGCTAGTTGCGCCCAGCATTGAAGAGAGCATGGTCCAGTCAACACAACTTGGGGATGGCTTTATCAGTTACTAGAAGGAAAATCCCATGCTTTTGCAGGCTCAGGACAGTAAGGGCAGTGACTTGGACATATACAGTATGGCTCTCTCATACGTAATGGGAAGAATACGGTAACAACATGGGCTTGTGGTCTTTGTAGAAGTGTTTATGGGTTTCCATCCCTTGATTTGTCAGCTATCTATTTCCAAGTTTTCTATATATTTGTAACTTCTCATTGGAGAAAAAATCTCTTAGCATTGTATGGTGAAGCACTAAAGGAATTTACCTTGAATCAAAAGAAGTATTTTCACCTCCATTAGAGATTGCACTTTTGCATATGTCTATGGTTTTATCTTATGTGAAGTCATTTCCTTTTCATGCTTTCATAAGTTTATGCCAACATATCTAGTATATTGTGATTTCTTCTCTTACAGGTGAACAAGAAGTGTCCAACTCAGAGTATAGGTGCATGTGAACAGGCTATCCATAGTGTGTCTTAGAATATCTCTAGGAGTTCTTTGTCCCTATATCTCCATAGGATCCCCTATTGAAACACTGATGCAAGAAAGGTTCTCATTTGAATGAAGTGTATGCTTCCTTCTCTCTAGTGTAAAGTGTATGTCAAATCTAAGTAGACCAACCATTTTGGTGCATCACCACATTAGTTTAGGTTCTAGTTTTAGTATTTTTCTCCCTTCTCATCCCCCCAATTGTTAACAGTAGGAAATCTAGGGCTTCAAGATGCATCAAGGGGAGCTATCCCCTAATCTAGAGATTCATCCCTCACGTTTGTAACTCACAACAAGAGGAATGTGTCCATTGTGTCGTGTGGAGGAAGAGAGTTGAGCCTTCCTTTAGAGGGTGTAATCCACTAAGTCAATAATTTTTGGCGTGCTTGGTGGGACAAATCTCTATGTCCTACAAGTTTCAAGATTGTTGGTCTTGATATTGTTAAAAAATCTAAAAGGAGCTATATTCAACACCTGGTGACTCCATATAGGAACTCAGTCTCTGGTTAATAATCAACCTGGCATCTTATACCAAAGGTCACTACAAGATCTTCTTTTAGGGGTGTCCCTTTTGAATTTGTTGAGTTACCTTTGAACTCAATGAAAATGTTGAGGTTTGCAAATACCCACCCTTACGTAGCAAGCCACTTTCCTAAACCAGCCATAAAATATACCTACTTAAGGAGACCCCAGTTGAATCCTTTCATAGCCATGGTAGCCCTTAGGGCTTTCCCTTTGTGGACTTCAATGGTCAAAGTCCCTTGAACCTTCAACAGTATGACCCAATTCCAGGGATAGCTCTCAAAAGAGTTCCTCCCTTTAGTGGAAAGGGCCCAATCACCGTTGTCAAGCATATTACAAACATAACCAACCTCTGCAACATCCATAATATCACTAAAGAAAATGTAGCCATTGGATTGCTAGCCTTGTCCTTCAAAGGGAAAGTTTTGGACTGGTATAGGACCTTGCCTATGAACTCAGTTGGCTCATGGAATGAGTTAAGGACCCTCTTGACCAATAGGTTTGCAGGAAAAAGTGACCATTTGTCTCTAACCAAGCAATTAACCACCATGAAGAGAGCCCCACATGAGTTTATGCAAGATTTTAACACTAGGTTCCAAAAGTCTTGGGACAGAATCCCAATTCTTATGAGGCTAACCCCAAGCTATGCTTTCCTTTACTACTTGAAGACCCTGAATAGTGGCATTGTTGTCATGATATAGTCCATAGGTGGAAACACTCTGCCCACTACTTATGAGATAACCATAGCTTCTAAAAATTGCCTTGTTCAAGTAGGAAAGATAACTCCTAGACCTCATATGCCACTCTTGCCTGATTTACAGCAATCAGTCTAGCCTATTTGCCCACTCTAGCTCCTCTGCCTAATCAAGAGAAGCTAGTTGATACCCCTGTAAATGACATCCATGAAGTTAAGATCCTATTGTAGAGTGTTACCAATGAGTTAGTTGGCCTCAAGAAATAACAAACTTAGAGTTATACGACAAATCAAGGCCACCAACAGTTTGGGCAAGCAAATAGGCCTCCCTTCCAGAATTATAATCAAGGGCAAGGTTAAATTACACATGTCAAGCCTTATCAAAGCTATAAACCAAATGCCCCTTCATCTTCCAAGGATCTTGTCCCCACTCAAAATAAATTGGTGCAGAAGCAGCCCAATTATCCACCTTTAGAGCATGGCCAAGAACAGGTTGCTTATGCTAGTGAACTACCAAATCAAAGCATGACCACACAAGGTTATCAGGTAGCCCAATTCTCAAATTTTGAGATGTCAACACAACTTAGGATGGATAGTAGGCAGGCTCAATCTGATTCCACTCTTATGAATCACTTACAAGGAGAGTTCTATGCAGTTAACTATGTGGGGAGCACAAGTAATTAAAATGTTGGTGTTGCATCCAACACCAGGTCTAAAAGGAGAGCCATTGATGAATCTAAAGCAACCAATCAAGCACCTACAATGTCTCCTTAACCATAGGCAAATCAAAATTTTCCCAATTATAGACCAACAGTTGCAGCTTTAGCTCCTTAGGTTACACCATAGGTTATGAATGTTCCCAACGAGAACTTTAAAGGGGGTAATCCTTCAATCAATATAGTGGACCAATTGAAGAAGTTACACATGAACATCTCATTATGAGATTCTTTAGCACTACCAGGACAAAAAGATATACTCCAAAAGGAATTATATGGGCTGGATGAGCAAGCTGTCCCAGTAAGAAATGATAATGTGTTGATAGTAAATGGGAGTCCTCCCATGGGAGGTCAAACAAATAAAGATGAGAAGGTCCCTCCCTTATACTTGTCCCTAATTATTGGTGATTTCTAGGTACATAATTGCATCATTGATAGTAGAGAAAGCACCTCAATTATGCCCAAATGCATAACTGATAAGCTAAGCCTCAAGTATGAGTAAATGACCAAAGGAATTTTACAGTTGGATGGATCATCAGTTAAGACCTTGAGAGTGGCAAGAGGCTTGAATCTGACTCTCCATACCTATCTAACCTTCTCAATTCCCCATGATGTGTTAGTGGCAGATGTTCCTCCTCACTTCGCTCTTTGCTTATCAAGGGATTTCACATCCAAGATAGGTGGATACTTGGCAGCCAATTGGTCATACATGGTTTTTAGGACAAATTATGGAACTAAAGAAAAAATTGAGTTAGAGTCCATCCACAAGGATCACCTAGAGCCATACTCACCCAAAATGGCGAATGTGAACTACGCGATCATTGATGAAGAAGAGCTCTAGGTCGACCAATCTCCATCATCTTCTCTTGTAGGAGTTTCTGACTTGCTCTTAGATGAATGGGAAAATGATAACTTTGAGCATGATTCTTACAAATTCATTGAAGAAGCTAGTCTTAGAGTCTACTACATGCATGAGAAAGATGCTTTCATGCCAAAATTGATGGAGACAGGCCAAGAGGATTGTGGTTTGTGGCAGTTGTTCTTTGATGGATCTAGAAGCAAGTTGGGTGCTAGTGGTGGGGAAATGCTAGTTTCACCTTCAAAAAATAAATACTTCTCAACTTTTAGGTTTCAATTCTCCTACACCTGTAATGTAGCAGAGTATTAGGCCCATGTTCATGGCTTAGAATAGGCAAGGAAGAGAGGAATCAAATAATTGTTGGTGTTTGGAGACAGTGAGTTGATTGTGAACCAAGTGAGAGGTCAAAGCTTGACCAAGAATCCTTTACTAAATTCTTATAAGTACAGAGTGTGGGACCTTGTAGATAACTTTGTTGCTTTCAACATCACTTCCATTCTAAGAGAGGAGAACAAGCATGTGAAAGACTAGTAGTAGTTGGTGCTCAATTTGATATCCCAAAGCGGATCAAAGAAAGCAAGCATCAACATCATTTAAAGGTGATTGTGAGGCCCTCCATACTAGACAATGTCACCAATCAACAGGTGTTTGAAAGTGACCAGCAAATAGCACTTTTCTTGTAGGAAGAAGCTGATTTTGCTTCCAAAAATTAGTCCAAGGTACAACAATAGTATGATGGGTAGATTGTTCAACTAAAGACCAACAGGCTTCCCAAAGGTTTGGTAACTCTTGAGAGCATTTTCAACGAAGATGACCAACTCAAGAGAGATAAATCAAGATGTCAACCAAGAAGGAAAATTCTGAAAGGGTAGAGATCTACAAGGATAAGCTGCTTGCACTTGGGAAGGTGTGTACTAATGAAGAAAACCATGCTTTCATTATGTTATGTCAAGAGTTTGTTGATGTATTCACTTGGGAGTATGGTGATTTTAAGGGCTTTGATCTGAGCTTGGCCCAACACACCATTTAACTAGAGGAAGGTGCCAAACCCATCAATCAAAAGTAAAGTCCAATCAATCCAAAGATCAAGCCTCTCATGAGGAAGGAACTCACCAAACTAATCGAGCCCAGGATCATTTTCCCTATCAAACACTCTTCTTGGCTGGCCAATTTGGTCCTTGTTAGGAAGAAGAATGGAGAGGTCAGATTGTGTGTGGATTTTAAAGACCTGAATAGAGTCTCACTGAGAGATCACTATCCCCTTCTAAGTATGGAGCAAATTCTTTAGATGGTGATAGGTAGTGAAAGATTCTCTCTCTTAGATGGCTACTCTAAGTACAATCAAATCTTGGTACAAGAATGTGACCAATACAAGATAACCTTCCCCAATAAGAGGGAAACGTATGCCTATAAGAAGATGTCATTCAGATTGTCAAATGCTAGAGCTACCTTCTAATGTGCTATGCATATGGCTTTCCAAGGTTTGATTAATGACATTGTGTTGGTTTATCTTGATGATGTGACAGTCTTCTCCAAGGAGGCAAGTGAATATTTGAAGCACCTAAGGCAAATCTTTGAAAGGTGTAGAGAGTTCAACATCTCTCACAACCCAAATAAATGTGTGTTTTCCATCCACAAAGGTAAGCTCTTGGGCCATGTCATTTCAAAAGAAGGTCTGTCCATTGATCTAGAGAGGGTGCACACCATCTTAGCATTGTCCTTGCCTAAGCACAAGAAGTGCTTGCAATGTTTCTTTGGTAAAATAAATTTCATTAGGAGATTCATTCCTAACTTTGATGAGCTTGTCAATCCACTAACTTCTATGCGAAGGAAGGATGAGATGTTTACATGGATAATAAGAAGAAGAGAAAGCTTTGAAGGCATCAATCAAGATATCGCCCAAGCTCCTACCCTAGCTAGTCCAAACTTCTCCAAGGACCTCAATCTATACACCTTTGCAAATGAAGAGATAATCTCTGCTATGCTCACTCAAGCAAATGATGAGAATTTAGAACAACCTCTTACTTTTTTCAACAAAATTTTAGAAGGCTATGAGGTTAGGTACATGTATGTTGAGAAGCAAGTGCTTGTGGTCATATGAATTTTGAAGAAGTTTAAACATATGTTGTCTAATAGCAAAATTCACATCATGTTGCCACATCCTAGTGTAAAAGACTCTTTCTGAATTGAGACTTGAATGAGAAAAGGGCAAGTTGGATCACCGAAGTAATGGAGTATGACATAGAGATCAAGACCACCAAGATGGTAAGAGGAAGAGGGTTGTGTGAATACCTCAATATAGACTTGAAAGAGTCGAAGGAAGACGTTTTGGCACTCCACAATGAACCTATAACAGTTGTACCTATAGCCATGAAGATTTGTGATCCAAAACTCAAAAGCTTTGGTTGAAAGATAATTCAAAAATAAGAACACAATTCAAATAATGCTATCTCTGAAAAGAGATGTTTTATTCATCAAAATTGCAGACCCAAACATATGCCTATATCTGAGAAGAGATGTATGACTTTCATTTTGGGTTACATCTTCATTTATACATGTTTTGAAGGTGTGAGGAGGATGTGAAAGGTCACCAATATCTAGGGAGATTAATTGGTTCGACTTCCATGATTTACAACAATACATAATTTGAAGAATTACTATTTTTAGAAACTTACTATTTTTAGACTGCATGACTAAAATTAAAATTTGGGGCACTTCCATTGGATTTCATGGGGTCAAACTTCATCAATCAGATATCAATGCCATCTCATGATTTTTCCCTCATTATTAGCTTTCCAACGGTTCAAATGACGAGTCAATTGGAGCTACAGTGTAAAAGTTATGGCTCTCAGAAGTTTCGCCATCAATTAGGGTGGACCCATCACCCGAATTGTCATCTGAATTATTTCCCAGATCATTCCTCCCTCCTTGAGAATCAATGGTCCCCATTACATCAAGATTTGCCATCAAGTGTGGTAATTGTACTTTGATTTGATAATTGATGCATACTTGGAAGGGACTGTGATTCATGGAACTGTGCAGGGCCCGATTGTTCACCATTTCTGTCTGACCATCAATATGTGGATGGAAGGCCATGAACTTCTTCAACTCGGTATCTATTTGCTTATGTTGTTTGTGTAGTTAGGGTTTTAACATCCACCCTTTTGGATTCTTGTGGCTTGACCACCATGAGAACAAATTTCTTGGCACTAATCAGAGAGACAGATGTAGAAGGTGGTACTTCTGGTACCCTATAGCGTCGTGTTCCAAGAGTGAGAGTGATCCTTCAAGTTCTTAATTCATAGATGCCATGTCGATCATACATGAATGGCTAACCAAATAATACATCACAAACATCTAGATTGACCACATCACATAAGACCTCATCTTGGAAAGGTTTTATTGCATATGACAGAAGATATTGGTGGGCAACACGGAGGTTTCTCCCTAGACTCAACCGTCCAATACTGTATGGCTTTGGGTGAGGCTTCATGGATAGATTTAGGATTTTTACAACATTAGCAGAGATTAAATTTTTTTGACTTCCACTATCGAGAATGAAATGTAGAGGCTTACCTTTCACCCACAACTTAGAGTGAAACAACCTTTACTTGTCATCTAGCATCTCCTCATGGGTCTTTGCTGAAGCAACAATGGCTTCAGGATCAGCATCTACAATTTCTTCTTCAACCTCTTTCACTGCAGGGTCTGTATGAGGTAGAGCAGTAGATGTTGAGGATTGTGACTCAGAAAGCAGGGACTTGATGGCTCGACATTCTTCTTTGGAGTGAGTTCTAGATTTGTGATAATCACACCACTTCCCAATCTTTCCTTCCTTTTGCTTCCAATTTTGGCCTCAAGTTTGTTCTTTACATTCATTCTTCCATGCTTCTCTTTAATCTTCACTGTGAACTTGTATGTCTCACCAATGGTTTTCAAATTGAAGAGTTCCATTTTTCCTCGTATGTACCATTGTAGTCCACCATGATATTTGAGAACCTTATGTTTCTCACTTTCTTAGATGCCCAATCTCGCAGATAGAGAATGAAAAATGTCAATGTAATTTTGAATAGACTATTCTTACCTTGGTGAAGTTGTTGCCACTCTATATACAGATCATCATATGCTCCAATGGGGCAGTATTCTTCCTTTACATCTTCTATGAAATCATCCCATGTAGGTTCCGTCTCAAGGCCAATATCATCTGCACTGAATCTCTTTTTGTACACTTCCCACCAATTTTTGATAGGCAATGATGCTTTCAGAAGAGTAAAAGTAGTATTCTCTTTATCGGTGAATTTATTATAGAAAAATAAGATGACAATTGATCCAACCAATTTTCTATTGCATCAATATTGATTTTGCCTTCAAATGTAGGGATATCAAAATTCACTTGAACCTTGAAGGGTGTTGGGGCACTAAAAGGATGTGGGGGTGCAGATGAGGAGCCATAATTTCTCATCAAGATTTGTTAGAGAATTTGAGCAAATTATTGTAGCATCTACGCTTACTGCTATTGGAGGGCTTCATTCACCATTTCCTTGAAAGGATCATATGTCTCAGTGTTGTCCGCCATTTGAAGTCATTAGGAGCGAATAGGTGGATAGTCTGTTGGTTCTATTTTCCACCCAAGCTTCTTGTAATCTGACCTCATCCTTAGGATCATACACTCTAAATGCAAACCACTCTGATACCACTGATCTAAAACTCGAAAGCTTTGGTTGAAAGATAATTCAGAAATAAGAACAACACAATTCAAATAATGTTATCTCTGAAAAGAGATATTTTATTCATCAGAATTGCAGACCCAAACATATGCCTATCTCTGAGAAAAGATGTATGATTTCCATTTTGGGTTACATCTTCATTTATACATGTTTTGAAGGTGTGAAGAGGATGTGGAAGGTCACCAATCTCGAGGGAGATTAAAGTGGTTCTACTTCCATGATTTACAATAATACAGAATTCGAGGAATTACTATTTTTAGAAACTTACTATTTTTAGACTACACTACTAAAATTAAAATTTGGGACACTTCCATTGGGTTTTAAGGGGTCAAACTTCATCGAGTAAAGATCCATGCCATCTCATGATGTTCCCCTCATTATTAACTTTCCAATGATTTAAATGGTGCGTCAATTGGAGTTACGGTGTAAAAGTTATGGCTCCTAAAAGTTTTGTCATCAATTGGGGTGGACCCATCAGCCAAATTGTCATCTGAATTGTTGCCCAGATCATTTAGAAGGCTATAGAGGTTAGGAACATGTATGTTCAGAAGCAAGTGCTTGTAGTCATATGAACTTTGAAGAAGTTTAGACATATGTTGTCTAATAGCAAAATTCATATCATGGTACCACATCCTAGTGTAAAAGACTTCTTGCTGAATCGAGACTTGAATGAGAAAAGGGCAAGTTGGATCACCAAAGTAATGGATTATGACATAGAGATCAAGACCACCAAGATGGTAAGAGGAAGAGGGTTGTGTGAACACCTCACTATAGACTTGAAAGAGTTGAAAGAAGATGTTTTGGTACTCCACAATGAACCTATAACAGTTGTACCTACAGTCATGAAGAGTTGGGCACAAGACATGGTTCATTTCTTTCAAACTGGTGAGCATCCACAAGGTCTTGATAGGACTAAGAGGAGGTATTTTAGACTCCAATATCTTCCTTATGTCCTCATTGATGGAGTGTTGTTCAAGAAAGACTTTTTAGGGGTGATCTTGAGATACATTGATATAGACCAAGTCGACAAGGTACTATCTGAGTTTCATGATGGACCAACTGGTGGCCACTTTGCTCCCAAGGCCAAAACTGCAAGGATTATGAGGGCCAGTTAATTTTGGCCTAGTTTGTTTAGGAACACTCATGTTTGGGTGAGGAAATGTCAAAAATGTGCCTTCTTTGATGGGAATTAATGGCTGGCTGCCATGCCTCTTCATCCTATTCAGGTGGAACAACCATTCAGGAAATGGGGGTTGGACTTCATAGGGTTGATCAATCCTCCTTCTAGTACTAGCCACAAGTGGGTTTTGACTACCATAGATTGTTTCACAAGGTGGGTAGAGGCTTTAGCTTTGAAAGATGTCAATGAGAGTGTAGTCCTAGACTTCTATGAAGGCATAGTGATAGGATTTGGGGTCTTAACCACAATCATTTCAGACAATGCATTAGCTTTATTGGGAATGAAGACAAGTGAGTGGGCATTAAAGTATGGCATCTATCTCGGCACTTCTTCCAACTACTATCCACAAGGGAATGGGTTGGCCAAGTCCACAAACAAGAATTTGATTAGGATCATAAAAATGATAATGGAGGAAAATAAAAGAACTTGGCATACCAAGTTGAAGATAACTCTTTGGGCAGGTAGAATCACTCCAAAGAGGGCAATCAAGAATTCACCATACACACTTATGTATGAAAGGGAAGCTAGACTTCCTATGTCACTTGAGTTACCAGCCTTGGATCTTGACCATCAGCTATAATTGGTGGAGAGTGACAACTTAGAAGTCAAGTATTGTAAGCTAATGGAGCTTCAAGAAGCGAGAGAGCAAGCTATAGATGCCATGACCAGCTGCCAACAATAAACAAAGAAGCATTTTGATAAAAGGTCTATGCCAAGGAGCTTCTCAAAAGGTGACATTGTCTTGCAGTGGGATGAGGACTGAGCCAAGCCTAGAAGGCACACCAAGTTTGACGCTTTGTGGAGTGGCCCATGTGTCATCACCCAATGCAAGCAACACAATGTTTTCCAACTCTCTAAGTTGGATGGTGAAGAGTTACATATCCCAATCAATGGGATATATCTTAAACATTATTACTAGGTTTCTTTTGTCATGTACATAGTTTCCTTATTTTTCCTCATTTTCCCTAAGTGTTGTTATGCATGTGTGTAGTGTTTTTAGCCTTTGTGTGTGTTTTTTCCTTATTGTTTGGGGTAAAATATTTATTGGTTCATAGGTCCTTGCAAAGCTATTTTTGACTTCTCCAAGATGCATCCTGACCCTATGCCTAATGGACTGTATGGTTACCAGTCTTCATAAGCACAGTAGGCATGCTCCCCCTGTGAGTCGCTAATTGTGTTGACCAATTTTTGGTCCTACAAACCAAAATTCGGTACCCTCCTTTTTCTTTGCAAAGGTCATCCAGTCCATGTTTGGCTAGATCATCCCTTTATTGAATTGAGCAAAAGATGTTTTTTTCCAAACCTTTCTAATGAAAAGTGTTTTGTCATTTTGCTTAGTCTAGTGCAAATTGGGTTTATGCAAGTGCATTACTTGTCTACTTTTATAAGTAGAAGTGATTGAAGGACCTAAAATGGTCTAAAACAGTTCACAAAAGGTAATGGATTTCCTTTGAAGGGCATTTTGATGGCTTGAAGGAAGTTTGCAAAAAGTCTGAAGGGTAAGTACCCTTGCGGAGGGCACCTTGGGAAAGGTGAAGACCATTTCAAAAAGCCTAAAGGGCACTTTTGGATGAAAGAAACCCTTGTCGAGGGCAACTAGTCAAAGGAAGGAGACAAATTTCAAAGTCTTGAAGGGCACGTGCCCTTTGGGAAAAGAAGCAAATCAAAAGAAAGATTTCCTTCGGATAAAATGTCTAAAGGAATTCTTTCAGACATTTTGTCTGAAGGAAAGCATGGAAAAAGGCCTGATAAGTCAAAGAGCAAGCAAAAAAAAAGGCCAAGGCAAAGGAGAATTTGAAGGAAGGAGACAAAACACAAGCAAAGACAAAGTGGAAAAGACAAAACAAGGAATAGTGCTAGCTACTAACAAAGATAAAAGACAAAATCAATGACCATTCAAACCAAGACAAGTGGCATGGATGACTTAGCAAAGAGAATTAATACATTTGGTGAAATGTATCTACCAAAAACCAATAAAATAGATTGGCTTTTGAACCATAAAAGAGAGCATCCCATGTTTTCATGCTTCACCATTAATGCACAACTAGTTGCGCCCATCATTCAAGAGAGTATGGTCCAGTCAACACAACTTGGGGATGGCTTTTTTAGTTTCTAGAAGGAGAATCCCATGCTTTTGTAGGCCCAAGACAGCAAGGGAAACTACTTGGACATCTACATCATGGCTCTCCCATATGCAATTGGAACAATATGAAAACAACATGGGCTTATGGTCTCTGTAGAAGTGTTTAACTCAGCATGGGTTTCCATCCCTTGATTTGTCAGCTATCTATTTCCAAGTTCTCTATATATTTGTAACTTCTCATTGGAGAAAAAAACTCTTAGCATTATATGGCAAAGCCTTGAAGGAATTTACCTTGAATCAAAAGAAGCATTTTTACCTCCATTTGAGCTTGCACTTTTGCATATATCTACGGTTTTATCTTATGTTAAGCCATTTCCTTTTCATGCTTTCATAAGTTTATGCCAACATATCTAGTGTATTGTGAGTTCTTCTCTTGCAAGTCAACAAGAAGTGTCTAGCTCAGAGTATAGGCGCATGTGAGCAGGCTGACCATAGTGTGTCTTAGAACACCTCTGGTAGTTCTTCCTCCCTGTATCTCCATAGGATCCCCTATTGAAACACTGATGTAGGAAAGGTTCTCATTTGAATTAAGTGTATGCTCAATTCTCTCTAGTGTAAAGTGTATGTCAAAGCTGAGTAGACCAACCATTTTGGTGCATCACCACATTAGTTTCAGTTTTGATTTTAATATTTTTCTCCCTTTTTATCCCCCCCATTATTAGCAATAGGAAATTCAAGGCCTCAAGGTGCATCAAGGGGAGCTACCCCCTAATCTAGAGATTTATCCCTCATGTTTGCAACCCACAGCAAGAGAAATGTCTCCATTGTGCCATGCGGAGGAAGAGAGCTAAGCCTCCCTTCAAAGGGTGCAATCCACTACAACAATAGTTGCCAATATGAAAAATTTTAGTTGTATATTTGTTTTTAGATGACTATGTTTTTGAATTGCATATCTCTTATAGGCATGTACTCGCAAGCATTCAAAAAGAAAGTTTTGTTAGAAAATATATACATAGCAAAGAAATTAATTGCATTTAAGATCATATAACAAAAAGGATTTTATTAATCTATATCTAACCTAGACCTAAGGTGGTACCTAGGGTGACTTAGTTCTAAAATATCTAATGGTTACCTAGGTATATGGCGTTGATTGTTTAAATGCATTGTTTAATGACTAAATGGAGGATAGGCATTCAAGTTATCATTAAACACAATCAAGAAATTATTTGACATAACATGATGTCAACCCTAATTTATAATCTATCATTTGGTTTTGGCTATCTTTGTTACTAGTCTTTGTTGCTCGAACAATGAAATTTGGTGGCTAGGGTTCTATTGTGAGTAAGACTGTGAGTTTGATGGTTGAGCTGAGAGATGTGGGAAGCATTCCAAGAATTTCTTGTTGGATGGTGAGTCATTCTTAGAGTGATGGAGAATGGATCATTGTGATATTAGGGGTTTTCAAAATGCATGCAGGGAGGAAGAAAACAATAAAAGAGAATGGAGTTTTGGATTTTTACATAGCAATTGGGTTGACAAAAAAAAAGAGGAGAAAAATAAAAGAGATTATTTACAGACCAAGTAAGAAATTGTAATTTGTGGCATTATGAGGTAGGGTTTGTTCTTTTTTATTTTCCCTAAAAATATATATTCAGGTTATACAATAAATGTGTGAAATGTGTATAGGGTCTTTAAAAATAAATAATGGTTATTTTGATTTTGGAACCCTAGGAGGGTCAGGGATTCAACCCCGTGGAAGGAGGAATTCTTCCACAGAATTGAATCCATGATTTGATTAAAACCTATCCTGAATATAGAAGGTTAGGGATTGTAGGTTGAAAAATGAAATGTTAAGTTGTGGAGCTAAAAGCTTCACTGTTATGCAAATGGTGGAGGTTGCTGGGTTACACAGTAACTGACGTCGGTCAAAACCTGCCAACATCGGTCAGGCAGGAACTAGAATCTGCCGACATCGATTATGCATTGGCCAACATCGATCATCCTTAGACATACAGAGACCGGCATCGGTCATCTGTGTGTTCTAGAACTGGTCTAATTTTAGACGGACAGTTAGTTTGCATGTAAAGACTAATTTTAGTCTTGAGTCTACGTTTCTAATTATTATTTGGTTTGGGATCTATTTAAAAGACCCATGGGGCTGTATTGCAATCAAGACCAATAAGGACTAAGGATTAGATCTTCAACTTGAAGGCAAGAACAATAATTAGGTTGGTTGTCTTAAGGGGTGTAAGATCAGTTGATCTGCAACACAACAAGGAGCAAGGTCAATTAGATCTGCAAGCTGAAAGATCAAGAAGATATGTTGTGTGTATGTAAGGTAGGCAAAACAACCATTGAGTTGATTGTCACAGGTACTTGGAGTAGGCAACAACAACCATTGGGTTGATTGTCACTGGAGGGAACAACTCGGTTACTGAGTTGGTTGTAATTGATTGAGAGAGAGAACTCTTGAGGGAGAATTACTGTACACCCAAGAGGTGTGGAAAGAGTGAGATTTCTTCATTGCATTTCCTTCTGGAAGAGTGTAATACAAGATTGTATTATTTCTCGTATCACTTATTCTTTGTTGTTTTTGAATTCTAGTTACATATTACTTCTGGTTTAATTTCGTGTTTAGTTGCTTATACAAAGGTAATCAATTGCACTCTAAGGAGGATCCTAATAGTTGGTATCAGAGCTTGGTTCACTGACAAGTGGTTCATCAGAGCGGGTTAGTGTTTGTTGATTACAGGTCACTCTCAGGAGTTTTTGATTGAGTGGGAGTAAAGCAAGGGCAGAAGAAAGTACACTAAGAATAGAGAAATTCAATGGCAAGAATTATCAATTATGGAGGATGCAGATAGAGGATTATCTGTATCAAAAAGATCTGTACTTACTATTGGGTGGAGTTTCATGTAAGCCCACATATATGCAAGATGAAGAATGGAATGTTCTTGATAGAAAGTCTCTGGGATCTATAAGGTTGAGCCTGGCATCGTCTGTGATTTCCAACTTATCACAGGCAAAGACAATGGTAGAGTTAATGGAATCTTTGGCAAATTTAAATGAAAAACCCTCATCTTCGAATAAGGTATTTCTTATGAAGCAATTATTTAATTTGTAAATGCAGGAAGGTGGATCGGTATATAGTCATCTTAGGGATTTCCATGGATTAGTAAATCAGTTAATTTCAGTCAATATAGATTTTGATGATGAAATTAAGGCTCTCTTAATCTTATGCTCTTTACCTGAAAGTTGGGATAGTTTGGTAATGGCAGTTAGTAATACTGCGTTTGCTTCAAATATCTTGAAAGATGATGATGTTGTTAGTGTAATCTTGAATGAAGAAATTCACAAGAAAAGCACAAGGGAAACATCAGGGAATGCTTTAAGTGTTGAAAGCAGGGGAAAGCAAAGAGAGAAGAGCAAGCAAGGGAAATCAAGGTCAAAGATAGATAGGAGATCCAAATCTAGAAATAGAGGTATAACCCGCTGGAATTGTGGAAAGAAAGGGCACGTAAAGAAAGATTGTTGGTTGGTAGAAGATCAGCATGAAGGAAATAAAGAAGCAAATGATGCAAGTATTGTTGCATAGGATGCTCTTATATGTTCCTTGGGTAACGTAGAATCTTGGGTTTTAGATTCTAGTGCCTCTTTCCATGCAACCCCAAATAGAGATTTTTTTCATGATTATGTCAATGGAGACTTTGGAAAAGTTTATTTAGGGATGGTGAGCCTTGTCAAATGGTTGGCAAAGGGGAAGTGCAACTGAAATTGCAAAATGGCAACACATGGGTGTTGAAGGATGTCATGCATGTCCCAGTCCTGAAGCGGAAATTGATTTCTATAGAAAAGTTGGGTGATGAGTGTTGCACAGTAACTCTCACAGCGGAATATTGGAAAGTTTCCAAGGGTGCACTTGTTTTAGCAAGAGGTAAGAAAGTAGGTACACTTTATCTATCTACTTGTATTACTGATTCTTCTTCTATTTTATCTACTTCAGATGTAGATGCAAAGATGTGGATCTGTAGGCTTGGTCACATGAGTGAGAAGGGAATGCATGTTCTTAAGTCAAATGTTAACAACTAGAAAGCCTTGGTTTTCAAGGAGAAGATGATGGACAGAGATCAGCTCAAGAGGCTGGATAATTTTGAGCAGGGCAATGTTGATTTGGACAAGGTTATGATCCAAAATGAGCTCACAAATAAAAATCATCACTCACAAGAAAACACAGACACCAACGTCAATCAGGCAGAGACCAATGTCAATCAGACATGAATCGATGTCGATCTAGTGGAGACCAAAGTCGGTGATGTCAGGCAGGTGGAAATCGACGTCGATGAGGTAAGAACTGACGTCAGTCAGGTCAGTCACAGGGAACTGACATCAGTCGGGTGTAGACTGAGAGATGACCTAGATCGGTCACTATTAGAATGAAATTTGGGCAGACAACAAGCTGTTAAGGAGTCTCAAACACCCATGAGGACGTTTGAAAGGGTAAGCCTCAAATTCATTATTCCCCTTCTTTATACTACTTGTTACTCACTGATGGTGG
Organism: Torreya grandis; assembly: GCA_037957365.1. Lineage (NCBI taxonomy): Eukaryota > Viridiplantae > Streptophyta > Pinopsida > Cupressales > Taxaceae > Torreya > Torreya grandis. Next base: position 297,467 of record JARHVA010004314.1, on the reverse strand, counting down.
AAAACCATGAAGTTTTGAAGAGGCAATACAGGTAGAATCCAGGAAATAGTGGGAGCATGGCATGAATGAAGAAATTGATTCCTTGAAAAAGAACCAAACGTGGGATTTGGTAGAGTTGCCAGCTGGAAAGAAAGCATTGAAAGACGAATGGATTCATAGGTTAAAGAAAGGAGAGAATGGACAGGTGAGACAGAAGGCCAAGTTATATGGTCTTGAGCAAGCTCCAAGACAGTGGTATTTGAGGTTTGACAAGTTTATGACAAAGCATGGCTTTAGTCAATGTCAATGTGACCATTGTGTTTATTTTACCAGGTTGGATAATGATAGCTACATTATCCTGTTACTGTATGTAGTGTATATGCTTGTTACAGGGTCACACATGCAGAGAATTATTGAGCTAAAGGTAGAAGTAGCTCAGACATGTGCCAGGAAGGATTTAGGAGCAAAGAAAATCCTTAGCATGAGTATTTCTAGAGACAAGAAAAATCATAGGTTGATTTTGTCTCAAGAGGATTATGTGAATAAGGTAGCGGAGAGGTTTGATATGCAAGATGCAAAATCGGTAAGCACACCTATGGTTGGACATTTAAAGTTAAGCTATGAACAGTGTCCTAAATCACATGATGAGGTTGAGTACATGGTATGTACTAGACCTGATATTGCCCAAGCAGTGGGAGTTGTCAGCAAGTTTATGGCCAATCCAGGAAAGGAGCACTAGAAAGCAGTTCAGTGGATTCTCAGATATTTGAGAGGGACGAGCAGCAGGTATTTATGTTATGTAGGGTCAAACACTTCTCTACATGGGTATGATTCGGATATGGTAGGTGACTTGCATGGCAGGAGAAGCACCACAGGATATGTGTTCACTGTTGGTGGTTGATCTTCAAGATTAAACTTGAAGATGGAGATATAAGCTAGAAACAAATTAGAGGATGTACAGGTATAGGTATAGGTGCAACTATTTATCTCCAAGTGGGAGATTGTTAAGTTGTGGAGCTAAAAGCTTCACTGTTATGCAAATAGTGGAGGTTGCTGGGTTACACAGTAATTGACGTCGATCAAAAACTGTCAACATCAGTCAGGCAGGAACCAGAATCTGTCGACATCGATTATGCATCGATCGACATCAGTCATCTCTAGACAGACAGAGACTGGCATCGGTCATCTGTGCATTCCAGAACTGGTCTAATTTTAGACGGACAGTTAGTTTGCATGTAAAGACTAATATTAGTCTTGAGTCTGTGTTTCTAATTATTGTTTGGTTTGGGATCTATTTAAGAGACCCATGGGGCTGTATTGTAATCAGGACTAATAAGGACTAAGGATTAGATCCTCAACTTAAAGGCAAGAACAACAATTGGGTTGGTTGTCTTAAGGGGTGTAAGATCAGTGGATCTGTAGGGTAGCAAGATCAAGGAGATCTGCAACACAACAAGGAGCAAGGTCAATTAGATCTACAAGGTGCAAGATCAAGAAGATCTGCTGTGTGTATGTAAGGTAGGCAAAACAACCATTGAGTTGATTGTCACTGGTACTTGGAGTAGGCAACAACAACCATTGGGTTGATTGTCACTGGAGGGAACAACTCGGTTATTGAGTTGGTTGTAATTGATTGAAAGAGAGAACTCTTGAGGGAGAATTACTGTACGCCCAAGAGGTGTGGGAAGAGTGATATTTCTTCATTGTATTTCTTTTTGGAAGAGTGTAATACAAGATTGTATTGTTTCTCATATCACCTATTCTTTGTTGTTTCTGAATTCTAGTTACATATTACTTCTGGTTTAATTCCATGTTTAGTTGCTTATACAAAGGTAATCAATTATACTCTAAGGAGGATCCTGGCATGAAACCCTTGTGTATTAATTTGTATGACTGAGTGTTAATTTATATGGGCATTATATGGTTGTGTGTGTCATTTTATTTATGCCTAAAATGGTTGGGTGTTAATGAATGTCTTGAATCCATTGTTTTGATTAGGGTTCAAAACATGATTTTCTTATAATCCTTACTAGACTGTGCATTTTTTTTTTCATCAAAATATAGGGAAATGATTGCATGTTCCTTGATGCATTAAAATATAGTGGAATGAATGTGTTAATTTGGTTATGTGCCAATAGTGAGTTAACAAGGTTGAATGACATACCACAGGGTTTAGATTATTTGAGTTGGAGATATAATAGTATATATATACATGAATTTAGTATTCATGACACACTTGAGTAAACATATACGAGTGGAAGTTGTTATAAGATTTAACTCAGACTAGATAATCGACTGAGTGTACATGAACATTTGTCATCTACGTGTTATAAAAATGGGTCAAAACATCTAAGTGTGAATAGAATGGCTTAAAGCATTGTTTTGTTAAGGATTTGAAACAAGTTTTTAATGTTTATTTATTTGAATGTATTTGCTATACAAATGAATAATTGTGTACTCATTCACTTTTAAATTGTTGACTATTTTTACTTGATATCTATGTGTATAATGGGTTATGTTAGATTGGGTATAAAAGTCTATGAGTCGACAGTATCGAAATGTTTATTCATCTACTTGTTTAAACATAAAATTGTAGATTGTGAGTCAATTTTAGTGTAATGATGTATAGATGGTTGAATGATATTTTTTGACTTAACGAAATTATGTATCGACTATGCATACATTATGAAAACACTATTTTACATCAGTCGTGTGTGTGAATATTTATAAGTTGACTGAGTATAAAGGCTTATATCGACTGTGTATATGAGTTTCGATTGTTTGTGCATATATTATCATGTGTCGACTATGTATTTGGTTTTAGCATCAAGTGTGTATAAACAAACTATGAACCAATTATGTGAATGATCTTCTTGTTAGACTAGACTATTATTATTTATTCGGGGTCTTTGAACATATTTGATATTTAGACTATTTATTGGGGTCTGCAATGTTTATTAAATGTACAGTTCAAATTTGATTTTAACTTTTGCAAAATGTTTAAGTTGAACTATTTGGGATCTTAGATGTTTAATTTGGGGATTAAACATTTGTTGAATGATTTCAATAGATTGAGGTACCTTATGGTACGCAATAGTATTTAATAGTTTATGTTGTATGCATTTGATTTAGGTTTTGAATGTTCTATGGTGTTAATATGATTTATATTTTGTTTAAATATGAATTTATTTTTCTTGAGTATAATACTTAAAATATGATAACACACACATAAAAAAATTATGGATTATACATAAATACGAATATATATTCTTTATGAATAGTTCATAAAAACATATATACATATACCCACACACACACATATGTATATGTACACACACACACACACATTTTAGCGTCAAGTGTGTATAGACAAACTACGAACCGACTATATGAAAATGATCTTCTTATTAGACCGGACTATTATTATTTACTCAAGGTCTTTGAACATATTTGATATTTAGACTATTTATTGGAGTTTTCAATGTTTATTAAATGTAGGGTTCAAATTTGGTTTTAACTTTTGAAAAATGTTTGAAATTGAACTATTTGGGATATTAGATATTTAATTTGTGGATTAAACATTTGTTGAATGATTTCAATAGATTGAGGTACCTTATGGTAGGTAATAGTATTTAATAGTTTATGTTGTATGCATTTGATTTGGGTTTTGAATGTTGTTTGGTGTTAATGTGATTTATATTTCGTTTAAATATGAATTGATTTTCTTCGAGTAGAGCACTTGAAATATGAACATATATACATATATATGTAATCATGGATTCTACATAAACATGGATATATATTCTTTATGAATAGTTCATAAAAACACATTTACACACACACATATATATGTATATGTATACACACACACACACACACACACTCTCACACACACATATATATTAAACAAACATCTATTACAAACCAATTTATCTGCATACATATGTATATCAAGTATGTCCATATATTATTATATTCAATTAAAACCCTTGGCCACTAACTTATTAATGACCTAATATATACATACATATGGTCATTCATACATACATACATATACGAATATATATTCTTTATGAATAGTTCATAAAAACACATATACGCATATATAGAAGTTAACACTTATAATTGATATGCATGTGCGTGTGTGTGTCTGTGTGTGCGTGTGTGTGTGTGTGTTTGTGTATATACACACACACACATACATACATACATGTATGTGTGTGTGTGTGTGTGTGTGTGTGTGTGTGTGTGTGTGTGTGTGTGTACACAAACACACACACACACACACACACACACACACACACACACATATATGCATATAAATTATAAGTGTTAACTTATATATATGCATACATGTGTTTTTATGAACTATTCATAAAGAATATATATTTGTATATGTATGTATGTATGAATGACCATATGTATGTATATATTAGGTCATTAATAAGTTAGTGGCCAAGGGTTTTAATTGAATATAAATATATATGGACATACTTGATATACATATATGTGTAGATAAATTGGTTTGTAATAGATGTTTGTTTATAGTAAATAGATTTGTTCGTATGCAAACTGGGATTTAATCATTAATAAACAATATGTTGTTTCAGTTATTAATCATGAGGAAAATGATAAATTGCTAGTTAGAACAAGTAATGTTATAATTTTTATTATTTGATGATTAGCTTAGAATTTATTGTGAACACAATATGTTTGCATGGAATTGGTAAATTCTTAGATATTATGATGGTTGTTAAAAAAAAATTGTAATATTGCCTTATTGGAAAATGGACTCTAGCTATATTGAAACCTAGGAAATATTTAGGTGATAATAAGTTATTATTTAACATGAGATTATTTATATATTTATTGTATTTAATTACTATGATATTAAATATTAATTTGTATGAAAAATCTATGGAAATCTTGAATATGAATCATTTAGTAATCCGGTATTAATGACACTAACGATTATTATCGTGAGACAAATTCTTATGTATATATTTAGAGTCATTAATACTTAGATTGAATGAAATCTGATTAAGTGTGTGTGTGTGTGATTATGATTGATCTAATGAATCATTAAACTATATGAAAACTTTGGTCAAATTAATGTTTGTAGTTAAAATATTATTATGTCACCTATTTGATTATATGCATATCTGCACGATGTCATGTTAGAACATAATTCTTTATGATGTGTTGCATATAGTTAGAATCTTACAACACATGGGTTCTAGTTGACTTCTCGATACCTACATCGTTATCATATGCTCATTCGTAAAAGGAGGGTCATTCCCTACTTGGGCATTGTACGAGGGATCTATGGTCTATGATTGGTGTATAAAAGCACTCTGATGATGTTCTCCCTCTCCTCCAATAGTTAGTTGATAGAGACTTATACTCATAATTTTAGTTTATTTATATATAATGAGTTTATGGACACCGGTTGGTTCCATGGAATATTATATGTATTTGTATACACTTTGATGTAAAAACATTGTATTATTGTACTTGATAAATAGTAGATTCGTTGTTCTTATTATATAACTTTCAGTAGTTGATTGCATTATTATTCAATAGATGTACTTATGTGATGGATTGAACTTGTTATTATGTTGATTGTGTTAAAGTTGATTATTATCTAAATGAATCATATCTGGTTATTTATGCAATATGCATTTTAGTTAAAGATCAATTAACTAATTTTATTTGGAAATAATTTGATTTGCTTATTAAAGTAAAGTTTTTAAAAAAAATTGTTTTTGGAGTTAAACCCAGTGGAGTTCTAATAGGTTGATTAGTGTTAATGGTAGATGGAATGGTAATGGAATGAGAAGAGGTGACACAATCCTCATAGAAAATACTAGAACTTATGTCAATGCTGAAGTAATCATCCTCAAATATCATGGAAGGATTATAAATATATCCAAATTAATTTTCAAGGCACGTGTAACCAATGTTATAACAACAACGAATGTATTCTGATTCTGAAACTGAGTTTGACTCAAGGGACTCTAAATTTGATGTTGAGACTAACGTTGATTCTGCTTTTGATAAATATTGGTTTAAAAAAAAAACTTGACTTTGATGTTGATTCTTCATTTGGTGTAGCAATAAAGATACTATGTTCAATGTTTGGTATTGGATGAGTAGTGGCCTGTGGCTGAAAAATGAGATCTTCATAAATAGGCTCAGATATGAAGGACTCCACAAAGATTGACTTGCCAAAGTGAGGCTTCTCAACAAAAGGAAAATGGTCAGCAGGCAACTCCATAGAGATTGGCTTGTCAAAGTGAGGCTCCTTAAAAATAAGGAAATGGTCAAAATAATGATTTACCTAAAGGCAGTTATAATCATTAAGGGGTGACTCAACAAAAATTGGCTTGTCAAAGTGAGACTCCTCAACCAAAGGAAAGGGTCAATAGGCAAGTCCATAAAGACTGGCTTGTCAAAGTGAGGCTCCTCAAAGAAAGGGATAGGGTCAATGGGTAATTCAACGCAGGTTAACTTGTCACAAATAGGTGTTTCAATAAAAAAAATCATAGATTGGTTGGTTCTCTTGGCCTTGGCTTACACTTGGTTGCAAAAGCTCAGATTTGGACACATCTTATTCTTTGAATGATGGCTCTTGGAGAGGTAGTGATTGGATATGTTGTGGTTCGAAGATTGTCTTGGACTTTCCAAAATGGGTGATGGTTGGCAATGGATGAAAAATGATTTGTGGTTCAATAATAAACTCTTTGTAAATATACTCATCTAAGATGGGCTCAACAAATATTAGTTTCAAGTCTAGGATGGTAATTGTGCTATGTCTAGTCATGGTTATGCAACCTTATTGGGATAATGAGCTACCAGATTTAAAAGGTCTTGGAATGGTAATGAATGGGTACTGTAGAGCTTGGTTGCTAATTCAGGCCAAAGGATGAGGGCCTAGAATGGTAATATTTAGGTGTTATGGAGCTTGGTTGCTAATGCAATCCAGAGGATGAGGGTTTGAAATGGTAATTCTTGGGCACTATGGAGATTAGTTGTTAACATAGGCCAAAGGACAAGGGACTAGAATGATAATCCTTGGGCATTGTGGAGCTTGGTTGCTAACACATGATAAATAATGAGGGCTTAGAATGGTAATCCTTGGATGCTGCAGAGCTTGGTTACTAATGTAGGACAAAGGATGAGGGCCTAAAATGGCAATCATTTGGCACTATAGAACTTGGTTACTAACATAGGATAAAGGATGAGGGTCGAGATTGGTAATCCTTGGGTGTTACAAAATTGGTTGCTAACACAATCTAAAGGATAAGGGCTTTGGATGTTAATCCTTGGGCACTACAGACTTTGGTTGCTAATGTTAGTTAGAATATGAGGGCTTGGAATGGTAATCCTTGGGTGCTGTGGAGTTTGGTTGCTAATGCAGGCTAAAGGAGGAGGGCTTGGATAAGAAGGTGGTGTCACCAAATACTGCGCTAATAGGTCTAACCTTTGTTTAATGTATATAATATTATAAGATAGATCTCACAAGCTACATCATTATATGACTCTTAAACAAAAGTGTCACTGGTCAGAAAGTTCTCATAGTTTGGATTATACATAGTCCTGCTATGTGTGTAACAAAGCATGTTCATCTCTATAGATTGGTCACATGAAAAATAAAGGGTCTAAAGGTAACAAACAATGAAGGTCTAAAAATAAGGGACCTTTGGCTGTGTAAAAGAGGCACAAAAAGATAAACAACTAAACTAGGCAAATGTAGAGTAAAATAAATGCGAGACCCGTCTAAAAAAAGGGTATTGATTTGCCCAAAGGCAGTTATAATTAGTGGCAAAAGTAACACAAAGGCTCAAATTCATCTATGGATAAAGTATTGATTTGCCCAAAGGTGGTTGTAATAAGTGATAATAGTGTATAAACAAAGTAAAAAAATTGCGAACTAGGATCAAAAGATAACAATGATTTACCCAAAAGTAGTTTTAATTTTTCTAATGTAAAAAACACGGTTGGAATTGAAAACAAATAACTTAAATAAGAACTCAAAAGAAAACTAAACTAAGGTAATTGGATTAGACGACACTCAGTAATTGGTTCACTAAGACTCGATATTTGATTCACAAGAGACTATGGGAACAATGGAACTAAGGCACTTGAAATTCAACACAACAAACTTCAAACAAAGTACATGGTAATAACTTAGGTTAAAAGGATGCTCTAAATAAGGTACAAAATAAATAACAATTGTTAGGTCTAGGCAAGGGGTCTTTTAGATCAAATAGGAAATCAACACAAGTAACACAATCCAAACACAAAAAGGTAGACTACCTAAGCCAATATTAGATGAGGTTTTGACATAAACTTGATTGGTTTAGGATTTACACTTCAAAAGGTTGAATTTAAAATTTAATATGAAAAGACTCGAATGTTCTAAGGCAAAAGAGGCTAGACCAAAATAGGCAACGTAACCACACATTTGAAATAAGAGAGGTACAACAATATTTTTGAACTTGGTTTCAAATACAATGAGAGATTTGGAATGATTTAGGCAACGTAACAACACTCCTTCAAATAAATGTCATGATAAATGATTTTTGGACTAGAATATCCAAGGCAAAAGGTTGGGATGAAATAAAAAATGTAATGACACCCCATTTAAACAAATGATACACAAATGGTTTTGAAATAAATCTCCAAAGCAAAAAGTGTGACACAAAACAAAGAGAGTAACACCTCTTAGGCTAAAGTGGTGTGAAAAATAACGTGATAGTTTTGAACTTATTTTGACACGACAACACAAAAAAATAGTTTTAGTCTAAAAACATCCATGTAAATAAAAGAAAAATAGAAGTAGCACTAATGGATTGTCTTATACCTAAAACTAAAATAGGTGTGCATAGCTTCTGCCAAAGTTTCCACCGATATACAAATGCTTGTGAGAAATTAAGTGTTAATCAAAAAATTAAATTATAGGTGTAATTAAAGTTTTATGCCCCCTTTTGTCTCTCAAGCATTGATATGTGGCATAAACTTAAAGTGAGGGGCACTCGACATTTGATAATAAATTCTGTGGTAAGTGGGGTTTTGACTAAAAATATATAAATCTTGAACGTTTTAAATAGTCCTAAGTGTGGTTAACATACGTAATCACGTCAGTTGAGTCCAAACTATCTAGCTTATTATGAAATGGTCTAGTCTTTTACATAATGAATTCATCCATGTATTGCTTAGTGAATTTTGATGTTTGGTTGTCACATGACCCAAGTACCCATAGGGATGGTCAGGCTGACTGCTCACCACTATCCCATCCAATGGTTTGCCCAATTTGTATACCCCACAATGGAGTGGGTTGGTATGATTCTAGAAGATAAAACCCTCGATCAATGCACCCCTAAAAAACTTGTGAGGGAGAAGCGAGCTCCCACCCACAAGCTAAATGCAACAACAAAAAATTAGAAATACTTTAGAGGTTATTTGTGGGTCACCCAAGGCACTCAGAGCTTGGGGAGAGCATACACAACATTCTTTTCGACACAATTTTTTAAATATAAACTAAACACTTTTGGTTACCTGAGTTCCCTAAAGGGGATGGGGGAGAACATGCATATAATAATTTATAATTTGCCACAAATAAAGAAACTAGTTTAATGAACTTTGAAATTTAGCTAATGAAAAAAAACACAAAATGAAAAATCCCTTAAGAGATCTAACTAAGATGTGTGTTCCTTTTAATAACACTAAATTGAAGTGTGATTGAAATTTTGGCCCCTTGATCTTGTTTGCACTTGTAAAAACTTCAAAAACTAAAAGACAAGTTGGATTAAGTGGATTTTAAGCACCAAACAAAATGTATGTGAGTTTTTAACTATGCTTAAGTTTTTTTCTCTCCACATTAGATCCTGTAAAATGTTAGGGGGTTTGCTTGCTTAGAAGCCAAAAAGCAAGTGAGTAAACAACAAACCATTTTGAGCTCTCAGATTTTGAAAAAATACAAAGCAAAGCCACTATTTATCAAGGCGAAGCTGCTGCTTTTCTACAAACACAGACACAAAGAGTAACTTTGGTGAAGTTGTCATTTAACATGATGAAGCTATCAATTAAGTCATGCAAATTTGCCAAAACAAGCAATAAATTACTAAAATAGAATTAATTTCACCTTGCAAAACCATTGTTCAATAGGATCAAAGCTACCAATTCTACAAAGCCATCATTTAACAGGTCAAATTTGCTATTTCAAAGCTACCATTTATGCAAAACTAAAGATCAGAAATGAATGTGAAAATGGCAAAGCTATCATTACACAAGGTGAAGCCACTATTTACTCAAAAAATAGAATGACGTCTATTTGAAGGCTAAAACTCTAAACTTAAAGAATTAAATGCATTTGTTAGTAAAACCAAGGTTAGCATATCATTCTCCTTGGCCATAAGGGATGCGTGGTCCCATCGGGCATGCCATTATGTACCTTAGGTATTCAAAGAGTAGATAATATGTAGATTAGTCCCTTATTAGTCCAAATGACAAAAAATCAAACATAACAATACACTAGGACTAAACACTCTTGCCTAATAACTAAGGAGAACATAACACAACATGCATGATCACAAAATAGAGATAAAGACAATATGAATTTCTTACATCTTTTGTCAAATTTGATGCTTGCTTGTTGGCATAAAGATGTTCGTGCTCAGCCTATGATGATTTGAGTCTTTTAACAATGCTCTTCCATGGTGGTAATATCTCTCAAACAGTCACTTATGGCTACGTGTGAAGCTTGGCATAAATTGAGCATTATAACACTACTCTCAAAAGTTTCAAGAAGGCATCCCAACAGAATAATCTTACACACAAAATCTTGTTTGCATATGATGTGGGCACTTATATTTATATCTCAAAGAATTAACTCTAACCCTAATGAGGTTAGGTTAAATTCTAATTTGGGTTGAGTCTAAATTAACCTAGGTTGAGTCAGTCTAACCTTAGTTTGGGTCAAGACACCCATGAAATCTTAACACCTTAGTTCCAGATAATTGTGAGGCATGACAACTCATTTTAGATATTTGTGAGGTGTGACTCATATTTTGAATATTTAGGAGATGATAAATCACTTTATTAGCTAATTTAACCTTTTGACTTCATATTTGGCTAAAATTATTTTTTTAGTAAATGAAATTCACTAATTTGATTTAGAATTTTTGTTTAGGCAAGTTAATTAGGATTTGCAATGTAGTTAATCTTTCTTACTGCTTTTTGGCTTTTGACAATTGTTTTAAATGTTATGAATTAATAGTCTGATAGGCCAAAAGTGTCAAATTACTAGGTCGTAATTTGACTAGGGTTAGAACAGAACTAGGTTAGTAATGTATATAGGTTAATATACTAAATAAACCAATCTCATTATGTTTATGGGTAATTAAATCTCTTGCGTGAATGAAATTGGGCAATTCAGATGATTTCTAGGCTTAGATGTGTCGTTTGCTTAGAAATTGAACTAAACCCTAGTTTAGGCACAAAAGTGGCCAAAACTAAGTGTTTACACTTTCAAATTTATATTTTAAATGTTATATATCAATGGTTTGTATATTGTGTTACACATGATGCTTTTAATCTCTTTCTTTTGACATTCAAACTTTACATGTGTTTACTGCACATCTCAAAAGAAGGGCATATATCCCATTGATCATATTTAGAGATGCATTGTTGGTGTATAAACATCACCATATAAAGTTTTGGTAACTCATATACTAATTTTTCCTATAAGGGAAGACACTCAAGACAACATTTGCTCTTATAAGAGGGGGGACGAGAGTGGGTAACTCAAAAAAACATTTGATCCTATATAGGGAGGCATTCATATTTTAGTCACTCATAAAAATTGAGGTATTCATATTTCATTTGTTCATATAATGAGAGGCATTCATATTTTAGTTACTCCTATAAGGGGAAATATTCAAATATCATTAAACTTTATTAGGACCATGTGCATATCTCATTATTATGGAGGATAATACTCATACTTTTTATCTTAAATGTCACTATGGATTTCACATAGATTTAAAGGCACTTAACTTCACATGGTTATTACACTTTTCTCTCACCACGATTAGGTTATATTATTTTCTATTTTTTTAGATTGCAACAGAGTATTATTATTATTTGGCACTCGCCCATGTGTGTGTAGAAAAAGAAATAATAGTTATGCAGATTTCAAAGCACATGGACTTTGGTTTTGGATCTTCAAGAACACAAAAAATTGTATTTGTCTTTCTTTATTTATTTTTCTATGCACATACATACGTAAAAACAAAACAAATTATAGACCCTTAAAAATGCCCCTCAGAAATTTATTATTTACCAAATTATACGATTTTAAGGTGTTTGTGTGTCTGTTGATTATTTATTCAAATTAAATGTTATTGACACATTTTGTAAGGTTCTATCATTTTTTCCTTTATCCTATCCCCTTTTATCTTTATTTATCTATCTTGGAATGTCTAGGGAGTGATGTAGCACTCCAAAGACTCTAAAGCACAGTGCACATTCACAAGGGTTTTAATGGCCCGTTTTAGTTAGGGTTCACCTATCTTGTATGGTGTCATCTTTTTTAATTTTTAGGCATTACTTTATCGATTAATATACTAATGAAGGTCCTAAATTAAATTCCATAGTCTGTAAATACACATGTAATCCAATTCATTTATCGGAGAGTTTTCAAAAAGTACACTAAATACTTTATACCAAAAATGTTAATAACTTGCAAACACTCTAGAGGCAATCAAAACCAAAAATGTTAAGAACTTGCAAACACTCTAGAGGCAATCAAAAATTAATTAAAGCATTCATCGTGGAGATGTGGGCCTGGGTTAGGACCTATCGCGAAAGGCAAAGACATTATTTGTCTCATAGAGACACATGAGCATGAGGGATGTAAGACCCCATTGTTTGAAGGCTACTAGAAGATGGCAGTGTGGAATGAGGCAGCGGGAAATGGTTAAGGTCATGGAGGTATAATGGTTCTAGTAAAAGAAAGAGAAGGTCGTGCCATTCAGCTAGAAAAGACTGATTCTAATAAACAATTTATATGGTTCAAAATCGTGGAAAATAACACAATTCTCAGGATCGCAGCCTGTTACTTTGCTCCACAAGTATCTAAAACTTATAAAAAGTGTGGCTTAGATCACAATGACCCCTATGCTGCATTAAAGAAAGATGTTGTTTTTTCGCAACGTGGGGATGTTCTTGTTGGAGATTTCAATGCTAGGACAACAAATTGGCAAGCAAGTATTTTCAGCTCCGAAGCAAATGATAACCCTATTTGGCTCACAGAAGAGAGAAATCAGCAATGGGAAAGAATATCCGAAAATGCTAAAGGCTGCAATCATTTTGGGGAAGAATTGATCACTCTATGTGGCACATTTGATCTAATAATCTGTAATGGTTTGGCTAGATGGGCTAAGTCGGGCAATTTCACTTGCAACACATACAATGGGGCAAGTGTGGTAGATTATGTAATTTGTTCGCAGAATTTGTATAAAAATATTAAAGAAGTTGAAATTGGAGAGCACATTTGGGATCTAAAATCAGATCATAGACTGCTGTACATAAATTTGTATTGGGCAAATGATAGGCGGCTTGGGGCAAAAATCCAAGGCCCTCAACACCCACCTTCTCAGGGCAAAATTTTGTTAACTTCAAAAAATAGTAACACTTTCAGAGCTACTCTTGAGGAACTTTGTATGGGACACCCTATGTATAAGCATGGTGTTAACAGTCATGACTTATCAAATCTGATTCACGAGGCTCTTTCAAAATGCAAGAGAGCAAAAAATAGAAAATCTGAAACTAATTATTTTCCAACCAATGCATGGTTTGACAAAGAATGCAAGAGGGTTAGGAGAAACCTAAGGGAGTCGAATAAAACTAACCTTGACATTAAGGCCTACAAACAGATCCTAAAGAAGAAAAAAACTGATTTTATGTTCACAAGGAGAGAGGAGCTAATTTTCTTGGGCAGAAATAACCCCAAACATTTTTGGAAAGAACTCCAACCAAGGAGAAAGCAAACTGAAAATAATATTACTACCACCCAATGGTTTGAATATGCTAAAAAACTTTATGAACAAGAGGGTGGAGTGGGACAACCACCTTTGGTCAACGATACTACAAACATTTTCACTGTGCAAGAGATAGAGACAGGGATTAAGAAGTTGGGTGGAGGTAAAGCAAAAGATCTTGTTGCACTTCAAGTCGAATATTTGAAGTGGGGTATGAAAACTCTTGCACTGCACATCATTGAAATCTTCAACAAAATCTGCCAAGAAGGGTTTCCGAGAGATTGGACAATCAACCTTGCAATACCACTTTTTAAGAGTGGTGATGTTAACAATCCCTCCAACTACATGACTATAATGATCAATCCCCTCTTTGCTAAACTTTTTGGCAGCATGATAGAAACTAGGATCAGCAAATGGGCAGAAGAAAACCATAAACGTGCTAAAGGGCAAGCTGGTTTTAGGCCAAAGCACTCGACAGTGGATCACTGTGTCACTCTGAGACACATTATTGAAAAGAGTGGGAGAAAAAGGAAGAGGTTTTTTGTTGCTTTGTTGACTTCAAAAAGGCTTTTGATACCGTTCCGAGAGACAAGCTTTGGTTCAGGAGGGAAGAATTGGGGATTCCTAGGCATCTCATAGCTGTTGTTCATAGGATGTACGAAGAGGTGAAAGTGAAAATCAGAACTTCAGATGGCAGTTCAAAATGTTTTAGGAGCGATATCAGGGTCAAACAGGGCTGCCCTTTGTCTCCTACTTTATTTGGTTTATATATTGACAAACTGGAAGAGTGGTTAAACATGCAAAAGGGTGAAGGCATCCAGCTAGGTGAATTTGTTATAAAGCTGCTCTTATATGCAGACGATCTCATTTTAATTGCCAAATCTACCTGTGGTTTGCAAGACCATCTATCTTCTCTTGAGCGCTTTTGCAGAATGGTGGGGATGCAGGGCAATATCAACAAGACTAAGGTTATGATTTTCTCTAATAATAAAAAACAACATCAACATGAATTTTATTACAATGGAAGTCTTCTCGAAGAGGTTGTGGATTATAAATACCTTGGCATCGATTTCAACAAAGAGCTAAGCTGGTCTAGTTGCAGGTATAAAAGGACATTAGGTGGGTGGAAGGCTTTCTATGCTCTTCAGAATAAGTGCCGTGAAGCGGAGTTGTGGGATTGGAAAACTATTCAAACTTTGTTCGGTCTTCTTGTGCTGCCAGTTGTTCTTTACGAGTGCGAATTATGGGCCAGCAACACTACTATAGCACAATGGAAACAAATTGAAGGAATCCAAAACCGCTTGATTACAAGCAAGTTTAAAATCAAAAGCACTGTTCCATATGACATCATGCTAAGTGAAATGGGGGCTGTTCCTATCGAGGCACTTGCTATGGTTTGCCTTTTAAGCTATTTAAAAAGAATCGAAAAAATGGAAGAGGATAGATGGCCTAAAGTTGTTTTTAGTGACACACTATGTAAGCGAAAAAGGACATGGATGCAACAAAACATCAAATGGATGAGTAAATGGAATATTCAATTCAATATGTGCCCCACAAATAATAAAGAAATAAAAGTCTTTGTTATGGAGAAATTCTACAAGAGAAATTGGGGAAGCGAGATCAGGAGGAAGAAACTATATTATATAAATGAGTTCAACCCCGCTTGTGATCAACTCCAAAAAGCGTACATAGGAGCCAACATTTCTTGGAGGGCTAAAATTCTTATTGCTCAGCTGAGAACCAACTCTCACCAACTTCGTTGTGAGACCGGGCGTTGGAAGAGGCCAAAGGAGGCTTGGGAAGAGAGAATTTGCAGGTTTTGCAATTCTGGGAAAGTGGAAACTGAACAACACTTTATTCTAGAATGTGAGGCCTACAAGGATAGCAG
Source organism: Torreya grandis (assembly GCA_037957365.1). Taxonomy (NCBI): domain Eukaryota; kingdom Viridiplantae; phylum Streptophyta; class Pinopsida; order Cupressales; family Taxaceae; genus Torreya; species Torreya grandis. The sequence continues at coordinate 281,555 of JARHVA010004314.1, read as the reverse complement.
AGATAAATTTGCGGATACTATATGTGACAGTTCTTGGCATAACCTATTCAACGAAGAGTACATTGAGCAATTGGGGGGGCTCATCATCAACGTACACAAGAAGCGAACAGTGCTACTTAAATATGCTTGAGTTGTCTTGCTGTCCCATAGGCTATTTTTAGTCTCGTGGACATTAAACTTTATGTTGTTGTTGTCTTATTATCACTCTCATGGACCATGACAAAGATAGTTCAACATTTATCTGGGTTAACTATTTTATGGTACTTTTAGGTTGAGAATTGATGAATTAAGCTTGATTACTCTCTGTGCAATGCATTTCATTCACCTGGGTATCATAAATAGTCGGGGATTTGTGTTGCGATTTAACGTAAATCCAGTGATCCATGTTATACAACCAAAGTGGCAGTGTCCCGGTAGTCGAGAATATTAGCATTTTACCACAAATTTGAAATACACCCCAAAAACAGTCACTTCCAAACCAAAGGCCTAGGCATATACATACCATACAGTGCGACAGAATTAGAATTCCCTCCATAAGCTTCGGTTGAAATCAGGTATGGAGAAAGAAGTCAGACATGTTCAATGGGCCACACTCAGAATAGCAGGGAAACCTCTAATAACAGGCACTGCACTTGGAGATACCCCTCTTCTATGGGTTGCATGCAGAGCTTCCTTCGGATTAGTCCACATTTACTGTGATTCTCAACTTAAGGTATGTAAAATTATTTTCTTCTCAAACCATTAATATGTGGATATAAATTTCAGATGATGATATTTTGTTTTTTCAATACCCAATAGCTGGGAGAGCTGAAATTGTAAGTTTTAATATATGGATATGAAAAAATTCCGGATGGATTTTTTTTCAATTATTTTACATCACCCAGAAGATGGGTAGAGATGAAATAATGGGTACGGAAAGTTTCAGATGGATAGTTTTTTTTCCTTCCTATTTTTTCCCCCCATGCTCAGTATCTGGGAAGAGCGGACGTACGGGTTTCTAGTTTTCATTTTTAAAAAACTAATGCCCGAGGGTTGGGAATTGCTGAGACCCTGGGTATCAATATTTGAATATGGTAAAATTTCAGACGGATAGTTTTTCTGGTTGTCTTTGTTTTCAATATCCAGTAGTCGGAAGGGCTGAAGTTGTGGATATTAATATTTGAATTAGGACTTTTTCAGACGGTTCTTTTTGTTTTTAATTTTGCAATGACCAGTAGTCAGAAGCGCTAAAATTGTAGGTTCTGGTATTTGTATTTCGGTTTGAAATTTTTGTTTTCTATAGTAAACGATGAGTAGGTTTTGCTGGTAGACTATATTTTGCAACATTGAAAAATAAAATGATTTTTTCATTTTCTTTTGTAAACCTTTGGGTGAATTTTAAAACTATGTGGGGTAAGCTTGGAGTATTTGTAAATTACATCACAACCTTGCCACATGGCGGTTGGAGTTTCAAGCCTCCTTATTGCAATGAGGGGAATTTGAATCTGTGTCACTCTTGCAAGTACCTTCCATTTGCTATTACAACACAACTTATTAGACTACTTCAGTTTGAAATTTTGTTTTCTCTTATAAATAATACTCTTGTTCTTTCTATTAGAAAATACATTGCAGCATTGAAAAATTATAAAACTAATCGTGCTCATTTGTTTTATGTTAAGAAATGATAATTAGTTTGCTAAGTTTGATTAAGTTGAATCATTCTAATAGTACACCCAAATGTAGTATTAGCTCTATGAGGATAGGTTGTCTTGCTATCTTACAAAATCATGTTTTTGTTAAGGTTGGTAAATATTGTGGGGCATTGAGGTTGTGAACCGCCTTCAATGCGATGTGGGGTATGCTTGGACCAAATTCATAAGATTTCTAAATATGGGTCATCTTTTTAGGCACCACATAATCGTAACATCACAACCTTGCCACCATAATTGTAACACCACAACCTTGCTGCATGTTCATTGGAGTTATGGGTTGCTTTATTGTAATGGAGTGATTTGAACTTGGGCCATGCTCTTACGAGTGTCTCCCTTTACCATGACAAGACAACCCCTTAGACAACATAAAAATAATATCACTCTTGGGTTGTGTTCAAAAATGACAATTGGTTTAATATTTGTGATGAAGTTGAATGGTTTTAACTTTTAATAATACCACCAAAATGCAACATTTGCTCTTTTAGGATAGGGCATCTCGCTATTACCCAAAACAGTGGGTGTTACACAGACTCAAATATCATCTTGGAAATTAGAAAGGACTCCAATAACCAAAATAGGAAAACCCTCTTACTGGTGTGTAAAGGTCCGATTATTGAGCTTTTATCAATCATGGGGTTGGGCTGATTCCTCTTGCAATTATATATAATCTTTGGGTTGCCAAGATCGTCTAGCTTTTGTGTATTGCCTGTTGGTGCATATTCCTTGATGGAGAATTTCTTTGCATCAAGCTTTGTAATTAGGTGTCCAAAACTTTTAGTCTCTTTTGTAATGATTTTGTATGAGACAATTTTTGGGCATATCCATACCAAACTGGGTATTACAAATAACATTTATAGTACAATAGGTGAAAATCAAGGATGCACATTATCTCCCATGCTCTTTGGGTTGTACGTTGACTATTTGGAGGATCTTGTCTCCCAAATTTGGGAGGTTTTAGCAGGTGCACTCTTTTTGGCATCTACATTTTCATCTTATTATTTGCAAATGACATCGTTCTACTTTCACATTCCATTTCGGGTCTCGAAAATCAACCAGATGTGCGTAGCTCGTTTTGTGATCAACATGGTTTTCAAGTAAATTTTGCAAATTCAAAGACCATGGCATTCAACAAGAAAGTAGCATCCGTAATTAATCTTTATATACAAAAGGCAATCAATTGAGGTGGTATCTTCTTATACCTGTTTGGGTGTGGTGTTTTTGGAGCCTTACTTTGGTTTTGTCCTCGAAGCAGAAGCAAGACTAAGCAAGGGATATGCAGCATTGATAAGCTTAGAGAGACAATGTTTGTATCTTCAATTTCAAGACTTTCAAGCCAAGATATATCTCTTCCATATATATTTATTGAAGTGAATGTTTACAAAAATATTATGCCTTGTACATAGGCACAACACCACCTACAACCATTACAAACCAACTATCATCAACAAAAAAATGACACATACTGCCTATGATAGTACTGTAAACTTTAAATGCATAAAAAAATCCCAACGGCGCAATAATGCTACTGTATCAAGCTTAACAAAGTCATTAAACTTTGCATAAAACACTACTGTCCCAAAGGACCAGCAAAATGTTTATCCACAGCCGCAAGTTTTCCTTTGTCATCCTCTTAATCATGTCTAGCTGTGGCTCTCTATTCCTCACTCTCATCAAGCTGCCTCACAACCCTCTGTACTGAATCAACAAGGCTGTTCACCTTCTCAAGGATTTTTTCCACTACCTCTTTCAAATAACCACCTGTAATTCCCACCCTTGGAGGGATAGTAATGTCTGCCATACAATAATTAGAGGAAAGAGTGTAGGAATAGGAAAAATTTACCCTTGCTTAGTACTAGTCACACGGCTGACATCTTGTTCCCAAAATTATTGCTGCCTCCTCTCAAGTCTGTTTGCAACATCCTGCAAAGCTTGAATAGCAGCTTCAGAAATGCTATTTGCAATAGGAGGCCACCTTATCTCAGCTCTCTATACCTATGGGCTCCTATGATACATAAGTTTTTAGTATGGGGCGACACATTTTTGCGGATGGCAAAAAATTTCCTGGATTTTGAAGATGGTTGGCGGACGACTATTGACAATGTATATAAAAATAATATTTGAAAATTAAATAATAATAAATAACACAAACAATTATAAAAAAACTGAAAGAAGCTGAAAATTAAATTAAAATAACATGCAAGAGGCTTTTGTGGATGACTGTAAGTTGAATTCCATTTCCTTTATTATTACTCCTCTCTCTTGGAAAGGGCCTCTTTTAGGGGATTCTTGGATGGTTAGGGACAGCTGCAAGGCTTTATGGCATACAACTTGGTTGGCAGCAATCAGCTTTCTTTGGAGGACAAGATGCCAAGCCATCTTTTAGGAGGATACCTTCCCTCTCAACATGGGGAAGTTGAGGCTTTTCAGACAAGAGCTGGTTTTAATTGTACAAACCAAGTATGAGTGGTTTCAAAGAGATGTGGACTCTTTCCCCATTGGGGCATAGGCTCAGGTGCTTTGTCTCCCTTCCTATGGAGGGAGACATTCTTCTTATCAACATTATGCTCAGATGATGTAACTATTTGTTCTTATTGTTAGCTTTATGCACAATGATGTAGCTATCTGTTCCTTGGAGAAATATATGATGCATTTAAAAAAAAAAAAAAAAAATTCCAAAAAAACTAACATGACACATCCACGATCCAACATTGACTGATATTGTCATGCTACTCGTGAGTCATTAATATTTAAAATTGATTTCAAAGCGCTGAAGTTACAATGACGATCCATCATCAACAATTCAACTACAACTTACAAGTATGAGCTTATGAAGTTACAAACTATACAATGAACATAGAAACAATGAGAATCAAATTTTAAAAATTCAAATGCTTAGATGATTGATCAACAATCTCAATAATTGGAGTCATCATTAGATGATCTCATGAATTAGTCCTCATCACTAACACTGTTGGACTCATCTAAATCTTGCAATGGGATCCCAACCAATACTATTTGCACATCTTGATCCTCATCAACTTGCCTCGACTCCTTGGGCTCTACTTCCCATTGTGTTGTTGGTCTTTTCTTGTACTAATTTGTATTGCGATCATGTAGACACAAAGCACTATGTACAACAAGAAGCTTCTTCGCTCTCTTAGAGGTAATCCTATTTCTCTTCACAAAGTGGATAAAGCTACATGTAGACCAATTCCTCTCAACAATAGAGGAACTAGGAACCTATGAAAAGAAGTGAATGGCAAGCGTTTGTAGCCATGAAGGAGGCCCATAGAATTGCCATCAATTTATTGAATTATCCTATGCCACAGTGTGTAAATCTATCTTAGCCAAACTTATGTAGCCTTTGAGCTCAACAAATTTGGTCCACTGACACCCGATTGCTGTAGCATCTTCCACCTTATACATTTTCTTGAAGGTCTTCACAAAGCCGTTCTTCACCTTCTTGTTCGTAGCAATGAAGGAGGCCCATAGAATTGCCACCAATTTATTGAATTATCCCATGCCACAGTGTGTAAATCTATCTTATCCAAACTCTTGGAGCCTTTGAGCTCAACAAATTTGGTCCATTGACACCCAATTGCTCTAGCATCTTCCACCTTATACATTTTCTTGAAGGTCTTCATAAAGTCGTTCTTCACCTTCTAGTCATTAGTGGGAAAGATTCTCCCAGGCCTCAACACAAACTATATGGGATTCATTGGATATGTGGCCATGTGATAAGGGGTGTTCAACATCTTCCACCTCCATTGAATGATGGGTTTTGTATGTTTGTGAGAGAATACCAAGGTGGGGTCTCTATGATGAATCACAACCTTCATTTGGCCAAGCATGTTGTCAATGCAATCATAGATCTCTCTAAGGTTGGATTGTTAGAATTCCCATATCTAATGATGAAAAAAATAGAGTATACAAAGGATATAATATATTTGACATCTAACCAAAAGGAATCTCTAATCACCACCTCCTTCATCTTCTTCCCCAAGACAATTCCCCTGATTTGTCTTGGACACCCCCACCTATTCCACTTTTGTGTCCCAATCATTAGTTGCAAGGGCACATGCAACTCAAGCATTCTCTCTAATAAAATGAAATGCAAATCGGTTCTCAATTCATTTGAGGGATTCCTTTCGTGAAAAGGATTAAAACAATGCTAATGACGTGTGGTGGTTGCGTATGAACATCTACACCTCCCTTGCACTTGTCATGACCTCTTTGATCTAGTCAATTTTTCCAATGTCCTTTAGCACATTGTTCATTGCATCCACACAATATGGGGTCCAATAGATGTACCTATAGGTAGCCTCAACCAAATTCCCTGCACACAATTGTTGCATCTGTAACCACTTGCATTACATTGGAAGGGCCAACCTCCTCAATACCATCCTTCAAAGCTTGAAATTGAAATTTGGCGTCCTTTTGGTTTCCAGAACAATCAATAGCTCTAAGGAAATAAGGCTCTTCTTTGCATGTGACTACAATATTGATGATTGGGTAGTGCTTAATGGCCGCCCACCCATCCTTTGATAGAGCACCAATGCATCACCCATTTAGCCTTCATTTCTTCCATCAAAAAATTAACATTGGATTAATTTTTTTGAGGATGGTGGTTCTTAATTTGTTATTGCTAGAAGGCACATAAGCTGAACCTACTTTGCATGCTTTGGGGAATGTCTCATCGTGGTAAGGAAATAGAGCAACATGGAATGAAATACCATTGGCAAAGAAGAATTTCCTAATGGCATCATCTGCCTCCTCTCAAGCCTGCACATTGAACATACATATAACCTAGTTTGAAGCCGAACTTGTAGTCTTTCTTTTACTCTTGGATTCTGTTGTTCTGTCCAAAATCTCTATCCCAAATGCATCTATGGGGTTAGATGCATCGAGCGAGCTCGGGGAACAATTGGGGGACTTGCGTCCTCTCATTTTAGGATTGCTATTGACACAATCCAGGGCATGAGCTGCAGGTATTGGGCTTCATTAAATAACCTGCTTGGAATTGATCTCCAAGACGTGCAGTGCTACCACCAGAGGTCCAATACTAGTTTTCTCTTTGACTCACAAAACTTCTACACTTCTAGCTAGACCAATTGCAACATATTGAAATTCAGAGCCCTACTTTGCTTCACTTCATAGTTTCTAAACAAGGGGAAAGATCACTTGTTCACAATTAAACACAAAAGAGAGAGAGGGTAAGGTAGAAAAGAAAGCCTTCTGAATAAATGGCCAATACAAAAGCTTCCAGGACCAAAATGCGCTCAGCTACAGTTGCACCACTGTATGCTAAGTTTCATGATGGCTTGGGCTCTAGTCATATAGGGAGATGGTCTGAGGAGAAAGGGGGAAATGCGTAATTCTAAGATTCTCTTAATGAATAAATTGGTAACGACACTGTAGTTGACTACACAGTTCCTAACAACTTTCAAATAAAACGAAAAGAATCACAAAACTTAATTAGAACAACAAAGTTCGATCTAATTAATGTATGAATCCTGCAAAAAAGCACAAATTATAGTCCTCTAGCATTGGTGTTGATCCCTTAAAGTAGAAAGAGAGTGGAAGACCTTTGAGACAGCCAAACACATTTACACAGAAATTAATTTTGCATTAATCCGATAACGTTTGTTTACAAATAGAGTCGACCCTTCTAACATACTAGATAACAATATATATAGAAGAGAGAGATGGCTCTAGCCTCCAAAAGGCACGAGATCACACTCTTGGCCATCATGGCTTGAAATGGTAAAACATAATTATGCCAGAAGATTCCTCGTTTCAAAAAAGATAAGATAGAATGGAATTCCATGGCCCACTAAGGAGCACCAAGGAGAGCTCTGATGTGGACTGCCTCCTAATGGTTTTGGAAGGCTCCGTTGAGCTGCCAATGATTAATCGACAAGGATGTCCTCTCAGTTGAATCCTTGTCAGTCGACAGGTGACTCTTGGAAGAGCCTCTTTGCTAGAGTTATTAGGTGTAGGTAGTGTGTGGAGAACATGTATACTTTGCCTCTGTGGCACTATGAACGATTGAGGGAATGGTCACACGGCGCTTTGCCAATGTCTTTGACTACTCAGTCATAATTAAAAGGACAAATGTCTTGCTATAATGCTTTTGGGGCCCACCTTCGTGTCCTTAAATTATTTTCTAAAGTCAAAAGAAGTGTGCAAGTCGAGCTTCTTGGGATTGTGGCACTTGTCAATTTACCACTTGATCAAGACCTGTGTGGACCTTGCCTTTAGTCTTTGGACCGAAAGTGATCTAAATACCTTATCATCTTTAAAATGACATATATCTTTATAGTTATCTTGGAATCCGCCTTTGTGTCTCGAATATGCTCTGTCCTGAGGGAAACACATGGCACAATGTTGCGGATCTTCACAGCTTAGTCATCTTGTTGAGTCATTTGCTTTGCCGCATGTCTGTTTTTTGTGCAATAGTGCCCGTCTTATTGATTCTCTTTTGGCTGTCCCATCAGAACATCAAATAAATTAGGAGCCAAGTAACTAAAACATGCTTCAAAAGGAGGCTTATTAGTAGAAGTATGGACTGCCCTATTGTATGAGCCTTAAATGTATGCCAAATTGTCATCCCAAGTATTAAGTTACTTCCTATTATACCACCTCAAGAGCTGTACCGATGTTTTGTTTACTACTTCGGCTTGGCCATCTATTTGGGGATGGAAAGCAGTTGACCTCTTTAACCTTGTATCCATTCTCTTTCACAAATTGGTCCAAAATCTGCCCAAGAACCTTGTTTCTTTTTTCAGAAACAATAGAACTAGGCAACCCAAAGTGAACTCAAACAGTAGTGAAGAACAAATCAGCTGCTTGATGGCCCTTGAGGGTTTTCTTGCATTGAATGAGTATACACATTTCGCTAAACTGGTCTACAATAACAAACAAATAATCATGCGTATTTCTTGACATTGCCAAATCTCCTACAAAATCCATGGAAATACTTTCTCATGGTCTAGAAGGGACAGTAAATGGCATATACGACCCCATTTTTCTGTTATTTGGTTTATTTGTGCTACAAAAAATGCATGCACTCGTGAATTTAGCAACATCATCTTTCTTTTTTCCAATACACATACCTTTGCAAATGTGCCAATGTATTTGCTACCTGAAAGTGACTAGCTACCTTTGAGGTGTGTGCCCCTCTCATAAGTTGAATTCTTCCATCCATTGGAACAACACTTTTTTAAATCTGTAGAGCAGCCCATCTTTGAGATGATATTCTTCCTTTTGCTCCAAATCTGTACTTTTTCCCCCTTGTAAGGGGTGATATATCGTCTAAAAATCTTCATCATCTGCATTATTACTCACCATATGCCTCACTGGACAAATGATTCTAGTTGAGTTATTGTGCGCAGAGCTGAAATCAAAGGTGGTCTAGTCAATATATAAGCAAATTTGTTTGGCACACCTCTTTTATTATTTGATAATCAAATAAAATTGGTGCAAGACACACATCAATTTCTAATGCCTTGCTTGTTGCAGTTTTGGTTGTGTTTGTAAGTATTGGAGTAGTTGGTGATCCATGTGAACAATGGTTTCCTTACCCATCAAGTGCTTCCATTTTTGAATTGCTTGAACAAGTGCATACAATTATTTATTAAATGCAAGATATTTCAAAGCTGCCACATGGAAAAGTTCAGATTGATAGCATACTAGCTTACCTGCTTGCAATAAAACAACCCCCATAGTAGAATCACTTGCATCTGTTTCAACCTCATGTGGTAACTGGTGCCAAAATTGGTGCATTGTTGATTTTGTCTCAATTCATCAAAATCATGATGCTGTTTTTTGCCAAAAGTAAAGGATTCACCACTTGCAGTTACGAAATGTAGAGATGTCAATATTGTGGAGAATGATACATTGAAATTTCTCAAATATTAGACAGCCCGTAAAAATCTTCTTCTTTTGGTTACATTGGAAGAATAACACGCCTTTGATTACTGCTAGAGGAAGCATTAATTGACTTCTTAGCTTGGTTAACACTTAACAAGGAGAGTTTGGATTTACCATGATATGCATTGATGATGAAGATCTCCCCATCCTTGACCAACTACTTCTTTGCTCTTCTCAGGAAGATGGTAAATCTCCCATACATATAAAGGCTACCAAACACTACACCACAAGCATCAAGAGGCACAATATCTACTCCAACTTCATAAATGAAATATGCATTTATCCCGAACTTAGTTTTGCATTGTTTGGTGACTTCCATTTCCACTCCTTGTTTTATCCAAGCCAATGAATAAGGATGTAGATGATCTTAAGATATACCAAACCAAGCTTGTCTGGCAACTTTTTAGAAATCAACTTTTCTCTCAAATTTGCTTGCAAGCAAGAATAAAAATCAGCATCAAATTTTGTCTTCTTTATTTGGAACTTAATATGAAAGAGTTTGGTGAGTTCACCTTTATCAATGGCCTCTTTGCTACTCAAGCATACCTTTATTTGGATGGATGTGCAAGCAATCTTCTCATCCACATCGGAGCTGCTCTCTATCTCTTTCCCTTCCACCAAGGCAGTCATAGCCCTTCTTTCGATGTGGTTTTTGCGATGTGAAATTTTGGATGAAGCATCCAACATTTACCTTCAGCATGACCCTCTACATGACAATGCTCACAATGGATTTTAACATCTTTATACTTTGCAAGTGTAGTAGCATCACTCTTACGTTTTCAATTACCTTTATCCTTTGGCTTTGGAGGTCCTTCCTGATTTGAACAAGATGAAAAGGATGATGGACCATTTTTCTTGTCCATCTCAAGATGGTGTGACTAAGCATATGGCTTCTCAATGGTTTTAGGCTTGGCTAGCAAGACTTGCCATCTTCGATGGGTATGAAGTCCTCCAAGGTACTTCAATAACACATCATGTTCTTGTGGGCACAATCCCATTTAGATTGCTTGCCTATAAAAATTGGTAGTATATTTCCACACACTTTTTTGTTGCGTTTGCCTATACTATTTTTATTTAATTGCACATTCCTCTCAATAACAAGTAGAATAAAACTGATTTTTGATTAACTTCTTAATTTCATTCCATTTGGTTATTGGTAGCTATTTTTCAAAGCCAAAGAATGATCATAACTTTCCCGCCAAGTGAGTGCATGACTAGAAAGCTTCAAACATGCAAAACAAATTGGCTGTTCTTCAATAACATGATGCGAATTGAAATTTACTCAAGTTGGGCTTGTCCAGCTTGCCTACATCCACCTACCCTTGATAGGGCCAAATCTCCACTTTTGCCTCCGCTTTGAATAGTGGTTGAGTTGGGGGTTAGGAATGGCATGGGGCTGGTCTTTTTTTTGGCTTTTAGGGGGCTCTTTTCTTGTATAATTGTGTGCCCTGGGTATCTCAAATAAAATGCCATGCTTGCAATGAGTGCACCCATGATATTATCCAGCTTGTCCAACTTTCCCATTGTTTGGGAGATGCTTGTCAAACTTCATTGATTGGGTGAAGGGCACATGGCACATTCAAAATGTCATTTGTAGACAATGACACTGTTGAGCATGGTCATTGAGGTCTTAGGTTGTCATTGATATCAAAGAGAGCATATGGTTCTAGTACATGAATGACAAAGAAGTTGTGTTTGATAGCTTGGAGAGATATGACACATTTGCAGGTCTGTAAGGACAAAGAAGAAATTGTGAGGCATCCATAGATGTCTTGGTGAAGTTCTGGTATGTTACTTGATTATTTGGAAAGAGAAACATGCATCTCCTAGCTTAAGAGAACCCAGACCGTCACTACACATTATGTAGATATGAATGAACCAGCAAGTTTGTGCATTTAATGCAGGGACTCAAAAAATCATCTGAGGTCAAAGGTTTTCATGGAGATGTTGTCTATAGTGCCAAGAAGGTACCCTGAAGTTTTGGACTCTTGAAGTTTTTTCTAACTCAAGTTATAAACCTTCAAAGTTGCTCTTGCAGACTGCGATGGGCCAGAGACCGTCAAGTTTAATTACATTGAAGTCTGAGGTCACTAGTCAATAGATCTAACGGTGAGCGTTCTTCATCCAGATTGTGATCCAACGGTGCACGTGAAGTCAAATTGTCAAAGGTTCCTAAGATTAAATGCGTTGGTGACATGTGTTTCAATCTCATTGAGTTGACCGAAGATCAACTGTTAGCGAGTGTTCGTACAGATAGAGATCAATGGTGCAGGTTGAGTCAAAGAGTCAAATGTGCAGAAGGCACGCAGAGCTGCCAAGTGGCAGAATCGTGAGAGCTTGAATCAAAGATCAACGGTGAGCGTTGCAAGATAAAGACCATGTTACTCTCGAGGAGATCGATGGTGCATATTTGTCCAAAGTTGCCAGGGAGCACGAGATGAGGTTAAAGTGCTTGATGTTTAGCATCTGCTTAGTGACCGTTGGAATCCAAATATTCAAATTAACAAGGGAAAACCAGTGATGGGTTTTTGAGCTATAACTTTTGATATATGTAGAATTTCATGGTGGTGTAAAAAGCAAAGTTGAAGAGGACTTCAAGGTGCATCCAAAGACCCTGGTTAGAAGGTTTGAGTGTTTGTATAGTCGAAGTTATGGAGCTTCAAAGCTGACTATTTGTTCGTTCATGGTGTTTCTGTGTACAGAATATTGTCTAGGCAATTTGTGCTTTAGCAGAAAAGTGTTTTGGCAGGGGTAATCACCTGAAGATGTCTTAGAAATCATATGGAGTGGACCCATGTATTTGAAAGTGATCTTATGTTCTTAATTTGTTCGATGAAGTGCTAAATGGGTGAATAGGTTTTCATGAGACCTATAAGGGCTACTAAGGTCTAATTGAAAGGTGTACCTGCTTAAGTGTGACCCATAGATGCTATGGCTGACCTGTGACAATACATTTGAACTATGTCTTAACATGATAGATGTCTTAAGGGTTAAGGCAAGTATTATGGGCGACCTAGATGTTGATATTCATGAAGACTCTATAAAAAATGGAGACCAAGGCAATGGTTTCTAGACTTGAGTGTGAATGATTTGAGAGAGTAGAAGATAGAGGCAAATGAAAGAGATTAGAGTGTGCTCAGTGGTTGGACTGATGTACAAAGCAGATTGAGGATGAGCAAAGAAGCCTAGAGTGATCCAAAAGGGTTGTTTGGATGCATCACTTGTATGAACAAGTTTGAGTGTGTGATGAGTTGAAAGAGAGGTGTTAAACATTTTTTCTGCAATCAGATTGATCAGCAATTAGAGTTCAGGACATGTTGATTTCATAAGTTGTGTGGGTGCTCAACATCTAGAACAAGTGGGTGCTTGTTCATACTTAGGGGTGGATGCTCCTTGTGAAGTGAGTGCTTTACTAAAAGGTTTCATGTTTGTGGTCATCTTATAGGACAAGTAGTCCATGTGTTTGCAAGCTTGAGAGTGGATTTTATTCCCCAAGAGGGTTTCCCACATAGATCTTGTGTTATGTGTGTGATCTTGCATTATCTTTCTTATTCATTGTTATGAACATCTTGTATGCTTTATGAATGCTTATGGTCATTGATTAAGAGTTTGAAAGGATTACAATTGAAGTTTGAAATATCTTGCATCACTGATTCACGCCCTACCGCCTCCCCCCTGCCCCCCTCTCAATGATTGTACCTCCAATAGACACATAAAAATAGAGGCCCAAAATGGTAGCAAACATATAATCAAGCATCCACGTCAGAGATCTATTGAGCATGTATAAAATATTACATATTCTGGAGGTCAGATTATGATTCTTATAAAAACTTATTAGCCTTATGGCTATAACAAAAAACTTAGAAACAAAGAGTGTCTTCTAATATGTATCATCAAAATGTTTTCCATTACCACCCCCTCGAACATGATTTTTTCTGCAGTTTGCTACTTTTCCCCTCTGAAAAGGTCATATATAGACAACCGACATCACATAAAAATAGAGGCCCAAGACAATACTGAACATTTAATCAATCATCCACATCAATAATCAAAATATACGATACAAAAACTGTGCGTAATTTGACATATTCATGAAGTTAGATGATGGGAATCTTATGAAAACTATTAAGCCATATGGTTAGGACAAAAAAATAGATGGAATGTGTCTTCTATATGTAGCATCAAATCATTTGCCATGACCATCACTTACCTGCACATCCTCTGTTTGCATTCTTTTTTTGTTTCCCCTCCTTTAGCCTTGATGATTGTTGGTTAGTCAAGGGGCCTCTGCAATTTCGATACCTTTCCCCTCCTCTAAACTATCATGTGGTAGATGCCCAATGAGCCCCTAAAATCCCACATCTTATTAAAATCAATTTTGTTTTTGGGTTTGGCATGAGACAAAAAGTAGGTTTGAATGAAGACATACCAAATCCTCCACCTTTTTATTGTGTAGACAATTACTTTCAGTTTTCACCAAATGGATGAAAGCATAATCATTCCGATTTTGTTCACATCAAATGAACCTCATACTTGTGAGCCAGATAAATTATTATAGAGAGTTGGAACTTGAAACACTAATAAATTGTGAATTATATACAAAAATTGGAATTGGCAAACAAATTTGAAATTGAGTTAGATGGGGGAAGCAACGAATGGCTAAATGTTTCAACATGGGTGTTATTGACCCATATCGCTCCCAAAACTTCATTAGGATGATTATGATCATAGGTCCAATTTGCATGTAGAAGACACCCCTCTGGTCTCATGCATATGTCATATTGTCCCATGCTTGTGTCTAATAAGATATTATCTACCAATTTATATGACATAAAGAGGTGTGTGGAACATCTTCCACCTCACATTTCTACCTATACATACAATGTCTTAAACTCAACATAAAAGAGCCTCTCCCTCGTTTAATTGAGGCTTTGATAGATATCACACAAAAATGGCTTATAATGATAAAAGGATTGTATGAACTTGATGATGGTGGTGTGAACAGTAACCTGGTGCTGCACTCAATCCCGAAATGAGTGGACTCATCACTAAAAGCAAGAATTATAAACTCATTGGCTACATATGAAGTAGTGGATCAGCCCTATCTTTGGGTTGTAAGGTGCTAATTTCCTAAAAATGACTTGGGACATGGTGTGGTTGATATTGAAACTTTGGAGTCTCTTGGCGGTTGCAACGGAGTCACCAATATAAGTAAGCCCATTCAAGTCTTTCAACAAGAAGATCATGAATGAACAACATATTGTGTCCAAAAATTCTTGGTGGGAATGGTTCCTCTTGGTCTTCGTTCTTTCACCATTGCTATTTCTTGAAAATGGGTGAAGTCGCTAAAATAAGCCAAATTATTGTTAAGAATTTTTTTTTTTAATCTTTAATTTTTGTTTTTATCTTTAGGTTTTACTTTCTTTGTTTCTTTTGCAAAGATGAATACTATAAAGTCATTTTAATTTTGGTGGAGTATCAGTGTGTGTTGTAGGAAATCCCCGCCCCCCTTTCCGTCCTTGCTCTCCCAATTCCTATTCGGAAACATTTTCGATATATAAACATTGGGGAAATATGTCGGAAATAGTTGGAAACATCTGAGCGTTTCTAGGCTTTTCCGTTACATTTCCCTGCATTTCCAAGAGATTTTGGCAGAAAAAAGGTCCAAGTCACAAAAAAAGATGAACCAAACTATATATATATAATTTAAGGATAAGTTTACAACCTTATACTTTTAAGTTATATTTTATTTATATACTTTTAGGTAAGTCACAAGGTTAGAGTTTGATGAGGATAAAATTCAGTTCGAGTTCGAGTTTGGATTTTTAAAAAAAAAAATTGCCATTAAATTTGAAATGTAAAAAAAATTAAAACATAATTAAAAAAAATATAAAAAATAAAAACATAATTATAATTTTTTTAATAATAATAAAAATAAAAACATAATTAAAAAAATATAAAAAATAAAAACCATAGTTGCTAGGAGACGGGTACGGGAACATGTATGGGGAGATGGGTACGGGTACGGCTTTTTAAAAAAAATAGGAGACAGGGGGTACGAGAAGACGACAACTTTTATTATTTATAAATTATGTATATAATGTCTACTATGAAAATTTTAAAGAAATTTATACTATTGCAATGCCAATGCTAGTAATATAAATAGTTTGCAATGTCAATAAAAGAAATCAATAATCAATAATTTTAATTTTATTAAAAAATTAAAAAAATATATCGTTAAAATTTAAAAATCTAATTAAAATTTAATAAATTATTAAAATAAAATAAAAAAATAAAATAATTTTTAACATTAAAAAAATACAAATTTAAAAATAAAAATAAAAATTTATAACATTAAATAATATATATTAAATAATAATTAATAAAATTATAAATATTAATTAACAATTATTCAACTATAAAGAATTTGAATTTTAAAACATTTAAAAATCCTAAAAATAAATATTAATTCATTAAAGTTTTAAACTGATAAAACTAAAAAAAAACAAACTAAAAACTAAAACTAAAACGTAAAGCTTAAGTTAATTTATTATTAACATTGTTAAATAATAAAAAGTTAAAAACATAAAAAAAAGGGGAAGGCTTAGCTTAATTTATTATTTACATTGTTAAATAATAAAAAGTTAAAAACACTAAAAAAATAAAAAAAATGCCTTGCATCCACGACAATGGCAGGGCATTGCCGCGAACGGCAATAACTTGAGCTACAATGTTTGCCGTTCAGGGCAATGCAGGGCATTGCCGTTCACGGCCTTTGTTGTTTAAATGCCTAAAAATAAATAACAATTCATTAAAGTTTTAAACTAATAAAACTAAAAAAAAACAAACTAAAAACTAAAACTAAAACGTAAAGTTAAGTTAATTTATTATTAACATTGTTAAATAAAAAAAAGTTAAAAACATAAAAAAAACCGTAAGGCTTAGCTTAATTTATTATTTACATTGTTAAATAATAAAAAGTTAAAAACATTAAAAAAATAAAAAAAATGCCTCGCGTCCAAGGCAATGGTAGGGCATTGTCGCGAACGGCAATGGCCTGAGCTACGGCCTTTGACATTCACGGCAATGCAGGGCATTGCCGACCATGGCCTTTGTCGTTCACGACAATGCCCTGCCATTGCCGTGGACTCGAGGCACCATTATTTAACCAAAAAAACAACAAAAAAATTTAACTTTAACCTACATACTTGCAAATGACAACTGTACGAGTTCGATTCATGCCCGCTATGCTTTGAGTTGCTTCAGTCAAGTTTCAACTGCATCACTCTAGCTTCAACCTTCAAATTCAATCACTGTTGTGGGTAAAGACTATTATTTTGTTTTTTTATAAAGATTTTTATGCGGGTACATGGATTTTGGATGCGGGAACGGGTAGGAGATGCGGGATGCCCCCAGCAGGGATCTATGGGCATGGGAGATGTCTCTGTACCCGTCTCCCGTACTCGAGACATATCCCAGGAGTTGGGGGACGCATCTCCCTGCAACACTGATAAAAACTTAATTATAAAAAATTAAATTCGAAACGTAAAAGACCTTAAAAACATAACTATAAAAAAATTAAAATATATTTTAAAAAAATAAAAAAATCATAAAAAATAAATTATAAAATTAAAACAAAATTATAAATATAAACAAAATAAAAAATAAAACATAAAATAAAATAGAACTAAATTCAAAATTATAGTCAAAATTAAAAATGCAAACATAAAATAAAATAAATAAATTAAAACAAAACAAAACAAGTTAAAACCTAAAACCTAATAAGAAACCATTTGCCATCGACCTCATCTACTTCGACCCTGCTTCACTTGCCAATGGCCTTTCTTCAAGTGAACCACGCAGACATCAATATTATGCTTTGGAGTCTTGGACTGTCAAGTAATGCGTAGACATTGGACTGAATTTTTGTTTGCGGAGGCAGCGACGAGGAGTAATTTTGAGCATGTAGTGAAGTTGCAGACTGAGTGAAGAGTATCGAGGGCCCGTTAGGCGTTGCGGGTAAGTTTTATATCCGTAAGGCTATAAGTGTTTGGTATTTGAGATGAAATCTATGCAAGGGCAGCAAAGGAGTTGTTAGGGGGCTGAGGCTCGATAGAAATTTATGATGCACAGACATAGACAAATATAGTCGCGAAAAAAATGCAGACCTAAAAAATGACGTTTTTTTTCATTTTTTGATGACCAGATAAAAATCGGCGAATTTCGAATTTTATTTGAAAAATCTCTATACCTTGTGACTTAGTTTTTTAGTTTTTTGATGGCCGAATAAAAATCGGCGAATTTTGAATTTTATTTGAAAAATTGTTGTACCTTGTGACTTAGCTTTTAGGATGTTTGAGAGTGGTTTTGGACCTCTAGGAGCTATGATGCAAATTTTAGGTTTTGGAGGATCCTATCATCTTTCAGACTTAGTTTTCAAGGTTTCAGAATTTCAGACTTAGCCATATTTCAAGGAGGAGGTATGAAGGCTGCATGAAGGGATGTAGGTATGATAGAATAGTATAAGAACATCTCTCGCAAAGTGCCACGAGCCGATCCCACCCCATTCCTTGTTCACCCTTTAAGGCATGCACCCAAGGAGCTTCGATGCACTGGGGAGCCCCTACAAACTAGACTATTTATAGTCAGTAAATGATAAAGTTGAAAAATATTGGGAGTGGCATTCATGATTTTGAGAACAATCTAGATAATTTATTCTAGGTTTGAATGTACATTTTGTCTTTGAAGCAATGAATGAATGACTACTATATATTTTTAAGAGTTTTATCTTTTATAGACTAAAAATGAGTATTCTATGTATGTACATACATACGTACGTATATAATACATATGTACGTACATACATACATACATACGTACGTACGTACATACACACATACATACATATATAATATGGACATTTCCATGGCGTTTCCAAATCAAGGGTTTTTGAAAATTGGTGTTTCTGCGTTTCTGAAACGTATCCATTTCTGTTTCCAGAAAACCTAGGTATCAGGGCAAAATCGCCTCGAAGTGACTGAAATGATCCCCTGTTTCCTCCTCATATTGGTCTATTTATTGGGAAACAAACAAAATTGCTATTTGCCAGCCCAAGCATGTTTCGGGCTGAAATGGTGCAGTTTTGGTTCTTTTGCATGTTGGAAATGGAAACGAATGGGATGGTGGTTTCTTGTTTCTAGCAACTAAGATTGCAAGTCTAACTCGTTTTTCCTTTTGCTGGACAAACTGGGTACTAGATTATTTCGCTCTTGTTTTCTTTTATCATAATTTGGTAATGACAATTTAAATGCTGACAGCTCAATGCTAAACCAGTTTTTATTCTTTGGCTTGAGAATTGTGAAATTAGCCCAAGTCTTTTAATTCTTCTTGATAGCCCCTCCCATGTATTACTTTCATTTCAGAGTTGTATGCAAACTTCTTGAAATGTTTGTTGCTGGTTTTGCTATATTTATAGCTTAATTTATCTTCGTTTTCATTGCAGGTGATATGGCGTTTTCCTTCAGATCCAATCTTTATTCAATTAGAGAAATCTAGATATAGCTGGATTGAAAAGGGATCTATGACAAATGATGATGCAAATGCGCCTTATTTGCTTGCTGTCACTTTTGATGGACGTGTTTGGTTTCTGCCAGTTTGTCCTGAAGATGAAACTACGGAGAGGTATATGAGCAATACCAGGATTTTGAATTTGCGAATATTTTAAATCTTAAGATGATAATTATGTGTTTGGAATGTACAATTAGTAGAAAATTGCAAACCAAAGTGGCCTATATGGAAAAACATAAGACTTCTGCACATAGCTGGTGGTAAGCAATGCTGAATGTCTGTAGATTGACATGCAGATTTTTTTTTTTCTGAAATAGAATTGTTTCCAGCTTTGATTTACTTAATCTAGCATTAAACAGACTTAGACTATGGACTGCAAAACACAGCTATGATTCTGATCTAAACTTCACCATGAATAAATACCCAAAATAATTACATATAAGTTCCGGATAAAACCACCTGAAATATATGTTAAAATGGAATTCATAATGGAGAACAGTATGAATAACCAATTCCAAAATTGCCTGTGAGCGGTCAGTAATGTCTGGTATAAGTTAGTGCATTGGGAACTGCATATTTGCTGCAATAACTAAATAACTGCTGCCTGCAACCTTTTTTAATCATTTGATGCATGTCAGCGGGTTTGTTGCTGAGTGAGACAGTGAATCATACATACCGCCTATGACCAATATGACAAAGAGGTTCAAAGGATAGGCTGCAAGAAAACTTGTGGTTTGCACATTTGGAAAGGGGAGGACATTATGTGACCCAACCTTTATTTTTTAATCTTGTCTAGGTACTGCTGCAGTTCAACTTCCACATTTTTAAGTTCAGCAACTGATGCAAAAGCTGAGAAGTGCTGTAATGATGCATTGTTACATCTCATACCTTTTGCATTTGCATTTGGAGATCCTTCATATCCCTCTGCGTTTGCTCTCCATGCTAAATGAGAAGTTTTAGATGATGATTGTTCGTATTCTCAAAGCACAAATGATAGTAAATCACCCCCCATGGGTGAGGAGATTGGGAACATGTCATTTCTATATAAGACTGTGAGGAGAGTTGGGAAGTCGTAGGCCCTGCAAATGGGTCAAAGCATGCCCTAGGGCATTTTCTCATTCCTTGAAGATGAAACTGATGCCCCCTATCCATCTCCAACTATGGTGGGTCTTGGCCAATAGGGTTTCAAACCAGGGAAATGGACATATGTACGATCATAGTTAGGATACTTGTACTCGACAAACCAATTTTTTTTGACTCGGCGAATATGGACAACTTAAAAAAATACTTAAATTTCTTTAAAAAACATAAATTTTATACAAATTATAGTTACAAAATGCATCAAACGAGTACAAAATTGCATAATCATGCGAATACAACAAACCAATACTTATAAAATTATAAATTTATGATGATTGTCATTGAAAATCATTATCGCAAATTGCATATCGATGCAAGTTACAAATTAAAAGAATCTACAATTTCCTCTTCCCTGTTCTAGTGAAAAATATGGGAGACTAAGAGGGTCTAGTCCTCGTGCTCTGCTGCATCTCCACCCTGGTACCAGATGGTAGTGACTCCTCCTCTGCCTTGTGTTTGAAAACATCCACAAGGACGTCATCCAATCCAATATCTCCTACTTCTGTTGTGACATTGCCTACACCCTCCATAGCTTGCCTCTTTAATCAACAATCTTGTCCTCTGTGAACAAGGGGGTCTCCTCATCCTATGCAGTCCAGTCACTGTAAAGATCGATCTCATCCAAATCAATAGGCTCCTGTGATGGTCCTCCACCTTTCTTGTATGAAGTCAAAGGTTGTATTGCACAAAAACTAGGTCATTAAGGCATCATTGAGTCAACTTATTGTTAAGCACGAAATATACTGGAGGGGGGGTGAATCAATATATTATATATGTTTTTACTTAATCAAATTCCTTTTCTTTAACCATTTAATCATACATTCAAGATATGCAAAAAAACTGAAACAATAATATGCACCACACAAGAGAGAGAAAGAGACCAAATTTTTACGTGAAAATCCAAAGTGAGAAAAACCACTGAGAACAATCTCAAGTATCTGAATGGGCACCAACTCAAATTACAAAGTTCACAAGCACCAACTTGTAGGAGTACCAACCCCTTTGTCGAGCACCAAAACATCAACTATTTGTGAGCACCAACTCACAGGAGCACCAACCCCTCTTGTGTATAAAACACAACTATCTCTCAATGTTGCTTACTCAACAAATGATAGAACTTACAATATTTCTTACTTTTTTCTCTTCGAAAACAAATACAAACCATGCACTCTTGCATATTACAAATGGCTTCTTAAGCCTTTATTTATAGCTTTTCAAATGACCTTTGGCATTCACCCTTTGTGACCCTTCAATCATCATGGAAAATGGCGCCAAAATTGCATGACCTTTCGTATCCTTGCATTTGAAAAGTCATATGGTGACCTTTCATAGGCAAATGCGTTCTTTCCTCGTTTGTCTTTATTTTGGTGATTTTTTGTATTCTTCAAAGTGCTCCTTCATGGAAAAATGCGTCATACCCTCTTTTGTCTTCACATTGTGATTCTTGGAATTCCTCAAGATGACTCTTCATGAGAAAATGCGTCCCATTCCTCTTTTGTCTTTACCCTGTGACTTTTTGACTTCTTCATGGGCCTTTTTTTGATTTATATGCAACCAAAAATATATTAATTAATATTAAATAAATATTAACACACATTAGTTAAGATATGAATATTAAAAACACCATTAAATGCAATGGGGCCTTTATCACCAATAATGCTAGACCTTTGATATCAATGACAATATTTTCAACAATCTCCTTGTCATTGATGAAAACCTCAAAATGAAACTGCCACAACTTAAAACCTGCACATACTGCCATTTGAAAAACATACAATAACTCCCCCTCACTGTAGCAATTTGTATCTGTTCCCTGTACCTGTTTTTGCACCTATATTTGTCCCTGTTTCTGTTCTCCTCCCCTTTTGATATCAATGGCAAAGGGCCTACCTGGAGCTAACACTTAACTCCCCCTCAATTGATGCTGAACCTCAATGGCAGCGAGTAAAAGAAATTATTTCCAACTTCTCCCGCAGAGACTCAAATGTGTCTTTTGGTAGTGCCTTTGTGAAAATATCTGCAATCTGCTCTCTAGTATTGATATCTCCCATTTTAACTTGTTGATCTGCAACTTGCTCTCCCAAGAAGTGATATTTAATGCGAATATGTTTTGTTCTTGAATGCATCACTGGATTCTTCGAAATATTAATAGCACTTGTGTTGTCACAAAAAATAAAAATAGGTTCATCATATTTTACCTTGATATTTTTCAAAGTTTGCTTCATCCAAAGCACTTGAGTACAACACAATATCGCTGCAATATATTCTGCTTAAGCTGTAGAACGTGATTGCTTCTTGCTTAGTCATGATACTAAGCTGTCACTAAGAAAAACAACTCCTCCACTTGTACTCTTTCTGTCATCCAAGCACCTTGTCCAATCTGAATCTGTATAAGCAATCAAAGTGAAATCTCTGTCTGTGGGATACCACAATCCATAATTCAATGTCTTTTGGATATATCTGAATATTCTTTTCACCAACTGAACATGATTGTCTTTTGGAGCTGACTGATATCTTGCAACCATACCTACTGCATGCATGATGTCTGGTCTCAATGTTTTGGTATCTTTTTTCTCTTCATTTTCATTTAATTCTTCAAAATTTTCATCTTCAATGATTTCATGAATGTCTACTGGATCACTGATTCTTTGTGTTCCATATTCTTCTATCCTGACACTTGCGCTTTCAACAATTTTTTTGGTTTTTTTGTTATAACATTTATAAGCTTTACTTTTGCAAGAATAACCAAGAAATATACATTTATCTGTTCTGGATTCAAACTTACTAAGTTTTTCATCGATTCTCTTTATCAAGTATTTGCTACCAAAAACTCTGAAATAATCAACTATCGCTGGTTTGTCTTTCCGTAGTTCATAAGGAGTCTTGTCACTATTGACTCTCAATAATGCTCTCAATAATGCTCTTGTCTGAATATGCATTGCTGTAGCAACTGCTTCTTTCCAATATTTATCTGGTATTTTGGATTCATTTAGCATTGTCCTCACTATTTCTTGAACTGTTTTGTTTTTACGCTCAACTACTCCATTTTGCTGTGAAGTTCTGGCTGTTGAATAATGTCTCTTTATTCCATGGTCTTTACAAAACTCAATAAATTGATCTGACATAAATTCTCCTCGATTTGATCTTAGACACTTAATCTTCAAACTGGTTTTATTTTCAACTAATGCTTTGCATGCTTTGAAATGTCTGAAAGCTTCTAATATTTTTTCAAAACATTACCCAAGTCATATGTGAAAAATCATCAATAAACAACATGAAATATTTCTCACTTTAAGTACTTTGAGTTCTCATAGGTCCACACAGATCAGTGTGAACAAGTTCTAACATATGAGTGGTCGAGTACTCATTTGTTTTGAACCACCTTCTGGGCTGCTTTCCATGCTGACAAGGTTCACAAAGCATGTCAGAGGGCTTTGTAATCTTTGAAAGATTTTTGACTGCTTGCTTCTTGCTAATGTTGACAAGATTGTCAAAATTTATGTCTCATTCCCTTGTGCCATAACCAACTCTTTTCAATCTGACTCAAACAATATCTTTGACTTTTGATGTCTGACAACATATACAAATTATTGCCTATTTTTTGAGCATCTGCAACCAACACCTCTGAATTTTTTTTCCTAATTTCACAACTTTCTGCATAAAATTTTAGTGTGTGCCTTTGATCACACATTTGACTTAGATTCAAAAGATTATGCTTAAGACCTACATACAAAACATTTTCAGTTTTAGTTCTACCATTATCCAAACTTAGTGTACTTTTTTCGACAATTCTGGTTGTAATATTGTCTCTGAATTTCATTGTGCCACCATTGATCTTCTTCAAAGTTATGAACTTGCCCTTGTTTTCTGTCATGTGTCTCGAACATCTACTGTCAATGAACCATGATTTTTCTTCATTTTTTGCATGCAAAGTTGTCTGTACCAACATAAATTTTTTAGGGTGTTTCTTTTGCCATGAACTTGTTTGAACTTTTTTTTGATGAATGGAGCCTTGAAACTCTGGTCTTTTTTGACTGACTCGAACACGCTTCTACAGTATCGGGTTATGTGTTTGAAGTTGTTGCACTCGTAACATATTATGGCCTCTTCATTAAACCCTGATAGATGAACAAGAGTTGTGGCTTCTACTTGACTCTGCATGACTTTCTTATTTCTGAAATTGTTGGTTTTTTTTCGATATTTTATTTTCTTATGATCATATTCATTACAATAAAAACAGTGACCATAAAAATAAAACCTGTTTGTGTATCTCTGCTCTGATTGCCTTTTGTAGCTCTGTTCCTTCCAGCGTTCTTTGTTTGAGATGTCTTTTGTATTCTTAACTTCTTCATTTTTTATTTTTTCTTTTGTAAGAGTTTCAACATAGCGCTTTTCTTTTTCCTTGTCTGTAAAAATAGTGGCCTTCCGATATCTGTCTTATCTGACATTGATTTTTGACTTTCTAATATCTTATTCAACATATTAGTGTTATTCTTAAATTTTGAATAATTCGCTGCTTTATCATTGATTGCTTTATTTATTTTTTCAAGATCTGCTTTTAAAGAAACAATTTCAATAACATGCCTTTCACATTCTTTACTTATTTTTTGCAACTGTGCCGTTAGATCTTCATTTTTCTTGGCTTCTTCAAAGTGTGCTTGTAGATTTTCAATTATTTCTTTTGACTCATTTTTATTTTTTTCGATCTGGAGCTTTAATTTTCGATTATTCTTTTCAAGAGCTTTTAATTCTTCTAAAGCACAAATGAGTTCTCCTTCCAGATTCATTTAAGCTTCATCCTGTTCTTCTTGATCATCTGTACTTTTGCTTGCGAAGGTATCTTCATGTATGGTCATGAATAGAATCTCTTCTGAATCACTGACTCTACTATCTTCGGCTGAGCTAGGATCTTTAGAATACAAACTCTTCTTCTCGAATCTCTTCTTAAATTTTCTTTTGAAATTCTTTTTGTATGTAGACTTTCCTTCTTCATTGTCACCATTACCTTTTTCTGGGCACTTAGCTGCGAAATGTCTAATTTTTTCACAATTAAAACATTTAAAATATAATTTTTTTTGATATTTACCTGTTCTTTTTTTCGGCTTGCGAATGAATAGAGCTCCGTTGTCATTTTCATCATTGCTAGAATTGTCACTTGATTCTTGAATCTTAGCCTTCTCTTTCTTTGATGTCTTGAAAGCATCTTTTTTTTTTGAGAGTTTTTCTTGTTCGGTCCGTATTTCATATGCTGTAAGAATACCATGTAGTTCATTCATCTTTAGCTTGGCTAAATTCTTTCTCTTCAATTGTCGATACTTTTGCATCATATCTCAATGGTAGAGATCTCAAAACTTTTTGAACCACAATTTATTTTTCTAACTTTTCTCTAAGACCTTGAATCTGATTAATTATTTGATCAACTCATAAAAGATAACTTGCTATATTTTCTTCTTCTTCCATCTTCAAACTCTTAAATTGTCTTCTGAAAGTCTGAAGCTTAGCTTGCTGAACCTTTCCATCACTTTTGTAAATATTCTCAAGTTTTACCCAAGTTTCATGAGCAAATTTACATTGCATAACTTTAACAAATTCTGATTCACATAAACCACATAAAATAGCATTTAAAGTTTTAACATTATTTTTACTTGCCTTCTTTTTTGTCGGAGTAGTTACAAGTGTCTGTGGCTCTTCATATTCCTCCGACACTGCTTGCCAAATGTCGAATCCAAGGGCCATCAAATAAGTATTCATCTTTATGTTCCAAAAAGCATAATTTGTCCCATCAAACAAAGGTGCCTTATTTGTAGAAAAACCTTCATGTGATTCGGCCTTCATGCTTTCCTAATCTACCTTCACGCTGTAAATTTTTTTTAAAAAGAACCTGCTCTGATACCAATTGTTAAACACGAAATATATTGAGAGGGGGGGTGAATCAGTGTATTATATGTCTTTTTATTTAATGAAATTTCTTTTCTTTAACCACTTAACTATACATTCAAGATATGTAATAAAATTGAAATAATAATATGCACCACACAAGAGAGAGAGAGATACCAGATTTTTACGTGAAAATTCAAAGTGAAAAAAATCACGGAGAATAATCTCAAGTATATGAATGAGCACCAACTTAAATTACAAAGTTCGCAAGCACCAACTTTCAGGAGCACCAACCCCTTGCAAAGATTTGTGAGCACCAACCCACAGGAGCACTAACACCTCTTGTGTATAAAACACAATTATATCTCAATGTTACTCAACAAATGATAGAACTCTACACTATCTCCTATTTTTTTCTCTTCGAAAACAAATACAAACCATGCACTGTCTTGTATATTACAAATGGCTTCTCAAGCTTTTATTTATAGCTTTCCAAATGACCTTTGGCATTCACCCTTTGTGACCTTTCAATCCTCATGCAAAATGATGCCAAACTTGCATGACCCTTCGTATCTTTGCATTTGAGAAGTCATATGGTGACTCTTTATAAGCAAATGCATTCTTCTCTTGTCTTTATTTTGGTGACTTTTCGTATTTTTCGAAGTGTTCATGGAAAAATGCGTCATACCTTCTTTTGTCTTTACATGGTGGCTCTTGGAATTCTTCAAGATGACTCTTCATGAGAAAATGCATCTCATTCCTCTTTTGTCTTTATCCCGTGACTTTTTGACTTCTCTATGGGCCCTCTTTTCACTTATATGCAACCAAAAATATATTAATTAATATTAAATAAATAATAACACACATTAGCCAAGATATGAATATTAAAAACACCATTAAATGCAATGGGGCCTTTATCACCAATAATGCTAGACCTTTGACATCAATGGCAATATCTCCAACACTTATTGTGTTTTTTCAAGTGAATGGCATAGAACAAACTCTAGTTGAGCTCACATACAAAAGCATTACAACGTTGAGATAAAATTTAGAGAGCTAGATTTTGAAGATTTGGGGTATTTCCACCCCAATCTTCCCACCATGAACTTGCAAACAAGATATTCAAAAGTAATTGTAAATTAGTAAATTGTAAGGTATAAGTAAAAAATTCAATTCTTATTGCTTAGTATTTGGGTGGCTCTCCCTCGGTAGCTAGTGTTGAAAAAAAGAGCATCTCTTTAACTTACTTGTAGTTTTGTAACTCTGAAATAATGAGGTCCCTCACTTCAAGTGTCATCCTCTCAATGCATGTTGAGAGGCCCTCCATAATCTCTCCATTAACATTTGTGAAGCCTTTTGAGTAGAAAAACTTAGGATTAAGGAGGTAACTTATTGCATGAATGGGTTGGTGGAGTTGATTGTTCCACTTTCAATCAATTATCTCTCAAATGAGATTATATCTACCTCAACCCCCCCATAAAAGTTTTGGATGGCCTCTTTGGCCCTATCCATAGCCTCATAGATGTATATATTGGGTTTTCCTTCCCATCCACCAAGCGCAAAATCATCCTCAAAGGCTTCGACACCTACAAAGTTACAAATAAATTAAAGTTACAAACTTACAATTAAAGTAAATACTTTAAAAAATTGAAAATAAAAGAATCGACTTGAAATTTTAATTGAAATTTGAAGTTACCTAGACAATCTCTATGAATTGGTCATGTGCTAATTAGTTGTATGGTAGACCAGGGAATGGTGCTTCAGTGTTGAGTGATGCGCATAATGAAAAATAAGGATTATTGTACACAGGTGGAATGTACAACAATACATAAGATTCATAGGAATATTTAGCACACGACAATTGAACACAAGGAAAATGGCCATATGGTGAAGTGGTTTATAGATGCAATTTTTATGTTTTTTATAACTTAGGTGTTGAACATTAGGGATATTAACATTTTAATTTTATTTTTAGCTTTCTTTGCCTCAATTTTGCCCTTGCTTTTAATTCACTTTGACTTGAATCAATGTCTAATTTTTCATTGCATTAACTAGCCCTTCCATATTTAATATTATATTTTAATTTTTTTTGGTTCTTATCTATACAACCAACTTCACTACATTCAATCCACTTGGGCATTTGACTTTATTATTTTGGACTTTGAGCTTGATGATGGTTACGTGTCTGAAGTCCATATAATTTTAATTTGAACTTGTGGATTTTAAATGGCCTTGGTTAGAGCATTTTAAATGTTCCTAGCTTTATATCCCATCGACTATTAGTTGTTGATGAAAGTGCTTGGGGATTGAAATTCTTGTGCCTCAAAATACTTATCATGCTAGTGCTTCTTGTATCGTTTTAAGACAAGTGACCTCAGTTTAAAATTGAAATGCCACAAATATTGGTAATGACAATACTTCCTTTGCCTTGACATGGCCTTAGTAGCCTTCTGAGTTAATGTTTTGTTCATCTAGAGCCACCATATTTGCATCAAATTGTATTTCAAACATATTGCATGCTTTTGGAGGTGGTACTTAACCTTCTATTGTAATTTTATCCTTAGACCTCGCGTTCACGCTTACTCTAGTTAGCTCTTTGAACTCCATGTCATCTACACTTTCAAGCTAGTGGGCTAACTTATCTTCGAGCCTTGCATTCCTAGCTTTGTATTCTTTGAACTCAGAGGGGTACGTCGAGTTGACGTTGACAGTTGAGAAGGACTTGGCGTCACCAAATTCTTTTTTTTGATCATCTCTTTGCAAGCCTCCTTTTATCATTCATCATTTCAATGTTATGGCAATTCAGTTGGAACACCTCATTGGCCTCCATCTTCCAATGGAAGTGACCATTGAGGGATTTTGTCTCATCTTTTGAGCAAAACTGTAATTCCAAGATCCCTTGGTCATTCAACTCCATAATACCTCGTTTTCCATCATTTGAGCACTCTTCTTTGGAGTTTGAGTCCAACAAGGTTAGCTTCTCACTTACTCCTTGACTCTTTAGATCTATCACATATTTCCGCCATATATTTTCAATGGATTTAAATTTTCTTCTTGTTGTGATTGGCTTTGGCTGCTACCAACGATGACCCAATAGTGAATCGTAGGCCTTCTTTCGTAATGAGATGACTACAAAATTAAACAAAAAAGTTGGGCTCCAGTAAATTCTCTTTGGCCCATTAGAACACCCAATACCTTTATGCTATACTAGTCTGCTCTCACTAGTTGGAATGTCAGAGGCTAGATAGTTGGCTCCCCGAGAATTTTCCAAGTGCCCTCTGGAATAACATTGACTCTTGAACCACTATTCAAAATGGTGTTTGTCAAGTTTCTCCCAAACATGTTGTTAACTTGTAATGTCCGTTTTTAGATAGTTTTCTGAATTCTGGTATTTATTGTAATTCCCTTGCAAATATTCGATATAATTCAAATACTAAATAACACATGCAACATTTAATATTGAAAACCCAATTGCATTCTTATTTCAATCAACTGATTACACATATAATAAGACTAAAGACAATATCAATTGAATATTAATTGCCAACAACAAACTCTTACTTGAATGAAGGATTCCAAATGCTGATATACAACTATGTGCCCATACAATAAACACCCACAGTGATAGCTGCAAAGTTTATATATTTCACTCCATGACAGCCCCAATGGGTCCTCAATAGGCCAATAACCAGCGATGTTAGAGTTGTTAGATGGAATCTCAGTTGGGAGATGGTCCATGACTACTTCCAAGGATGGCGAATATCAAAAACTATGCACAATTGTTCCCTGATATCAGATCTGGAAATTTTATTGCAACAAGTGAGTAGAAAGGACAAAAGGTACAACTAGCCCCTCAATGTCACGATATGGAAACTTTACGGCAGCAGGTGAGTAGAAACCCAATGCAACAGGGAATATTAATAGAAAACCCGTCTCAACAGTCCTGCTGGAAGGGAAGACCATGCAACATAGTTGTAGATGAAAGGGATATATCAAACCCTCACGAATTTTGGAAATTTATGGCAATCTTCAATCACACTGAAACTGGTATTTGATCATGATCTGTTAGCGCAATTGTAATCCCTGGATGGAATCATCACGGAGGAAAGAAGGGTTTTCGACGTCAGATCCTAATCTGTCAGTGCAATTATGATTCTTGAATGGAATCATCTCAATTGGTTAGAGGGTTTTTGTCTTCCAAACTTGGATATTAGAGGGTTTGATTGGAAAAGATAACTAATGAATAATCCCTCTTTTGAGTCCAGCGCCTTTTATAACTTCCCTTTTCCAATTTACCCTAAAAATATTTAAAAATACTTTTAATTAAACATTATTTTTCATCCACTTAATAATAATTACTTTTTGATCCTCTTAATAATAATAATAATACATGTTCGTTTTATGTTATAAAATAAAAGTGACTTAGGACAACTTATAGTATTATTATTAATTTATTTCTCTAAGTTTATCCCCTAGTCTACGGGAAATAAGGAATAGGCCATGGGTCTTCCAATCAGTTAATTCTGAAAAGGGGACATGACTGTCCGTCCTTCCCAAAATTGCTTGCCCTCAAACAATTGTAGATCCAACACTCCAACTTGTACATGTTCGTTTTATGTTATAAAATAAAAGTGACTTAGGACAACTTAAAGTATTATTATTAATTTATTTCTCTAACTTTATCCCTTAGTCTATGGGAAATAAGGAATAGGCCATGGGTCTTCCAATCAGTTAATTCTGAAAAGGGGACATGACTGTCCGCCCTTCCCAAAATTGCTTGCCCTCAAACAATTGCAGATCCAACACTCCAATTTGGCTGCACATCTCTTCAGTTCCAGGGTCCCAAATTATCCTTGGGTGTTTGCTAGTCCCTTTGCTCAATTTCTTTGACGGGAGGACTTCAATTTCTTCTTGTGATGCAACATCCTCAAATGGCTATGTTTGCTGATTGGCATCCTCTTGCAATGTCTTTGTAGACTCCTCAGATTGGTCTAGCTTAGTTGTTTGTCTTGATCCTCTAATCTTAGACTCACCTGGTGGCTCCCTTATGTGAAAGATGAGCTTGCCAAGTAAAGTAGAAGCAAATGGACATACTCTTAGTTTCTCTTCTAACTCAGCCGTGTATACATTTTTTTGATTTCCATTCTCCATTTGCCGTGGTGCCTGCTCCTCCATACTCATGTCACTTGCTCCACTCCATGTTCCCAAGACCACTTTTTCAGTTGCATTAGAATTCCCTTTCTCAGATGACATAATACTTCCGCTGTCCGCCTTTCCAAATTTTCTCATGCTCTCAGTTTCAGATCCTCTGACCTCCTTTTGCTTTCTTTCAAAGAGATGTATAGCATCTTGGATACTCATTCTTCTGATAGACTCAGGCTTTTCAGCAGGCTGTGATACATTACTGGTACCATGATTACTCTCAGCATCATCACTGTCATTACTTCTTGATTTTCTATTTGAATCTTTGACCTTCTTAGGAAAGTCCTGAAATTAGTTTATACTCTTAATCACTGCAGAGTTAGATTTGTGTGATCCTACTCTCCCAATTTGCACTTGTCTCATTGGAGAAGATGACCATCTTTTGTGAGGAGACCTAAACAAATGCCTATTTCTTTGTGCATGAGATTGATTACCTGTATCCGAGCCATATTCTTGATTACCAGTGACAACAGAGAGAAAGTTAGTGAGCTTTTATATAGACTGATCTTTTCGTGAGTGTATATAAGTAATAGAAACTTGATTTTCTTTCAAGATTTTACCAACTTGCTTTGTTTCTGAAATTGACATGGCAGATTCTGAGGACCTGTAATTGGCTGCTTCTGCAAAATGTCTCAGATGCAAATCTGAAGATCTTTGCGATGTAATACCACTGCTTACAAAAACTGATTCCTTGATTCTTCCTATCATGTCTAATATCTCTTGAGCATCAGATGCTTTACCCTTTTATGGTAAGGAAAATGGTAGAAATTTTCCATGTAATCTGTTTCTGGACACATCAGAACTATGGCATCTGACCCATTAACCATGGAGTAAACTTCTTTCCATTTCTGACATAATGCCATAAAGTTGGCACAAGCATCTCTCAAACGAGTGGCACCAAATTGCTCTGCAAACATCATGAGATCGCTCATGTGTTCAATTTCAAAACCAGCAGCTGCAGCACTAACAAAATCCATCCTCAATTCTTGCTCTAATGCTATGAGCCTTGCATCTATTGCAGGTATAAGTTCCCGCTTTGAAGCATCAGTTGCTTCTCTTCCACTCCTTGACTTTAAGATTTCTCCTTGCCTGTTGCCTTTTTTCAATTTATTGCCAATCACCATGTAATATGCATTTGCCAATGCAATCATAGTTTGGATATCAGATCTGAAGCCAACTAAAAGGATATGAATTTGTTTACCTTGATTCTGAATTTTCCCATTGCTGCTTGCCTTAAGAGTACTATTGGATGTGAGGTGACATGCCTTGGTGCCCTGCATTTGACCAATGTGCTCCAACCATTGAATCCTATTATCATTCGCAATATTTTCCTTATGCTCATCTAAGGTCAATTCGGATTTTTTTCTTATCTATTTGTATGGGATAATGAAAT
This sequence comes from Torreya grandis, assembly GCA_037957365.1. NCBI lineage: Eukaryota > Viridiplantae > Streptophyta > Pinopsida > Cupressales > Taxaceae > Torreya > Torreya grandis. The sequence continues at coordinate 248,753 of JARHVA010004314.1, read as the reverse complement.
TATCAGCAATAATGGTATTGAAATTAGAAACTCTACGCTGTATATATTTAAAAATACCCCCTGGATTCCACGCCACAATGCACTAACAATTTTGAGCCAGGGTATCAATCTTCACTTTTTAACTCTTAGAATGATGGCAAAACTAAAATAAATCTGTGCTATCATTCCCATATCTTGAGCCGAAATTGTAAGAGTGCTTACCCTCTTTGGCTGAAGTAGGAGTTTTTGAGAGATTTATTTCATCATTCAAATCAATTGAAACATGTTTCTTAATTGCATACCTATCAACATGATTATTCTGAAATTTAGTCTTATACGGTAGTGGCTCACTTTGTGAAAGATTCTTTTCAATTATGAACATTTTACATTCAATTTGTAATGTGTACTTCTTGACTTCATTAATACAAACATTTTGTTTATTAGAAGTCATACCTTTTTTTATTGAGGACTCTTCACCTGCAACTTGCTTGGATTCTTTCTGTTCTTGCTCACTGGTCTCCTCCTTAGCAATATTTTGAGGTTTTGGTTTTGTAATATCCCTTTCAGGATAAAATAAGAATTCTGATTTTTATTGCCCTTAATTCTGAAAATTCATTTAAATAGCAGAACAATACATGCAATACAAAAAACCCACAACTCACACGTGTTCTCTTTATTTCAGTCAATTGCATACATAGAAAAAAATCTGAAAACAATTATGGAAGATACAATAGCATAATAAAATCAGAGTATTAGTTTTTCTTGATTTTTCCACCAAACCCTAACTTGGAACAGCGTAAAGGCGAAATCTTTCCTTGAAACTCTAGCTAGAAATGGTCCTTGAACAGGAATAGATGGCTCTTGGAGTGGGACAACTTGCTGCATTATAGCTGTACAATCGAGAACAACCCAATATGGCCGTTGTACGGATCTACACTTTTTTTTTTGGCACTGGTCAAACCTTGGGACGTTTGGATGGTTGTAGCTATAAAATAAATCCCTTGAATTGTATTCTTTTGATTCTAGAAGCATCAATGTGATTCTGAATAGAATAACCTTCTGGGTATGAGGGGTTTCATCCTTAGGCCCTTACATGGGAGGGTTTTCCTCAATGATGAAAGTTGAACAATGGCTGCTCAAATTTGAAAAGTGTTTGAAATTGATTGAATGATAATAACTTGCTTTCTCTTAATCCAAACATTTTATATTTACCTTTTCTCTTCAAAACCCTAAAAGTAATTAAAAGTTTTTTTTATTTAATACTCACCTTTTTGCTCCAAAAATAATTAATAATTACTTTTTTTTTTCCCTCTTGGCCTTTTACTTAATTAACTTTGGCCCTGCTCAATTAATAATAATCGTTGTGTCCCCTTTTAAGTTGTAATTATAAAGTGACGTTGGGGGAACCACTTAAAATATTATTATTAAAGTATTCTTTTCTTTATTTGAAAAAGGGGACATGACAGTCCACCATTCCCAAAGAACCATCCCAACAAATACCAAGATCCTAAACCAATCTATCTGTTAATTCCATTCCTCCTTGAGAGGTAGGTACTTTCGGTTGCACTTCTCTGATATAATCAACAATTGGAAGCTTTGTGTGCCATGATGCTTCTCCAACAAACCCCACGAGTGAACCCATGATAGTTGAATTATAAATTAACTATGATCTAGAGGGAGTACTACAAAATGTGACTTTCCATTGCGTGCTTATCAACATGACTATCCTGAACTTCAATCATATAAGGCAACGACTCACCTTTCATTTCACTGACAACCACTGAAGCAATTTGTGGTTCCTCTGTCTTATGAAGTGGAGAGATCGAGCTAAACTTCATAGTGAGGGCATCAACCCTTTCTTGCATTTTATCAAATGCAGTTAAGGCTAAACTTCATAGTGAGGGCATCAACCCTTTCTTGCATTTTATCAAATGCAGTTAAGGCCTCTTCTACAATTTCGATGACCATATCCTTGTCTTTAATCACACGTAGATATTCTAATTTCACCGGTTCCAATGAACTCTTTACTCTTTGCAAATCTGCAACAGTGATTGTATGCTTAGTGTTAGCAACATTTACCTCATCCATAGTGTTGATCTTTGCCGTAGTTTGAGCACTTTGCAAACTTAGAGTTAGGTCTTTAATGAACTTTTTCGTACTATCCAATTCCATTAGGACTTGCACCTCTTTCTCTTCTATTACCAGCAGTTGTAGCTCTTCAATCTTTGTCTGCTCTTCGCTGAACTGTTGTTATTCAACTAATTTCGATGTTGTTGAATTTCATCAATTTATGCTTCCCCAATCCTTTCAAATTCTCATGTTTCCTCTTCTCTCATCACAATAGGAAATTCTTTTTTTGTTGATTCCTAGAGGGAAGTCCCTCAATTGTAACATATGGCTTTGACTTCTTAGCAAATAGATCAACAACATTTTTAGCTAGTGTATGTGCAATCGGTGAAACTTCCTTCCATGGCTGATCCCGCTGATTTCTTTTACCTCTCTTATTGCTGTTTTTCTTTTCTATTTCACAAAATTCCTTGAAAGAGAGAGCTTGTTGCACTTCATAGTTGAGTTCCTCATATTCTACAAGATATACTAAATATTCATTACTTGCATGCCACTGTAAAGGATCAATTTCTTTAGGTGGTTCTTCCTTTTTGTGTAAGAATTTGGCACGGAAGGTTTTTGGAGGTGGGGCTATCGAAACCCTAACATCATTTGAAGTGCTTGCTTGTTCTAATTTTTCCTTTCCTTTACCGGTGCTGATTTGTTGTATGGTTTGGGCTGTACTCGCCATGGATTCTTTAAGGGTCATTTGGATTGTCTTTTCCAAATCCTTTTGACCTCAGTGGATTGTTTCATATAAATAACTGATTTCATCTGAAGAAATCCTCTTTTCTCTATCACCCATGTCTTCTTCTGCTATCTCAGGTGGTTGAACTTTTCTTCTTTCTCTTTGATAGTATCTTAATTCTCTTCCACCAATACCACTGGCATGCATGTGATATATGATTGCATAAAGATGTTAATTTTCCCAACAGGCTGGCAAGAGCAAGGCTCTGATACCACTGTAATATCCTTTTCAGGATAAAATAAGAATTTTGATTTTTATTGCCCTTAATTCTGAAAATTCATTTAAATACTAGAACAATACATGCAATACAAAAAACCAACTCACATGTGTTCTCTTATTTTAGTCAATTGCATACATAGAAAACAATTATGAAAGATACAAATAGCATAATAAAATTAGAATATTAGTTTTTCTTGATTTTTCCACCAAACCTTAACTTGGAACAACATAAAGGCGAAATATTTTTTTGAAACCCTAGCTGGACATGTCCCTAAATAGGTACAAATGGCTCTTGGAGTGGTATGCCCTGCTACATTGTAGGTGTACAGTTGAAAACAACCCAATATGGCTGCTGTACGGATCCATACGGATTTGCATTTTTTTTGTACTGTTCAAACTCTGGGATGTTCAGATGGTTGCAACTGTAAAATAAATCCCTAGAATTGTATTCTTTTGATTTTGGAAGCACCAATGTGATTCTTGAATGGAATCATCTTCTGGGTATGAGGGGTTTCGTTTTTAGGCCCTTACATGAGAGGGTTTTCGTCCTTTGCGATGAAAGTTGAACAATCACTGTTCAAGCTTGAAAAGTGTTTGAAATTTATTGAATGATAACGATTTTCTTTCTCTTCATCCAACCTTTTTATAATTACCTTTCTCTACAAAACCCTAAAAGTAATTAAAAATTTCTTTTATTTAATATTTACCTTTTTGCTCCAAAAATAATTAATAATTACTTTTCTTTCTCCCTCATGACCTTATAATTAAAGTAACTTTGGCCCCACTCAATTAATAATAATGACTAAGTGTCCCCTTTTAAGCTGTAATAATAAAGTGCCATTGGGGGAACCACTTAAAACATTATTATTAAAGTATTTTTTTCTTTATTTGAAAAATGGAACATGATAGGGTTTGGTTGCTCTTCTTCTGTCTTTAATTTTCTACTTCTACCTTCTTCGAGAATTTTCAAGAATTCTTCAAAGGTAATGTTAGACTTTTCCTCATTTGTGGGAAGCTTGCTTAGATGATTTTGAGTGATCCTTCTTCCTCTTCTTCTTGGTTGATGCCTCCTTATTAAGTCACAAAAATCTTAGAGGGTCATGTCAGCGTGAACTTTTAGGTTTAGATTATAATATTCTTCACAGTAGACCTCAATTAATTTTGAGTTGTCGCTGCCATTATTCATCTTTTGACTCTTTTTTGTCCAACAATATTTTTATTGATGCCACTAGGTCTGGCATGCTATTCTAATACACTTTCAATTAATTGTCCATTTTATCTCTTACCTTGTAGGCTGGCAGGATCATAGCTCTGATACCACTGTAATGTCCCTTTTTAGGTGATTTTTCGAATTCTGGAATTTATTGTAATTCCCTTGCAAATACTGGATATAATTCAAATACTAAATAGCACATGCAACATTTAATACTTAAAATTCAATTGAATGCTCATTTCAATTATCTGGTTACACATACAATAAGACTGAAGATAATATCAATTGAATATTAATTGCAAACAACAAACTATTACATGAAAGATGGATTCCAAATGCTGATATACATCTATATGCCCATACAGTAAGCTCTGCAACATTTATGTAATTCACTCTACGACAACCCCAATGGGTCCTCAATAGGCCAATAACTAGCTACGTCACAGTTGTTAGGTGGAATGCTAGCTAGGAGATGGTCCACGACCACTTCCAGAGATGGTGAATATAAAAACTATGCACAATTTTTCCTTGGCATCAAATCTGGAAATTGTATGACAATAGGAGCGCAAAAAGGACAAAAGGTACAACTAACCCTCCAATGTCATGATATGGAAACTATACGGCAACAAGTGAGTAGAAACCCCAATGCAATAAACAATATTAATATAAACCCCAATGCAATAGTCCAACTGGAAGGGAAGATCACGCAGAACAACTGTAGATGAAAGGGATATATCAAACCCTCACGAATTCTAGAAATTTATAGCAATCTTCAATCAAAATAAAATTGAAATTTGATCCTGATTTGTTAGCACAATTGTAATCCATGTATGGAATCACCACGAAGGAAATAAGGGTTTTCGTCCTCAAATTCTGATCTGTTAGTACAAATATGATTCTTGAATGGAATCACTTCATTTGGTTAGAGGTTTTCATCTTCCAAATCAGGATATCAGAGGGTTTGATTGTCAAAGATGAATAATGAGTAATCCCTCATTTGAGCCCAACTCCTCTTTTTATAACTTTCCCCTTTCCAAGTTACCTTAAAAGTACTAAGAAATACTTTTAATAAAACATTATTTTTCGTTCACTTAATAATAATTACTTTTTGACCCTCTTAATAATAATAATAAATTTCCTTTTTATGTTATAAAATAAAAGTGACTTAGGACAACTTAAAGTATTATTATTAATTTATTTCCTTAACTTTATTCTTTAGTCTACAAAAAATAAGGAATAATTAATGGGTCTTTCGATCAGTTAATTCTGAAAAGGGGATATGACATAACTTCTAATTGTGGTACAAAACTAATTATTTGCTATGGTGTTAGTTTATATGGATCATTGGTTAAGATTAGACTCTTATTGGCTTGTTTTCTCTTGTGTTGGGCCTTGTTGTTTGCATTCTGTTATTTTATGTCGTCCTTAGAACTTTATTTTCACTCACTCTAGGTCTATGATAATACCACCACTCAATTTGGAGCAAATGAAAACCCAAATATCAATTATTTGTTTTCCTTGGCACAACACCCAATGCTCGTAGAATGTCAGAAACATTGTTTTAAGGTTTTTAGGTCAAATTGCCAAAAATAGACCCTTTGCTTTTGGTTGTTGCTGAAATTGAGACATACAATTTCGGTCATGACCTAGATCGAGTTGTTAGATCTTGGTCACTTGTGCCTTGTGGATACCATGACCCATGTCCCCAGATTTCTTGGCCTTTTGTGCCTTGTTTGTCAGCTTTCCCACCTTTTTGCTTGTTGGTTTGCACGCCAAGAGGTCTTAATTGGAATTGAATAAGTTGATATATACTCAAGCATACTAATGCATTTAGGACACGTACTAGGATACACAAGGAGACCAAGGATTGGAATTCATATTCTAGGTTGCACTCTATTTTTGCTATTGCAATCTATTGATGTGTACGCACCCCTACCAAAAGCTGAAGAAGTAGTGAAAGAACACATGGAATTCACTAGTTGCTTGCATCTCATATATAGGGATAAGGGTCGGGATCTTTTTATTACACTAGATTGTTTGTTGGACTGAATGAGTGTTGATTGCCAAATTGTCTAAGACTAGGGGTCTGACTGAGACATGTTCCTCATAATTACACCAATTTTTTATGCTCTTGCAAGATCAATTAGATTGGACTAGGGTTGGAAAAGGAGAAAAATTCAGGAAGATCTGCAACTTAATTTGGCAATCAGGAAGAGGCTTCTGATCAGGAGACACAGGTGGAGGCACATGCAAAATTTCAAGAGGATATGACATTGTTTACTAAAATTGAACCCTGTGATTGAAAGTGAACCTTAGCCTGCCAATATTGATCGTATGATTGTGTTCATGACCAAAATTGAGCACCCTATTTGGTTTTTTTTTCACACTCCTTTGATTTACACATTTTTTTTGGATTTGCATTGGGATTGCTTCTAGAACTTTTATCGCTCACTTTTAGCCTCCGATAGTGCACAAATAAGTTTGAATCCAAGTATTTCTATATACATTCTCCATGTCAAGTTTCACGCATCTTAATCTCAATATTTGCACATTTGTATCTCTCAGATTCCATTTAGGGTGTTGTATTGTTGTAATTATTTCAGATTTGAATGCACCCTTCCCTTTGATGATTAGTGTAGTGTCTCTTGATCATGTGTAGTTTTCAACATAACACATCTCCATATGCACTATTTTTAGTTGTCAAGCTAAATATGTTAGTAGGAGCATGGGGTTGATCACTTCATCACTTGACAATGGGACCTTGATTCAATATTCTGTTTCTTGTTTTCCCAATTATCTAGCATTACCTTAACATTAGGTATGTTGTCACATGCTCCGTGTTAGGGTCATTGTTGGGTACAATGGTGGTTATTGCATTCTTGAGTTTGGGAATACTTTGTAATAAATCAGCTACCTTTACAAGTATGGTAGCTTGCAAGATTTGTCTTGCAATTGCTTTGCGTGACTAAAGTTGACTGGTCACCATTGTACTTGCCCGCTCATGGGATCATCTTTGTGCTTCAGCCTTGGCCTTCTTGACTTGCACTCTAGCCTCAACAAGTCTTTCCTTCTCCTTTCTTGTGTCGGGGTATATGGCTTTCTTCACTTGTGCTTGAGTGATTTCCATTACTTATTCGTCCTCGGCTTGGTCAATCATGCTGACCTTTGCTAACTTTAGAAAATTGACATCATTGTGATCCCCTTGCCCACACCATCTACAGAGAATTCCAACACTATTTTGATTTGTGGGGCAATATCTTGTGAAATATCCCATTAGTTACACTTGTGACATTGCATGATCGACCTTCCTTAAAAGTCATATTAAATCCGAATACCACCTCCACTATTATTCCTAATGGCAACTATTTTTGGCTTGGCTATGTGGTAGGTGGTGTTGATTGCTACCCTTGTTTGAAGAGTACTTGGGCACCATTGATCAACGAATTACATGGGATATACTTTACTAAATGCCATGTAACTTGACAAATCTCATTGATTATTTTTTTGGGAAATCAACCTTGGTGTCACCACCTTCCGTTTAGTAAGGACACTAAAGATTGTTTCCTACGTTCTTAGTAACTCCCTTTAGCTCTTTCATCAATTGAAGCATATCTCTTCGTTGGGCTTGTATCAATCTAAATTCATTGTTATCTCTAGAGTTTGAGTCATCATGGTTCCTTAAGTGTGAGAATAACTTGTTTTCACTTTCAATGTTCATCGCTCTATTATATGTTTCTTCATAAGATGGTGTAACACCTTAATCTTCCTCCGCAACAAGCGTAAAAGTCCCTCAATGGACCATCACTACTTCAGATCGTTTTTTGGTTCCTTGTCGAGTTTTCCCAACAATTTCTCGAGTCTTCTATTGTAGGCTCTTACGTTCTCATGTTTCCCTTACCGGGTATTGTAGATGTCAGTGACAATTTAATTATTGTCATTGAGGAGCTTGAACTCTATTTCAAATGCCTTCCACAATTTTCCCCGTGGGACTTGTTAGTTGTTGATGCGTTTGTGTACCGATCAATAGCCATCTCATTGAGTGTGGCAAGAAGAGGCCACAACTACTGACGTTCATTTGTTTTTCCATTAGCAGTCCAAATGGTGATGCATGTTTTTCAATACCACAACATGGTTTCAGATCCATAGGCACTAAGTTTTTGCTGCTTTTGGCTCTCTAAATTTGGACTTAGTGGAGTGCCCATGTCCATGATTTTTTACCTTGTTTGATGGTGATTCTGGGTTTGACAGGGTTGTAGTATGAGCCTCCTTTTCGAGAAGGTCTGTCCTTCTGTCATGGGCATTCTTTGGTGTTGTCAGACACATCACGATTCTGGACCCTTCCTTCGGCCTTGGGGATATGTACATTGCTTTGCTTGCTGTTAAGTGCCTCTCTTCTGTTGCCCACTCTGATTTGTCCTATTGGCTACCTTGGTACTCTTGGCTCGACCTCATCAATTAATAAGTTCTCAGTGCAACGAATATTGTTTCATAGGCCTCTCTATCTCTCTTCTCCTAAGAAGAAGCAATCAAACTTCATTTCAGGACATAGACTTCTCTCTAAACGAGGGGGCTTTGTGGACTAATCATTTGATTCTTTTGCAATGCCCCCCAACCTAGTTCGGTTGGTAAGGCCTATGTTTCCTTTGGACGGCGCGGTTGTCTTGCAATCTCCATCCACTCCTTCCTCGTGAGTGGTGTAGGGTCGTCTGGTTTCGACTGAACCCTTTCTTGGTTTTAGCTTCAGCATTGGCTCGAAATTCTACTTACGCTTCGACCTTGGCTTTCACTTTGGCTTCTGTTTCAATTTTTGCTCTGTACTTAATCTATTTTTAAAATTTGGTGCCTCTCATAGTGTTTGTATTCTTTCTTTTTGCTCCACTAAGTAGATTGTTTGATTTCTTAGTGCACTCCTTGACCCTATTGTTGTCTTCTATTGCCTTTGTTTGGGCTTAAGGGCATTAATGCTTCTTGCAGGGGATAAATGATGACATAGATGATTCCTCTATCTTGGGCATAGTTGGAGATGTTTGATGACACCACCATTCAGTCTTTTTGACTTTTGACTTTCATCAACCAATGCTCTTTGGGGTTTCTTATTCCCCCTACATGGATATTTATATTACTATCCTACCTGCATGGATTGGGGATTTTCTTGCATTGGGTTTACCCCATGCTTACTTTCAGTATTTTTTTTAGTTATTCGTTATTTCTAGGGTCCTTTTAACCTAGCGCTTTCTTTTGTAATTGGGTGTATTATCGAGTCACATTGACCTAATTTTGGTTATTCGTGGGCATTAATGTTTTTTCTCTCATACAACATTGGTCTTCAAATATTTATTGTTGTTGACGACACCTCTCTTTGTACTATTGTAAAGCATTTTGTTGTTGTGCTTGATGGTTACGTTCAACACAGAATTTATTAAGATAATGTAGTGCCCCGTCATCAATGGTTATTGTCGACTGAATTTTGCTTCTACCCGACTTTAGAAAGGAAACAATGCTTGAAGTGTTTGGTATAAAAGGTACTTTACTAAAATAGTACTATTGCAGAATTATAAGCACATACCATAAACATAGTAATGAAGAGCATGAGAGAATAACAGTTTTATTGCATAAGGTAGTGTACAATTAAATTGTTTGGTATAGGGAGGACGTTTCTAATCAACACTCTTTCCCCAACATTCAACTTGCTATTTATAAGGCCAACAGATGGCGTTTAAGACACAACCATCAACCCCAACCATTCATAAGTAATTATGACTAATACATACACTACCAAGACCAACATTGTACTGGTTAACATCAAAACTAAGTCGAGACAATTGTACATATGTTGATGACAATACTTAATAATAACAAGATAGACCAGAAAATCTCCCAGCACATATAGATCTGAAGATTCAGCGGCGGAACTGGAAACAACCTCTAGATAATGAGGGTTTCCCATTTCACTGCTGTAAATGTTTTTGAAACTGGACATGTAGCCATTCGTTGTGGTATGGCTAAGCGTAAATTTGGGGTCTCTTGGGGGAAGGAACTTGCCCTAGAGATTGATTCAGATAGCGAGATACCTAATAGCCCTGAAGAGGATCTGAACCCAGATAATGTAAGTGAAGTTCCGGAAACGTCAGTGGATGTTTCGGATCCAGCCCAAGAAAATAGTGATCCTTGTGTGGTGTCTCCAGCAAAGGAGAAGGAATTTGAATCACAAAGGGCCTTGCCGAAGGCTGAACTTGTTTTAGAATCATTTGAGACTTGTGAGGATGTGTTGGCTAGGGTTCCTTTAAAGAATATCTAATCAGCCAATGTGTTAGAAGTTGCCATTCCTATCTTTCCTGAAGTAGGGGGAGGAGGTGATTGGATGGTTGTTAGCAATAAGAAGAAAGGGAAGGGCCAGAATGGATTAGAACCATTGAACGTGACCCTCAGATCTTGAAAGGAAAACCATTTAGGAGGGCCTTATGAGATTTTTGATCTCTTATTTTATTGCTGTTTTTCTGCTGTTACGTTGCTGTTTTCAGGTCTTTTGGGTGTGTTGGGCAGATTTATTGTTTATTCTGGCGAGTTTGGCCAAGTTTGTGTATTGTTGGTATAGGTTTGTTTCATTTTCCACTGGTAGAGGAGTTTCATTGAGCTGAAATTGTTCTCTCTCTCTCTCTCCACTGTATTAGGGTGGGATCACTTCAAAATCCCAATTTTTTCCAATAATAAAAATAATAACAAGACGGACTACAATGGTGATAACATGATAATTGTGTTAAAATATTTAGCTTGATATTTCCCCTTGGTTACCTAAGAGCGATGTCTTGGGTTGAGATTAAAGTGGGCAGGTAATATGAAGACAAATGATAATTTGTGTCCAAGATTGTCATGTCCCCCTTTTTGGCCTAAGCATGGACATAACCTTTAGCCTAGTTCTTTGGTGCTTTCCTTAGGCCAAGGGAAGAAAGGGAAACATTGGTTTTAATTTTAAGTTATAAAAGATACATTTTTTGTATATCTTTCTATATTATAACTTAAAAGGTAACTTGTGACAAAGGGTTAGCTTAACCTTTAATGAAGAAAAGGGAAAAGATATTTTAAATTCACTTTAACTCTCCCTCCAAGTGGAGCACCCATTTTAGGGAGGACTTGTGAGAAGATTTGGTATAAAAGATGGTATGATGATCTTTTGAAAGGATATGATATTTGATTTCAAGGCTAAAGCATGAAATGCTTGGCTAGGTGACTCGAAGGTGAAAAATTTCAAGGACACAAGGGTTTGGGGACGAAAACCTCCACTCCTATTCAGGGCAGCAATACTTTCAGTGCTATAATTGCATTTCAGATTTAGTGATTTGACCCTCTCCTAGGATGGCAACTTGCTTTGGCAAGTGTGGTTGTGTGGTTTGCTACAGGGTTTTGGAGAGCTTTAGAGGGTGGCGACTTGGCCACTTGTGTTGACCTCGTTAAGCGCTGTGCTACAAGGGAATAACCCTTTCCTAGGGTTTGTGAATTTATTTCAAAAATTATTCTAGCTAGGGTGAATTGGTTTGGAGCTGAATTTTTAGGGTTTGGAGGGCTATTTTGTGCCCAAACAATATTTTGAATTTTCTTTATTATTCTTGAATTTATTTATGGGTTTTGTGAGGGTTTTGGAGGGTCTTTGGATCTCAAATATATTCAGAAAATTCATAATAAATTTTGCATATTTATTTAGTAATTTTGGTGCAATTTATGAAGGTTCCATGAAGTGTTGTTGCATGATAAAACAGTCATAAAATAAATTAAATATTTTAGATTGGGATGCTTGGGGTTTGAGGACAATTTCATATTTTTGAAGGGAAAAACTTGTTTGTTGAAAACCCCAATTGGTGTGTTGGGTTTCTCCTACTTTTGTGCTATTTTTGAAGGGCTCAATTCAGCTAGGGTCTATTGTTGGAAAAATCAGAAAACTGATTTTTATCTAGGGTTTGTAATAAATTTCAGAATACAAAAAATATTCCGAAAAGGGGACATTACAAAGATTCACTTGAAGACGTGTGATATAGAAACAAGGATGGGGATGCTATTTTGAAATTGGGTACTGGAGCTTATGAATCTAGTATATTACATTTAAGTATAGTCAGTAGGAGATGTGGGTATGAGTATGGATACGGGGATGGGATCTTTGTCCTTGAACCATGTTTCTTGGTAACTGTGGTTGATATCCTTTTTTCAAGCTAACATTCTATGAACACATGTTATATTGTCTTAGTTGCAAGATAACATAATATACCGATAGTTGGTCTTTACATTGCACACTTTTGAAGATCTTTTGCATTGAGAATTATATTCCATCTTATTTTATACTATACTAAAAAACCATTAGAACTACATCAACGTAGCATCAAAGTTACATTGAAAGTCTTGTCCAATGGAAGATACAAAGACTAACATTTGATCATTTGTCCTAGGGGACAAAGGGTCTACATCCTTTCAAAGGCTAAGGCTAACTTTTGGCTTTGACTTGCATAACCAAAATCCTTTCAAAAATATTGAACGCTTCTAAGCAGAGTGGGGGATTGACCTCATGCAAATTATCTTGCATCTTGTTTTTCAAAGAAAAGAAATACAAGACAAATTTAATGGATGGCACAACTCTTTGCAACCATCTTTGATCATTCTATTGTTCCTTGAAATAGTACTGCACCATGAGAGAGGAGGGATAAACATTAATTGATTTTATCCTATGACCATGTCCGAAAGGTTATTTTATTGGACTTTTCCAGAAGAATTCCTTACTAATTCCTCTCCCACATTACACTCATAAAGAATTAGATATTCCAGCCTTTTTGAGATTTGATTTGGTTGCAAGACCTAGGTGAGGCATTGACCACCCTTACATGCCCCTCAACAAGCTTTGTAGAATTATCTCGAGTATTTTTTATCTTATCTGAGAGGGAAAAGACAGGGAGTTTAATAAATATGCTCTTTTGCTAAGATTTTAATTTGTATTGTTAGCCAAAAGGACTTACTTTTTTGGTTGTGCTTTAGAATCCCAAATATGCTTCTTGATTAAGGCGGTGGTAGAGTTTATTTTCTACGCAATTAGCCATTGGCCAACTTCCCAATCCTACTTCAGGGCTGTACTTTCATTGGTGTGAGCAGGAGGGGAATAGAGGGGAAAATCTATTCCACCTATCCATCTAGAGCTTTGTTGTATGTTCATCATGGGTTTCCCAAAATAGAAGTTCTTTCAGCTACCAGACACCTGATAGAAATTGTTCCCGTTTAGAAGACCCTGGATGTGGTAAGAGCGAAGTACACTTAGCAATTAAGCTTGAAGATTTAAGTCATGCCTGACAATAGTTGAGAAAGGTTCTCCAAGCAAATATAATAGCCAATGCTTGGTTGAAACCAGTGAGAACTCTTACATAAAGGATTGACATAATGCCTCACCCTTTGAGGTAAAATTCTTTGAGGTCTTTAGACCTGTGAGAGACATGAGAATTACTTTGAATAAAAAGTGAGTCATTTCCCACATTAAGGGATAGCTATGATCGTTTCCCAAATTGGAGCCTTGCGTGTTGGTCATCCCTATTTTATGGGGCCGGCAATGCATAATTTTTATGACCACATTTCTATGTTTGCACATTATCTCCATGAACATTGTTGTTTGAATGTGAGAAGTTGAATTTAAATAGATCCAGTCCCTTTACAATTGTATCAGGGCTTGAGTTTCAGTGATCATCAGAGATTAAGAACATTTGCATATGAACACTCAGAGGAGTTCAGCTCAAATTTATTACACCGATTGGTGTTCCCTACAGTGGCATCCGGGGGGGGGGGGAAGACGGTGAAAGGGTGTAATTGCATGTGTGGGTTGGCATTTAATTATTTTAGAGCCGACATTATAAAAAACCCACATCCACTTTTAATTAATTAATTTATTAACCTGTAATTATTTAATAACATGCCAATTGAGTTATAATTTTTTTATAATAATTTTATTTACAAAATAAAGAATTTTAATTATATATTTACCATGATGGAATAATAGGTGAATTATATTTGTTGTGGTAATTTTATTTAATTAAAATAAAATAATTTATGTATTTATTTTATATTTGTTATTGTGGTAATTTTTTTACTTTAAAATAAAAGAATTTATTTATTTACCATGCTGAAATATATGATAAATGAATTATATTTGTTATTGTGATAATTTTATTTACTTTAAAATAAAAGAATTTATTTATTTATTTTATATTTGTTATCGTGGTAATTTTTTTTACTTTAAAATAAAAGAATTTATTTATTTACCATGCTGAAATATATGATAAATCAAATATATTTGTTATTGTGGTGATTTTATTTACTTTAAAATCAAAGAATTTATTCATTTATCATCCTCAATATACGATTGGTGAATTATGTTTGTTATTGTGATAAATTTTAAGATAACAAATATTGACATTAAAAATGAGATGAAAATATAAAATTAATTATAATTAAAATTATAGTAACTTAAATTAAAAGATAACAAATATTTGACATTAAAACTAATACAATAGAATATAACTAGCATACATATCTTAGATTAATCTATGTAAAATACACCAATAGATATCATTCTTGAGGCACCTATATTGTATTGAATTGTGAGTGTTTTGAGAATGATATCTATCGGTGTATTTTACATAGATTTATTTAAGATATGTATGCTAGTTTTACTAATCGATAATATAAAATCTATGGCTGATGCATGGATGGCATAACAGGGAAACTTAAATACAGAGGGCTTCTAGCAGGCTTAATTCTGACATATATTCTCAGTTTTCAATTTTATTTTCAGGCCATTCAAGAGAAAGAAGGAGACCTGCCTGACAGAATCTAAGAAGATAGTCCCAAGATGTAGTAAGGATGAATGGGGACTGTTTGAAGATATTGACATTTATGAAAGCATGGATCGTGATGCTAGCATACCCGTTTCTGATGATAAATATGGTTCCTCGGATATCCTGATACTGGATAGCCCCGTAGCTTCCAATAAAGCTCCTTCTGCAAAACAATTGAGCGCATCTAAAAGTGATCAAGTATGTTTTCAAATAAAGCAGTTGACTGTTTCTTCCTCTGCTAAAGTAAAAACAAAGACAAGCCCCAGAATGGTTATGCAGGAGAACTTGATTGGATGTGTTCAAGGTGCTTGTTTTGCTTCTTTTGGACCTCAGGATATGGTAAGAAAAAGCACGTGTTGTTTACACTGAAAGTTGGAGTGGATGATTCCCTTAGATTTGAATTTTCAATTCGTCTGAAAATTTGACTTTTTAAACAGATATTTGTCCAAAAGTATTTTTAATGAGTTCAATTATATTCTTTGTAGGTGATTGTCATATCAACATGGGGTATGGATTTTTTTCAGGCTTCATCAACAACAGGAAACTCTTCATCATTGAGATTAAATTCCATTAAAGGTGATAAAGCTTTTCGAAGTCAGCCTACCTGTGGTCTAATTGTGACTTCCACAGATAATTTCTCCAGTGGAAATAGAGACATGACAGTTGTGCTACATGAAAAACTTTTTGGTGCTTTTTCTGATGGGTTGAGTGGTGGGAAACCTCAACACTTGTTGCTGAAAGGTCTCCATGCTTCCACTTTGCAACTCTGTCTGTTTTTCATGCCAAGCACTAGTCTATTTATATCTTTGATAGATAATTTCTTTCTGATTCTCACTGAGATTTAGTTCTAACTTTTTGTTAGAAATTTAGAATGCCAATGGCATCTAGCTATTATAGTGATTTTTTTCAGCATTACAAGGTAAACCATGAATCAGAAAGGCATTTCATTAATTAGGATTATCTTATACAGTGGGCTGCTGATGTCAAGATACAGAAACTCAATTCTTAGGAGTGGTGTCAATTCATTATCTTGATTACATCATAGAGCATTTTACTTGGGACCTGTCAATCAATGAACACGATAAGATCAAGTATGATAGGCTTGTATCCTGTCCTGACTGAAACAAATACTAATCAAATGAAAGACAAATCGACCTTCTAGCTGTAGAAACATCATAACTAGATTCAATAACAGGGAGTTGCAAGTAATAAATTTTTTTAGATTTAAAATGCATTTTAAAGGCATTTAAAACTGCTACGCTAATGACATTTATAATGAACAAAGAAATTTAGGATGTTGGAATTCGATGGAATTGTGTAATGTCCTCCTTTTTAGCATAACTTGCTTATAGACCCTTAGCTTGGTTTTGTTCCCACAAGACTAAGGGAAATAAATAGAAGGGAACTATGTGAGATCTTTTCAAAGAGTAAAAAGGTGAAAAATACTTAAATGTTTTAATTTTCAGTTGAGTTATGTAAAAAGTGTTTTTTATTTAATTTTCACTTAAGTTGGGATCTTTTGAGGGTCATGGGTGCTTAAGTCCTAAAAGTGCTTTTATAAGGAAGCTTATAATATATGTTTTTATTAAAAGAAAAAAAATAACTCTCCCTCTCTATTTTGGGCACCACAATTGGAGGAAAGATATAAAAGGGAGGGGAAAGCTCATTTGAAAAGGTTATGCATTTTTGATATTGAAATTCTTGTGCAAGTATGTCAAGTTTGAACAAGTGATTTGAAGACGAAAACCTTCAAGTGCACCAAAGAGTTTGAGGACGAAAACCTCTACTCTTTCATATGGGGTAGTGCTATTCAAAGGCTGTAATTGCGCTTCAATTTCGCATAGTTGTATGCAAATGGATCTACAAAAGTGTTTTTAGACACCACCTTAATCAAGGAATATTGCAAACGCTTTAGAGAGTTGAAAGTTCATGATTTGCAAGTCAAAGAGGTGGGTGAACTTGGTTTGAAGAGTTTTGTTGATTTTGGAAGAATTTAGGGTTGTAACTAGGGTTTTTGTAATTTCAAAACTACTTTTGAGGGATTTCCTATGGAGGAAAAATTTTGATTCTAATTTTGTTTGAAAGCTACTATTTTTGTGATCATTTTGAGTTAACATTTGCATTGAAATTCCAAATATTCCAAAAGATACGAATTTTTGAAGTTTCCGCTGATTGAGGTAAATAATAAATTGTTGATGACTGAAATTAAGGAAATTAATTGAGAGAGTTATTTGTATAAGCTTTTCAAGTGGGGCAAATTGTTTGGGGAGCTTGGAGACACCTTTTGAAGGGTGGCGTGCAAGAGAAACCATTCTCTAGGGTTTGACAGTATATTATTTAATTTATTCCAGCTGGGATGATTTGTGTTTGAGCGGTTTTGCAGGGGTTTGAGGGCCATTCAATGCCCTAAAAACATCTATAAAATTACTAAAATATTTTGCAACTTGGGCGACCCACTTGTGAATATTTTTGTGGTGTTTAGTGCTTGAAAAACATAGCTGTACCTTCACACAAAAGTCATATTATTGGTAGGGGTATTTTTAGTCACATCGGCAATTTATTTTGGTCCAAAACAGGTACATTGTTTTCCAAATATTTTTTTGCTATTTGTGGAGTTATTTTGGCATGTTTTGTTTGTTATTCTATAAATTTTCCAGCTAGGGCTAGTTGGTTTGTGGAGCATAAATTTTAGGTGTTTCGTAATTTAATTCAAGGTTTGTTGGGTAAACCCCAATTCGGCCTAATTGTCCCATATGGGGACATTACAAAATGTATAATTAGGTCTCTATATGAATTAAAACTTGTTATCTTGATTCAGAATGTTGGAGATGGTTGGAAATGTATGAATGGGGGTTTCTAATAAAATCAAGCTCTTGTGTCCTATGTAGGTTGTACTATATCTGAATATGAAGGCCTATTGTCCCTACTCTAGAACCCAAAAGGTGTGAATGGTGCCTCGGGTCACTTAATTTTTTTCTTTGAGAGGCTAGTTATACTTAATTTTTATGATATTGTAATTTGTAAGAGCTGAACTAAGCAGAAACAACTTTAAAGATATTTTGTCCGTGCCTTGGGAAGTAATGTTTGATCTCTTGCCACATGGATATTTTTCTAAAGCTCTTCTGGATTACCCTTAAATGTAGGTAATCTAGAATAACTTTGGCACTTGATATTGTTATCCTAGATTATAGTTACCTTTCAATCTTCCACGAAGCTATCTCTAGGCTCAATGGATGATGAAATAAATCCCTGAACAACATAGACAGGAAATCTAGATAAAGTTTCCCATTGCATTGGAGAAGAGTGGCTCCCTAAAGGTATTTTTTTTAATTTGTTTTCACCAAAAACTAAAAAGTGAGAAAGTGACAAAACTAAATAAGGTTGGGTATTTTTGGGGTTTTCCTCCTTTTTAAACCAATAGCTCAAAGGTCATTTGGAATCATGACAACATTAGCTCAAAGGTGTATGAGAAAGCAATTCATCTCCTCTTTCAACCCATAGGCAAAACAAAAAATGTAATGGAATGAGATTGCACAGTCATAATAATTAAAATTTAGGACCCTTAGTTTCCCAAGGTAGTGGTACTACCAGAAGACTCTCTAGAAGAATTCTTGAAGACACACTTCTAAATGATCAACACAAAGCATGTGTGTAACATAAAGTTCACGTTGAAGACTGCATAATGATAAAACACAATTTGGTAAAATGTCACTCATGTCCAGAAAAACATTAATGTTTTTGAAAATAATCTATTGACTCTAATCAAAGAGCACAACAAAATGTTAAAAGAAAGACTTGCATTATTTCCGTCCACAAATAGAGATTTATCTTTGCTCAATAATTTATGCGTGTGAGGTCCCTTGAGTAGCAGAGCTCATGTTCAAGAATTCTCATATGTAAGTAATCCCATCATTATCCGGTTCATAAAAATAACACAAATCATGAAACTTGAGAGATATCAGACACACATAAGAACAACCAAAATAAGTGTGGAAGGAAGCCCCTTCGGAGCGAAGCCTTGGGTAGGAAGACATTTTCCTTTCTCGTCCATCTTTTTTTATGAATTACATGATGAATGGTAGTTATGTGACTACTTCTAACTAATTCCTTAAGGTGATACTTGTTTTCAATCTTTTCCCCAAACATGGTAACTTTTCCTTTGGACATATATGTGACTCATCACATTTTTCTCCATTAGTTTACATTATATTTATGCAATTTAATTCATTACTGGATACTTCACCCCAGACTCCTAGATATTGGTACAGTCCGTTTCGGATATTGATCCTGCCCGGATATGGCCAAGGTATTGCGGGCGGAATGTGGATCCTCCCGGATACATCCCATGATGTATTCAGGAGGATCCAAAGTCCTCTCGTGGTATTCTGGCCATAACCAGGCAAGATCTGCGACCAAGAAACGTTTTTTTTATTTCACGCGGCAAAAAGTCAAATATGAACTTCGCAAAACAATTGAAAATAAAATAATATTTCCAGTTCTGCTTTACATGCTCTGTTCAGTGCTATTCATAACAGCGGAAATGGATACATTCATACTCAGTGTCTTGGAGCCAAGTTACGTCAGATGGGACATATCCGGGAGGATCCAGAGTCCTGCAGTACCCTGGCTGTATTCAGGCAGGATTAGGTCAAGAAACTCTTTTATTTTTTTTTGGATTTCACATGACAAAAAGTCAAATATGAACTTCAAAAAACAATTAAAAATAAAATAATATTTCCAGTTCTGCTTTACAAGCTTTGTTCAGTGCTATTCATAAAAGTGGAAAGGAATACATTCATACTCAATGTCTTGGAGCCAAGTTACGTCATATGATGTAATGTTAATGGCCTTCAGCACTCGAAAGATCTACTGGTGTACCAACGCTAGTATATGCGGATAATTCTTGGGTAGAGGCTGCTTCCAACATGGAAACAAATTTACTGATCTTATTCCTTGGGGCCTCTAAGACCCTTTCACAATTACTTGACAATCCTCCTTCATTTTCATCACTGTTTGCAGGCTCATTTTCCAAATGAACCTCTTCCTCTTGATGCTCTGAAATTTCCTCTAGTGCCTTCTCAAAACTCTCAATACATGGTGGTTCTTTCCCATATTCTTCTGGAAAAATGTCACTTGCTAAATTATCGGAGGATCCTTTACTCTCTTATCCTTGATTCACACATATAACCATTGTGGATTTTCAATTGAATATCATGACATTTGGCATTGAATTATCAACATGTTTTGTGGTTATTTAAAATATCTTGTTTACTCTATGCATATTATGTGGTTAATGTTGCTTATTTGGCTATATTTTTAATATTTTATTTTGTATGGCTGTATCAAAAAATGCATCGAGGCTCCCAAAAAATTGTCGTATCTGCGAACCGAAATCCCATATGCATACCAGTACCAAGATTGGCTACTTAGGTAATTTACTTATGACCCCACTAAATTGACAAGTAATACATAACTAGATTTTAACATTGGTCACCTCCATGTGAGTTCTTGATAAAACAATTTTACCTTACAAACTTTGATCTAATGTCTGATTTTTAACATGGTCTAGGACATTATCCCCTTTTATCACAACATTCATTACATCACATCTTGACAAAGGGACTTCTCTCCATAGTTTTGAAATGTGCTCCTAGCTTAGATACGACCAACCGACAACTGGTTCTCCTATCTCAATCATATGAGAAATGTACACACATCACTGACTGGTTCCATGTCTTGTTGGAGATGAAGGCGTGTTGATTGAAAGCTCTTTGAAATAATGCCTTGATTAAATATAACTCCCGCTCTTTTCAATTTCTGATCATGTGATAGCTCTTCAAATAAGCTATATGATGCTTTTGAAAACCCTCAATATCGAGGTCGTATGAAGAAATTATGGCCAAAAAACCTTTGACCTCTTGATAGCATGTCCAATTTGTTAATGCTCCATATCACATGTTGAGATGGCATCACCCTACTGACATGGCACTGATCTGGAACCCCTGTGACATGATGGATTAGAAGAAGCATTTTTGTCATGACATGTGGCACTTGGAGATTGGGACATATGGCAGTTTGAACATGGGGGGCATGACACTGTGAGTTGGCATTAGCAAGACCTTTTATAGACACTTGCCATAATTATGTGGTGACATTTGGCATCTTAGGAATGACAGATGCACATTCATGAGGACTTGGATATTTGAATTAGCTAGGGCACTAGAGAATATTTAGAATTTTACGTATCATAGATATTATAATTCTGTAAATTACCTGATACCACCTGACCATGCATTTGACTAAGAATTTTATTGGATTCACCTTGGTCAGGAGTTTGGACGTATTTACAATTTTGCAACTTGAAACTTAATGTAGTTTTGCACTTTTGGCTGACCTACTAGATGTGTGGCACTTGTACCCTTAGACTCCACTTTGATTCACACTTAGAATATTCAAGCTTAACCTAG
Organism: Torreya grandis; assembly: GCA_037957365.1. Classification (NCBI taxonomy): domain Eukaryota; kingdom Viridiplantae; phylum Streptophyta; class Pinopsida; order Cupressales; family Taxaceae; genus Torreya; species Torreya grandis. Next base: position 227,162 of record JARHVA010004314.1, on the reverse strand, counting down.
TTGGGCACTCTTTGGCTCACACAGAATATTCAAGCTTAGCTTAACATGCTTGTGAAGAAAATTTACAAGTTTACATCAGTAGGAAAGATTGCACACTAGCACCTTACCGCTGGCCTCTAACTAGCTTTGATTTTTATTGTAACCAGTTTTCTCAAAATTGATCTCTTCTAACCTCCGAGCATATTCATCCATACTCAATGCATGCATGACTTAGCCTAAGCTAGGGCTTGCTTACTTCAAGCCAATATCTAACAAGAATTAATTCTACACTTGTACCTGTGTACTTATATGTGCATTGCCAACCATTAAGACAATGATTGGATTCTTGCCAAAAATTTGAACAAATTCTCATTTTCTGATTTGCAGAAAATCTGTGATGATTATGACATAAAAGTTGGTGGAAAATGGATTTTTTTATGGTGAAAGAACTCTGAATCTGTAAGAAAATTTTGTTGGAGCACTCCAAGGGCTTCCATCTTTCCTACAATTCTTTCATGAATGTTTGTAAGATACTATCCCCAGTTCGTAGTACTTCCTCAATGAGAATAGAGGGAATATATAGACTCCAATCTCTCTTCTGCTGGTTTTTTGGATATTGTCTCATAAAATAAGGTAAACTATTTTGAGATCATGGCTGTTCTTTTACCCAAATTTTAACAACTCCCGATGCCAAATTGATTTTCTTTAAGGCCAACATCATTAACAATTCCTGAGGCCATTTTGATGAATTTATTTGTCATTTGAAATTCGGTAAACTTAAAAGGACAGAAAAATCATTCAAAATTGCCCATAAAATTCAGATGGTACTTTTTTAAATTTAATCAGAAACCCCAGTTGCCGAATAAAATAGCCATTTTCTATAGCGATTCGAAACTTACGTGTGGTGCTATAATGAATAAAAAACTTTGACTCAAAACAGATAAAATAGGCGTCCAGGTCTGATTCGAATATGATAAATTAGGTGTCCGAGTCTGATTCGAAAAGGGATTTGAAACGAAGAAAATGAAATGTGTTGGTGTGTTGTGACATCCCTGAAGCTTGAAGGTTGCCATTGCATTTGTAGTTGTTGTTTGTGTAGTTGCTTTGTAGTTTATGTGGTCGCCATTGCAGTTGGAGCCTCCTTGCTGTCTGCATGTGTTGTTGACATTTTATTAGTCTGTGCCAACAACTCTCGACAAGCCCAGCCTCAAAGTATGCTACTAGTCACTATTACTATCAGATTCTAGGTTTTTTATTTATATATTTTTTGTAATTTTTAACTTTAATTTAAAATTATTAAGTATTTAGTTTTCGTTAGATTTTTTATTGGACTTCAGATTTAAGCAATGATAGCAATTTGGAGAGTTTATATGTAGATTTAATACATGCAGAGGAGCCGAACACAAAGAGAACAATATAACTAATATATTATATTGCACTCTATATGCAGACATGTAGGTATGTACAAATAAATAGGCAAACCATAGCCTATGAATAGAGAGTCAACAACTCATGATTCTCACCTAGAATTGTGTGGTTGTTAGACCTGTACAAACAATAATATATTACAAACTATATTTGTAATAAATTAAACTAACAATAACCTTATTGTACTAACAACTAATTACCTAATGTAAATACTAATCCCAACATTCCGCCCCTTAGTTTTTACATGGGGAGAAAGTACATCATGTGGACTGAAAATATAATCATATGCCAATGCATAACTTTTAGGTCCACATACTGCTGCCTGAATCTTGCTGTCTAGATCTTGTTCCACATGATCACCTACATACAAGAACTTATCTCGCTTTCACTTCTAGTTGAACATATTCGTTGGTTGACCATCTTCCAACGAAGTACGATAGTCAGAGGATCTTTGCAGTTAGAAGATTTTTGCAGTCAACTGCCCTTTTATACAAGTGTTTACATATTCCACGATATCTACATTCTCCTTTTCTCCACTTCAGCAGGGGAATGACTAAAAACTTTTATTTATTTCACTTACCACACAATTGAAAAAATGAAATTAAAAATGAGGATCAAATCCTCATTATCACTTTAGTAGCCTCCGCATGTGATTTTTGCCACTCAATTTCGCATAGCATAGATAGTCACCACTACCACTGGCAATCATCCTTGGCATAGTCGTTTTGGCCCATAGTATGCCACTATCTCAAAATGCGGCCCTGTCGCTAGCGGCTTACGAGAGGATGCTATTTGTCCTTCAACCTCATGTGTCCTCCATCCTCCTTTGTGTAGCTTAAATAGCTATATCAGTTAATAGAATTCCTTCCCCCCAGACTCTTGACATAACTTTTACAAAACAGACGTCGGTTATGTCGATAATGCGTCCGTACAATAGTGACAACTCTTTTTAATAAAAAAGATGACAACACTAAACCTAGACTTTGATAATTTTGATTTTTGACGTTGTCACAAGATGACTGATTTTGATAACAAGATTATTTAGATGACTATGACTAAATATCTAATTACCACTCAAAAATAACCTAAAACAATTTACAAATTAAATAATACTAAAAGAAATGAACTTTATAAAAATTTAAGATGTAATCTATAAACTTATATGCTTAAAAGTTTAAAACTAAAGACTTCTAAATCGATCATGAATTGACATGAAATGAAAAACTCATCACTAAAAAACAAATTCTAAAATTACAATTTTTGACTTTGTAAATGACATTCAATTTATAACTATAGACCACTATGAACCAAAAACTAAATACAAACCTAAATACCTAGGCCGCCTTTGTTTATTATTGCTGCAGTCCTTCCACTTGGCTCTCGTAGAAGCGTCAGATGGACGGAATAACTTACGGTTTGGAAAAATTCTTGAACCTTTGACATTATTCAAGTGTTAGTATCGAGTCCATTTGACATCATTCGAACCCAGATTTTTGCGTTGAGCGGCTGAAATTTGGTCAACATTGAGTATTCAACACAACCAAAACTAAGGATGCTAATTGAATTGAACCACAATACCTTCAAATACGTAGTCTTCTGTCAAAATGTAACATCCATGTCACATTAATAGGTCTGAGCATGCATGATAGTCCAAATGGCAAGAAGTACAACCAATAACTAGTTTTGTCAAAGAAAACAAAACATGTGCCTTTCACATTTATTTAACATGCACAACATATCTCTTTTCTACTAGATGCTAAAATATCAATGAGAAAATTATACGTACTCCAGTGAATGAGGCATGCGAATGGAATTGAAAAGTTTGAGAAATTGTTTGAATACAGGCTTGCATATAGAATGAGAAAACTATTGTCCAAGGCCAATGCAAAATATTATGAATAACTATATCCACAAGGAATTTAAACCGTAGATGTTTAAATCATAACATTACTCTTAATTTAATACCTAACAGTTGTAGGCGAGTGGCGCGGATGGCAAATGATGTGGATCATTGCAAAGCTGTTAAGAAGAAGTCACATAAATCTGCTGTCAAAGACTGTTGAAGATTGTGTAGCTGTACTTGTAGGTCTGCCTATGTGTATATTGGACAATCACCACTAATGTCCCCTGAGCAAATATGCCTTGAATGGTTTTGAACGCCTCTGTTGTGCAATGCTAGATCCTATGCCAGCCTTGTGAGCTACACTCCAGGCAGATAACGATGCCATAATACAAACTACAGATAAAACAAATTATCTCAATTTGTGCTTGCCATTATATGGGACAATAGAACAAAGCTGCCTCTACACAGACTAACAGACCATTCTCACAAAACTTCTCCGCTTTGATACTAATGATAGCAATTTGGAGAGTTTATATGCAGATTTAATACATGCAGAGGAGCCGAACACAGAGAATAATATAACTGATATATTATATTGCACTCTATATGCATACCTGTAGGTATGTACAAATAAATAGGCAAACCATAGCCTATGAATAGGGAGTCAACAACCCATGATTCTCCCCTGGAATCGTGTGGTTGTTATACTCGTACAAACAATAATATATTACAAACTATATTTGTAATATATGAAACTAACATTAATCTTAACGTACTAACAACGAATTACCTAATATAAATACTAATCCCAACAAGCAATCCATAATGAGCAAGAAGTTCAATGCAATCACTGGAAAAAATAAGGGGACAAGTAAACAAGCTTTAAAAGTTGTCTAAGTGTTCTCAGAGATAACAAAAAAAGTATTGAAAGGGAATTAATGAAGGACTAGAAGCAAGAAGATGTAAACTAAGAATTATTGTAGAACCAATGGAAGATAACACTAACCAATACTTCTTTAATTCATCACTTTGATAAGGTGTCATATTTTCTTAGTGGAATTTTTCATATGTTTTATAATATTTTGGAACTATGTTATCTGCAAAATTATTTAAAATACTTATAAATGAAGGTTAATGATGTTTGATGGACATTAAATTATGATATCATGTTTTAGTATGATGATTATGTCTTAAATTGTTATGAACGATTTACTCATGTTTATTTATGATGCATTTAACTCAGATGTTACGAGTATAGAGTAAGAAGATGCAGTAGTTTTTGTGTGATTTTTTGACAAGTTTTTGATCTATAATTTTTAAGACTATTAAGCTTTTGTAAAATTGCGAGTATTTTTTTTAGAATTTATGTTTTGGACTAAAATTTATGGTCCATCCTCAAAGATGAATGACAAGATTTTAAACAAGGGATTCTTATATAAATAAACTAGAGTACAATATGATGAAAAGAACAATATACCTTAATTAATGCACACTTGACATTATTAAATAAATGTCAATCCAAGCATTAATTACTAATAAGTGTTCATTATTTATTTATTTTTCATTAGGAACTTTAAGCATATGAATGATGGGTTTCTAGGAGTCATTAAGTTCTAGTTTTTTGTCCCTATTAATATTGTTAGGATGCTTCCCAATTTCAATTGCCTCCCTAAGTTTCCTTTTCATAATATGTTCCTCATTGACCAAAGCTTTTTCATTTTCCAAGCATATGCCATGAGATGTCAAATGAGCATATTCAACAAGCACCCAACTTTTGATGCAATCAAAATTGATTTCTGATCCATCTTCTTTTAATTTCTACTGAAATGATCTTCATGTTCCCCCTATATAAGGCCGCCTGCACATAGTCTATCCAATAGACACTTCCCATCTTTGGCTCCAGAGGGTCTTTAGTGGGGTATTTTATAGACCCTATCTTATTCCGTGGATTAAAAATGAATTTTATTCCAAGTCTCCTTAAAATTATGTCAATATTGAAAGATATGTCTTCGCTTAAAAGGAGAAAGGCCTCAGGGCGGTCGTTTGACTTACCCCCCACCCCCTCTTGTGCTTGTGATATGCAATATTCTTTTTCACATTGTTGAAAACTCTTAAAACCTACTTCATATTGCCTCCATTCATTCTGAAGACCATTGCCCAATAATGCCTTTTATCTTTGACGTGGTCTGCATTTGAGATTTTGAAGGCCCATTTAATTAGAGTATAGAGAACACCGATATTATGAGAAGGGTGGTGATGTGAAGAAGCACGTAGGTAGAGGTCAGTGTGTGTTTCCTTCATGCAAATTTGTCAAATCAAGGGCCCATCCATTTTTTTAATATGAGGACGTTGAGAAATGCCAGGGAGCCATTGTCTTCCTATTCATTTGTGAATTGTATGCTTGAGCAAATTCTATTCAGATGAGAATGGAATTCCTCCAGACTTTGCTTACCATGCGGCCAGTCAACATTTATATTGTTTGCTCTAAAAGTTGCAATACTAAGATAGTACTTTTGCAGAATTATAAGTGCATACCAAAGCGTAGCACAACAAAGCATAAGAGAATAACAAATTTATTGCATAGGGTAGTGTTCAATACAGCTGCTCGGTATAGGGAGGACATGTCACATCAGCGCTCTTACCCTAAGATGAATAAATCTATATATATGACAAAAGAGCCAAATTGTCAATTAAAATACAACTTTAAACTTTAACTAAACGCAACAAAAGACTTATTTAGAAACTACCTAAAGTCAACGATTATAATAACAAAACAAAGCTAGCTATAAAATAATGCTTTTATTAGATACAATGGTCTCCATTTATACCCCCTTTAAAATAAGTCGGTCATAAAAAATCAAGAAGAATGAGGCGGAGGGGAAGAAGAAGATGTCCCTGGAAGCACCATGGCTCCAATTGAGTGTGATCTGGATGAAGTTGCTCTCCATAACTTCAGCTGCTGCAACTTCGCTTGAACTGCAGACCTCCTTTGCATGTTGTTTTAAATGATGTTTGCCACAGTTTCACGCTCACGTGAACACTTAACCATATCTACAACTCCGTGCAAATTTCCCTTCCCTTGTGTCACCTTCTTCTCATGCAATAACCATGTGGGTCTAAGTGTGTAAGTTGGGTTTGTTGGCTGAGATGCTGGACTCAAGTCTGCATTTTTTATAGTAACTTTTCCCTCTTCATTCTCAAGTTGACATTGGTTACACATAGTTGACTAGAGCATCAAATATTGGTATTAGAAAGTATGTTTAATAGTGTGTAAGGACTCCAACACACAATGGACAGGAGGAGCAACAACAGGGGAAGTCCAAGTGGCCAACCAACACTGAGACATCTCAGAAGTGTTATGCTTTGGTCATCTATGGTTCACAAAGATCGAAGCAAACTCCAAGTGACACTTCTCTTTCACAAATTTCCTAATCTGGGATGGCTCATCCAAAATCAGCGGTACTTGTATTTGCAAAACTTGAACATCCAAATCCCATACCACATTGGAAATATTGAGCCTATTCCATGGGTTCCATGTTTTTCAAGACTTGAAACAAATTCTCCTATGGGTTGGCAATATCCATGTGAGGAAGAAACAAGGGGATGAACTCATTGTTTGTGGCACGTGAATCACTTGCTCCATCTGAGAAGGGTCGACATCTTATGAATACAATTCAGTTTCATACCCTTAATTAAACAAGGTCTTCCTCTGGCTTCAGTGCTTCTTGCTTCTGTGGCCCTAACAGACTAATTGAAGGGACTTCCCCAGTTGTAGATTTCACCCCTTTGTAGTCCAATAATATGATTGGTCATCTAGACGGTAATATCAGAGGCTCTCATGGCACCCATTAGCAGACAACATATCCCATCCAATAAACAATGGCATTCTTATAAAGCTAGGTATCATTTTATTGGTCGATGTCCCTTGGCCCACATGCAAGCCAACTTTGCGACAATCAAGTCAGACCTACATAATATTTGGACAACATAACCATTTTGGGCTTGTGTAACTTGTGGGTTTCTTTCCAGCTTACTAACCGGCTGACCATGGGAGGAAAATACCTGTGTAAAATCTTTTGTTGTGTGGGTAACATTGACCCCCTTGTCAATGTATCACATGAAGGAACACCTACTACCCCAATCATATATATAGACCATCTCTAACACAAGAGTATCCATCTAAATAATTTTATCCATGCAAGCCCTCCATAGTTCCACCAATTTGTGATCGTTAGGTTGATTTTTGTTGAACACAACTATCTACTGAGAGGGGGGTGAATTAGTAGATGGGCTAAAGCCTAGTTCTTAAAACTTTTAAACAATATACAAAATGTATATGCAAAGTAAAGAACAAAAGCAGAGATCATACACACATAAGAATACTCAACACCAGATTTTTACTTGGAAACCCAAAGGGAAAAAACCATGGTGAGAAAAACTGCTAGAATCTATTGTTTTAATCCAACCTCACAGAAAAGATGTCTCACAGACAAACCTCACTGGTTACATTCAAGAGCACCTACTCTAAGGAAGCACCAACTTCCTAACTGAGCACCAACTCAATTTTTCTGATGGCACCAACCTATCAGAGATATGAAGTTACAACTTCGGAATGCAAAAGAGATTCAAAATGAATCTTGTTCAGTTTCTTTGTTACAAGTCTAGTCTGTAACTGCACCTTCACACTATGTGCCTTCTCGTCTTTTCTACCTCTTTCTCTTTGTCTGGATATCTTTTATTTTGACACACCTTATTTGCTTTGCCTTTTCACGCTATTTGCATATGTCCTCACTTGGCAATTTTTGATTTAACACTAATTATTATAGCCGCAGCAACAAAAAAGATGCTTTCAAATGTTTAGTTCGTAGCATATATAGACAAATGCATCTTAGGGTTTTCTATCTGTAAGGTGTTCACACTTCAACTGCTTTTAACCAGTTCAAGCTTTTGATCTGCATTCAATGTGATTTTGACTGTGTCTCAATTCATGCTTCAAATGGCAACGTTCAAATGTCTTTACTATCTTTGGCATCTACACTTCTACTGTTCTTAACTGCGCTGCTTCTTCGATCAATTAGATTGATCAATCTTGAGCTCCGTGAAGATATATTGAGTTCATCATCAGTTCTACTTGTTCCTTTACAGACAGTTAGAACACATTAAATGTGGGCTTTTTATTTATTTCGTCGTGCCAAGTTCACGTTCTTTTCTTTGTTGGATCTTTCCTTATGACCTCTTGACACTTGTTAGATGCGCGTGCACTCGGAGGTAATTTGGGTTTGCTTCGCACCATTGGATCTAATCCACGGATCAAGCGTGAGCCGTTGATCTTTAAAGCAACATGTATTTTAATTCTTGCTTTGTCATTAACCATCAAGCTTCTTTTCTTCTTTTTCGCATCTCGCTGCTTTCTATATGATGGGTTCGCTTCCGCTCCTTTTGATTGTCCTCGATATGCTCGATCTTTACCCTTTCTATTGTGTCGTTAAACTTCAGCATGTTGGCATGATATTATTTGTTTCAACATTCTTGTAATGCTCCTTGCAACATTGATCCTTGTAGACTTGCTCGTCTTTTAACCTTGCTTTAATTCTTCAGAAGGTTCCTTTATACAAATTGTTGCGGGCCTTTGTGTCTTCGAGACAATTTTTTTGGACTTTTTGTCTGGGTCCAATTTCTTCTTGAAGTGTCCTCCAATTTCTTTGAAAAAAATTTGTCATTGGCTTCTAATCGGAAGTGCCCTTTGGAAATCTTCCATCGGTCCTCATACCCTTCTAATTTTTTCTAATCTACCTTTTGACTTTTCTGCAAGTGTCCACATACCCTTTGCAACGTTAAAAAATACCCTTCGTACTTTTTGAAAAGGTCCACTTGCCCTTCGCAACATTCAAAAGATACCCTTCGGACTTTTTGAAAAAGTCCACTTGCCCTTCGGAACATTCAGAGGATACCCATGCAAGCCCTCCATAGTGCCACCTTCAATTTGTGATTGTTAGGTTGATTTTTGTTGAACACAACTATCTACTGAGAGTGGGGGTGAATTAGTAGATGAGCTAAAACCTAGTTCTTAAAACTTTTAAACAAGATACAAAATGTATATGCAAAGTAAAGAACAAAAGCAAAGATCATACACACACATAAGAATACTCAACACCAAATTTTTACGTGGAAACCCAAAGGAAAAAAATCACGGTGAGAAAAACTGCTAGAATCTATTGTTCTAATCCAGCCTCACAGAAAAGATGTCTCATAGACAAACTTCACTGGTTACATTCAAGAGCACCCACTCTAAGGAAGCACCAACTTCTTAACTGAGCACCAACTCAATTTTTCTGATGGCACCAACCTATCAGAGATATGAAGCTACAATTTCAGAATGCAAAAGAGATTCAAAATGAATTCTGTTTAGTTTCTCTGTTATAAGTTTAGTCTGTAACTGCACCTTCACACTATGTGCCTTCTCGTCTTTTCTGCCTCTTTCTCTGTGTCTGGATATCTTCTATTTTGACACACCTTATTTGCTTTGCCTTTTCACGCTGTCGCATATGTCCTCGCTTGACAATTTTTGAGTTAACACTCTAATTATTATAGCCACAGCAGCAAAAAAGACGCTTTCAAATGTTCTTTTCGTAGCATATATAGACAAATGCATCTTAGGGTTTTCTATCTGTAAGGTGTTCACACTTCAATTGTTCTTAACCGGTTTAAGCTTTTGATCTGCATTCAATGTGACTTTGACTTCGTGTCTCAATTCATGCTTCAAACGACAACGTTCAAATGTCTTTACTATTTTTGACATCTGCACTTCTACTATTCTCAATTCCGTCGCTTCCTCAATCAATCAGGTTGATTAATCTCGAGCTTCGTGAAGATATATCAAGTTCACCAGTTCTACCTGTTCCTTTACAGACAGTTAGAACACATTAAATGCGGGCTTTTTATTTCTTTCGTCGTGCCAAGTTCACGTTCTTTTCTTTGTTGGATCTTTCCTTATGACCTCTTGACAGTTGTCAGATGCGTGTTCACTCAGAGGGTAATCTGGGTTTGCTTCACACCATTGGATCTAATGCACGAATCAAGCATGAGCCATTGATCTTTAAAGCAGTGTGTATTTTGATTCTTGCTTTGTCATTAACCATCGAGCTTCTTTTCTTCCCTTTTTGCATCTCGCTGCTTTCTATATGATGGGTTCGCTTCCGCTCCTTTTGATTGTCCTCGATATGCTCGATCTCTACCCTTTTTATTGTGTCATTAAACTTTGGCATGTTGGCGTGATCTTATTTGCTTCAACATTCTTGTAACGCTCTTTGCAACATTGATCCTTGTAGATTTGCTCGTCCTTTAACCTTGCTTTAATCCTTCAGAAGGTTCCTTTATACAAATTGTTGCGGGCCTTTGTGTCTTTGGGACAATTTTTGTAGACTTTTTGTCCGTGTCCAATTTCTTCCTGAAGTGTCCTCCAATTTCTCCGAAAGAATTTGTCATTGGATTCTATTCGGAAGTGCCCTTCAGAAATCTTCCACCGGTCCTCGTACTTTTCGGATTTTTTGTAATCTACCCTTTGGCTTTTCTGCAAGTGTCCACATACCCTTTGCAACGTTCAAAAGATACCCTTTGGACTTTATGACAAGGTCCACTTGTCCTTCGCAACATTCAAAAGATACCTTTCGGACTTTTTTGAAGAGGTCCACTTGCCCTTCGGAATGTTCAGAAGATACCCTTCAGAGTTTTTGAAAAGGTCCACTTGCCTTTCAGAACGTTCAAAAGATACCATTTGGACTTTTTGAATGTACCCTTAGGATTTTTGTTAAGGGACAATTTTTCGAAAAGGACTTGACAATTTTTTCGAAAGAATTGTCCTTGCCACTTTTTCTGAAATAATTCCTCTGAAGGAATTCTTCAAGACTATTTTGGGTTTTCCATTCTTCTTGACTTATGTATGTAAGAGAAGTAAAGCCACTCAGAAATCCCAATTGCCTCTTCTAGACCCTTTCGGGTTTTTGACATTACTTGACTTATCAACTTGAGAGAAGCAGTCCGTCTTTAAAATCCTGATTACTTCATCTAGACCCTTTCGGGTTTCCCATACTGAATAGCTTATAATCATAAGAGAAGTAAGATGCTCCCAAAAGAATTCTCAAGACCAATTCGGGTATTTCCCATTGCTTAGCTTATGAAAATGGAAGAAGTAAAGCTATTGTGGAAACCCAATAAACTCCTCTTAGACCAACTCGTGTTCTTAACATTGCTTGACTTATAAAACATAAAGAAGTAAAGTTGTTCCAGAATCTCGACCAAGTAAAGTCACTTCAGAACCCCGAACAACTCCTCTAGACCACTTCGGGTTTTCGACTTTGCTTTACTTATAAACATGAAAGAAGTAAAGTCGTTCCATAGACTTGACCAACTTTATTAGACCAGTTCGGAGTTTTGAGACTGCTTTACTTATTTTATAAGAGCACTTCACAAACCCGATTTACTCCACAAGTCTGCTCAACTCAACCTTTGGCATTAATGCATGATCATTTTCAATCTCAATGACATCAATGACATCAACCTTTGACATCAATGACAATTCTACGCTGCCTTAGACATGAATGACAATTCTTCAGTCCTCAAACTACTTTTTAGATCATGATATTCAAACTGTCAACCTAAGTTGCCGATACGAGTACAGATACGGGTACGGGTACGAGAATCGGATACGGGGATACGGTGATTTTTTTTTGGGGGTTTAGATACGGCTGGATATGGCCGTACAAAAATATATATAAAAAATTAAAAAATATAAACAAAATTAACCACATAATATGCGCAGAAGAACCATAATAAGTTAAATAACCACAAAACATACTAATAATTTAATGCCAAATATCATAATATTCAATTTTCGAACTTAGATTAGTCTTATTTATTATTACAAGTACATAATGCAAATGTTACAACTTACCTGTGTGGACAAAAATAAAGACACAAGAAAATCCACTCTCTGCAATTTGGTGAAGATTACAATGAGATGACCTTCTCTTAAATCAATTTAAGAAAAAAAAATTGCCATTGAATTCGAATCGTAAAAAACAAATAAAATATATTTATATAAAATAAAATAAAAAAATTAAAATACATTATTAAAAAAGTAAAAAAGTCGTAGAAAAAATTATAAACAAAAAAACAAAATAGAATATATTTAATTTATAATTATAAAACATTAAAAAGTAAATTTAAAAACATAGAAATAAAAAATTAAAAAAATATAATAATAAATTAAATGAAATTGAAAAAAAATTAAAAAAAAACATTTATTAAAAAATAACAAATAAGGTTGGACGATTTTTGAGTGGAACTTGTAGGAAGCGTGTGGGTGATGGCGGAGGAAGGATGGGTGCTCGTTCAGCTCGAGCACTAGTTCGTAGCCCACCACAGCGAGTATGAAACAAAGCGGTGGTGTTCGCCGGTGATGGCTTCACAGTGCTTGACTACAATGGAAACCTGCTCTTCAGGATGGACTCCTATGACCTCATTCTCATGGACGCCTTTGGCAAGCCGCTTATGACTCTGCAATGCAAGCTGCCCAGCGTTATCACCGTCGACCTTCCTGCTCACAACAACCGTCTCTCTCACTCCCTGCTTGCGGCGACCTTGTCTTCCCTGTCCATTGCCCGCGTCGTCCCTGCCTTCGCTTTTGTGCTTGGCACTCCCCCCACGCTCCCCCTCGCGCTCCCAAGCCCTGTGGGGGCCATATCTTGGAACGTAGCTGTCAACTGTCTCCTTGGTCAAATGGCCAACAATTTTACCTCCATTTGTGGGATTCATTAGCAGGAAGAAGTTTGCAACTCCGTGTTTCAAGTGTAAATAAGACTTTGGATTTGGTCTTCAACTGTGATGGTTAACAAGTTTTCTGCTTTTTGGTCCCTTTATTGCCACTTGCTTGGAACTTGTATTGATTACTGATAGGGAAGTCTGAATCATCCTACGAGTTGTAGTGGTTGGTTGTGGAATTCTATGGCCTTCACGTAAAGTGCCAAATTTTTCAAATGCCTTATCCAAATTCACTTTCCATATTTTTGCCTGAATTGAAGAGGACGTCGTACCAGTTGTTGAAGGATAATTTTTTTACCCATGACGGTTGTTGCAAACCTAAATTCTTCAACCATATAAAATTATTTGGAATGCTTCTGCTGCAATTTCTAGGACAAGATTTTGGCCCTTTGATCTCCAAAATTTCTCCAAAACCCTGCAAAATGGCTTATGGCCACCCGAGTTACTTTCAAATGACACTCTTGATCACAATAACCTATGACAATGCCATTTCTTCTCCGAGACTGCTCTGTACTTCTGGAAATAAAAACGATTTTTTTTGTTGTAGCAAATTCACATGTAACTGTGAGGACAAAAGATTTTGTGCAATAGACAAAGGGGCATATGGCAATGTCATAGATGCAATTAGATAAATATACGGTGCTGCACCACCAACAAAAGGAGCATATGACTCATCAATAGAGGCATACAAGTATAGTGAAGAAGTGTTGTATTGTCTGGATATTGAGGGATGAACAATGTAGACTGCAACACTAGTACACTACTAGTATTTTAGTACAATTGATGCATATAATGAATAGGATGGAGGTATGCACAAGCATAGGTGTATGGCAAGTGTGTAGAGGAGGACGTGTGGCAAGCAGAGGAAGCATATGACATGTAGAGAGGGGGTTGTATGGTTGAATAGCAGTTAAAGAGGGCATATGGTAGGTAGATGAGATGTATGGTGAGGGTTAGGCGTATGGTGGAGTTTGTTGGTCATATAATGAGGAGGGATGCAAAGGGTCATGTGACACTGCTTCAGACTCGGTGTTTAATAGATCTTGGACATAAAGTGGATCTTGGGCATATTGTGCAAAACTCAACTTGTCTTTGCTTTTATATTTGTTCCCTTCTTTATTTATTTTTTCCCAATATGGGACACTTCATTAAAATTATACCACCTTTATGGTTTTGCTTGTTGAGTCTTGAATAATTCAAGTGCTTTGTCTTCCGTAATTTTAGGGGCTCAATATTTCTCATATTAATAATTTCCATCCTTAGCCAATATAACTTTAATTTTGAAGCATTTAATATACCTTTGACCATTGTTCTGTCCAAGTTCTCGAGCCTAATGGTTTCATTTTCCAAAATATATTGTATTTTGAATGGTCCTAGCCACAACTTTATATTTTGTAGGCTTGATTTCTCGCCTTCCATTATAGTTTAAAACTAAGGCTCTGACCTTAAAATTCCTTCTTCAGAGATGTTTTTCATGCCAATATTTCCTCCTTTGCATGACCCTTGTTACCCACTGTGCCATTATCCGACATTCATCTAGTTTATTTAATTGTACGAGTCATTTTTCCAAACTTTCCTCATCTCCAAGTCTATTCTCAACTGCTATCCTCAAGCTTGGGACAAGTAATTCCATACGAACTACCACCTTTTGGCTGTACATCAGATGGAAGGGTCTGTGGCCTGTAGTCACTTTGTAGTCCGTATGATAGGCTCATAGAACTATAGGTAGGCATTTTTCCCAATCTGCACCTTCAATACTACACGACTTTTGAATTACTGAAATTATAACTTTATTAGTGGTCTTAGCTTGGCCATTTGCTTGTGGGTAGTAAGGACTAGAGAGTGAATGAAAAGTTCTGAACTCTGAAGTCACCAACCAAATAATATGGTTCACAAAGTGCCCACCTCTATCACTTGTAATTTGTTTGGGAATGTTGAATTCTAAAGTCACCAAGCAAATAAATTTGGCCATACTTTGTGCAATGTTGTTAGGTAAAGCTTTGGACTTTGCCCACTTCATTAGATGCCCAATGGCAACCACTATATACTTGCATCAATGGGCGTTGCTATCTTTCAATGGTCCCATGAAATCAAAGCCCCGCTTTTCAAAAAGTTCATGAGGCTAAGATGGCCACAGGGGCATAAAGTCCCTTTTTAGTGATTTCACAGTTCTCTTGTAGGTGTCACATCCCAGCATCCATTCTTTTGCATCACAGTGCAGTGATGGTCACCATAGCCTTGCAAGAATTTCTTTCTTTGTGGTGTTAGGCCCCACATGTGGCCTCTATCCGGACCTTCATTTGCCTACCGAAGTACATATCTGATGGTCAAGCCCCATCTTATACATAAGACCATTTAACAAGTGAAATATTTGGGTCTTCAATGCCAATCTCCTCTGCTGGGCTTGTTGCATGTCCTTTGGAAGGGACGCAATAGATAGAGAACCCCCAATGTTTTCGTACCAAGATGGTACAATAGGAATTGTAAATAGATGGGCATTTAGCAAATCTTCATTCTCACTATTAGGGGGTTCATCTAACTTGATCGGGGAGAGCTGGTCGGCTATTACATAACTTTTTCCAAGTCTAACAATGCTCTTGAATGTGAATTCTTGTCGCAACACGAACCATCTACTTACCGACCTTGGATAGTACGTTTGCTCACTAAGTACATCAAGCCCTAATGATCAACATAAAATGTGAATAGAATTTCCAACAAGTAATGTTGGAACTTCTGAACAACACTCATCATTTACATACCTTTTCCACCATTTTGGTTGCAAATGGAAAGTTTTAGCTTTTTCTTCAAACATTTCCATGAAAATATATGCAACTACTGGAGATAGAGGCGACCTCATAGCCACACCTTCTATCCGTTCAAATCATCTAGAAAAAGTGGAATGCATCCTTCAAAGGAATTTTGGTGAATAAAGAAGCAACATCAGAACTCACTAAAATATCTTGTTGCTCAACCATCTTATCTTTCACAAAATCTAAAAAAAATATGATTTTTTATGAAGGAGAAAGAATTACAAACCAAAGGTTTGAGCTTATTTTTGCCTAGTATGCAAAAAATAGATTTTATTTGGTTTTAGTTTTTTTTTTAAAGTTTTTAAAACTAGTTGTTAGGTTTTTATTAGATTTAAAAAGAAAAAAAAAAACTTTAGATTCATATTTATTTTATTTTATAGTATTTAGTCACAATTTGCTTTTCGCAGCGAACTTTTTTCAAATTTAATCCTCAGTAAACACCAACACCAACACCAACACCAACACCAACAGGAAATTTGTGACTTAGTTTGAGACAATCTTGCGTCTCTTGGAATATTTTTCTTTGTTCTCCCAAAGCTGATAAGCACGAGACTTTGTTGTTGCAGAAAATCAGCCCTCAACTAGATAATATCTTCTTGTTGTTGCAAGATATCAACCCTCAATTGCCAATTTTTCGTTTTTCAACTGGACATAGTCTTCCATTAATTTTTCCACATGATACTTCAACAAGAAGGGTTGCACCATGAGAGGGGAGGGCTTGAAAAATTTCATTATTGGGTTAAAATATTTCACACTTTGACTTCCTAGTGGAGTTGCCAATTTTGCTATCTTGGATTATTGTCACCTTTCAATCTTCCTTGAAAAATTACTCTGCCCAATGGGGAATGTTAAAGGCCCCGAACAACATTGACTAGAAACCTGGATAGGATTTGCCTCTGGGTTAGAGAGGGGTGTATCCTTTGTTTGATAAAATGTTTTATAGGTTTTTTATTTACTTTGATCACAAAGTGAGAAAAAAGGGACACAAATGGACAAGATTGGATATTTTTAGGGGGTTTATTCATTTGATAAGGAAAATGGAAAAGGTGACAAAATTTGCAATTTGCAAAATTATATATATATATATATATATATAATGGGATCACCATAGCATAGCTCCATTGTCCGAAGAAATGAGTTCATCTCCTCCTCCATCCAACAGGCAAAACAGAAAATGCAATGAATGAGATTGCACAACAAAGCTATTTAAAATTTAAGATCCTTAGTTCCCAAGGCAACAGTACAACCAGAAGAATCGAGAGGAAATCTTGAATACACATAGTTCTACATTATTGTTACAAACCACACGTGTGACACACAGTTGTACATGATCAGTATGCTGTTGCCTCCAAATCAAACCAGATATTGGTACGTTCACTGAACCTGGGGTTAGGCATGCTTTCCAAAATGCACCAGCATCGTTAAATACCACTGGGACTGAAGTTCTTCAAGTGTGATGTACAAACGTTACCCAGCCATTGTTTGACTCCTCTTTTGCAACGTGTTTGTGAGCTTCCCAAAATATATCAAACTGCAAATAAACCTCTGCCATGTTATTTTCTTCATCAAAGACACAAGCTTAGGATCTATGCATCGCATAGTGATTGATGAGGCTTCGCTTTCAACAATTTCCATCACATTTAATTGAGCTCACAACTCTTTATTTTCTTTGATGAGCTTTTGATTTTTATGAGAACCCACGAGAATCCATTTATAAACTGAAATACATGCCCACCTTTAGCTGGATATGAAACTTCCAATTTGAATTGCGAGACTTTATGACAAAGATCCAATTGAGCCAAGGGAACACAAAATGCAACAGATATAAATTAGATCTCACAAAACTGGACATTAGTTTTATTTTTGTGCTGTAAAAAATACACTATATGTTATGGCTTCTGCTTTTCAAATTACACTGGTCATGATGCTGTGATATATTCATTCAAATCTTGATTGTGAATCTCTTGTTTCTGTCAGAGAATCCTCCTGTTTACACAGGTTTAGTGTGGTCCTGAATTGATATAATCTTAATGTCATTTAATTAGAGTCTTGAAGCTTCCGCAATCCATAGTGTTAGAGCAAGACTTCCAGATAAATTGCGTAAACAGTGATTGGAGAATTGATGTTTCGAACCATACATTTTGATTCATCATCAAGATGAATGCTATGAGAACAGATTTAGGCCTCTTT
This sequence comes from Torreya grandis, assembly GCA_037957365.1. NCBI lineage: Eukaryota > Viridiplantae > Streptophyta > Pinopsida > Cupressales > Taxaceae > Torreya > Torreya grandis. Next base: position 209,093 of record JARHVA010004314.1, on the reverse strand, counting down.
ATATAGATAACCCAGCTTACAATGAAGAGCAGAGATCATAAATTGTAGCATCAAATATTTAATGATAATTTACAATAATTATGCGTAGAACCCAAAAAAACTAAAAAAACAAAGATGAGAACCCTGAAGTTTGTAACTAATCGTCTTTTTTTTTTTGCATTTTTGCAAAATATTCTTCCATATTTGCTGGTTATTCTAAGCATCTTTTTACAGGGAATATTGGGGATGTAACCTGAACCCTGAATCTTCTTGGTATTTTCCAAATTAGGTGATGTTGATGGCTGCGTATATATGAGTCCGTTGTTATTCCGAGACATTGACGTTCCTTCTTCAAGGATATTGTGCAATCTCGGGCAACCTATTTTGGCATTGTTTGCCATCTCTTCAGGAAATGCAGCAACTAGGTCTGAAGTAAGTATGAACAGAAATTCAGAAAGAGTGACAGAGAGACAGCATATGGAAGTCAGGGATACTCTTTTAGTGGTAGGCCAATATGGTCGCATTGTGGCAGTGTCTTGCAGCAACAAATTGGACAGTAGTTCATGTATTATTTCAAGCTCTTGTGTAAAATACAAAACACCTTTTGAGATTGAGCTAGATGGAAACAATTTTGAAATTTATGAGTGGAAGGTCCAGGCACCACTTACATCCGTTTGTGTGTTAGGTTCAAAACATCTATGCTACTGTGCCGGATCAGAGGGTTTTATCTCATCACTGTTTGAGGACAGAGATATCCAGAAGTCTTTTGGTATGGTTCCACATAACATGCCAAACCATGATGAAAAGAATGGAATGGGCATGAAGCATCATACTGCATCACAAAGTGGTACTGGGAATTTAGAATTGGCAAGGTGCAATTTGAGGGAGAAACTATTCATCAAGAAATTACCAGTTGCAGATGTTGTTATTGGTGTAGCAGGAAAAGACTTTTCTGCATCTAATATGAGTGGTAGACCTCTGGTAATCTTGACTGCTCGAGGGCGTATTCTGGGTATAGAAATATCTAATACTGTACTGATTCCTGAGGGATGTTATGCTGGAACCATGCCTAAAAGGAGTTGGAGAACTTGGGAGTCAAACATGGATGAACACGTAAAGGTAAAAGACGGAGTTCTGTTTTTAAGTCATTTTCTTTATTTGAATTTTTTTGGATAGGTATTTTTATTAAAAAAATTGCTTATGTTCTCAGCATTCCAAGATTGAAGTTTGTTTCGGTAGCCTTGCAGGATCTGATAAGCACTGTTGATGACATTTCAAGGGCGTCTGATCATATAAACCAATGCAACCGTTCTTTGAATCATGCCATTGGCGAATTGGCAACTTCTTTGAAAGTTGCATCTTCAATATTAACTGATCCAAATAGAGACAGTTTGCTAAGTCCAAACCTAGCAAACACAAAATATGTCAGAAATACGTCACTCTCACCAAAGTGTAGTATCAAGATCACCCCTGGTTCTGCAATACTTGCACCATCAAAAAATCTAGCTTTTGAGGACTACCCTGGTGGTTCAGAAATAAATTGTGTGGAAAATTTGCTTCAGAAAGAAATCAGTGGCCTTGTCAGGCTTAGTGTGACTCTGTACAATTGTACCATACATCCACTTTCACCACATTGGATATTAGTATTGGAGCTTCCAAATACTGGTAAGGAAAATAGGACAGCTACAACATATTCTAGTATAATCAACGATGGATTTGGTTTAGCTCCTGACTCTCAGTGCACTATAGAGTTTGATGTGAATGTGCCTGGAGTACTTGATGGTCCAGTAAGTTTATCAACATATCTTTGCCATCTCCATGACTACCATGAACGTCTTCATAAACAGTATTCTACAGATGATGATGAGAAAACAATTACAAGAAGGAAACATCTGAAAGGTTTAACGTGTGTTGATGATTCAAATATTGAGGAGTTTCTTGCTAAAATTTCCCTTGAAGAGGTTCAAAATACATCCACAGAAACTTCAGTGCCATTTGATGCTTTTGGATCTATATGCATCCCTTTGTCACAGCATAGAATAGACATTTTATCCATTGTAAGTCACCCACCTCAGAAGTTTCCCCATTCATCAAGGGTATCTCATCTCAATAATAAGTCGGCTGAACTAAATGCTCATGATTCCACAGACAAATTTTGCCATGATAGTGTTCTCGGGGCTTTTGCCGGCACCTTGAATTTCACTTTTAAGGAAAGTGAAAAACATTCCAGTTCAACTGCAGATGCTCTTAATACGTGGAGGGAACTTTTGTTTGATGACCTCCTGGAGAAAGGAAGCCTATCAAAGGTAATAAGTGTCAATTTTAGTGTTATCTATAATATTAACTTCCTCCTCTGATTTTTGGATTGATTTTAGGAAAAACCTGATTTATTATTAATAATGGAAGATCCTTTAGCTTTTGGAAGATTTGTATTGGCCTTTTTATCCTGTAATTGGAACCAAATCTGCATAAAATAATGTAGAAGTTCCACCATGTGATGCAGGTCAGAGCTGAGATAGATTTATTTGGGACACAGATTTATCATTCTTGTGTTGAAAGTAATAATGTAGGAAGGAATTTTAATATTTGTAGATCACTATAACTTATATATTGAGAGGTGTCTGCAAGTATAGTATTGAAATTTGGTCTCTACTGGTTTCATTGAGTTGCTTGTTTGTTAAACTGTCAATGTCCTTTATTTGATTTGCTTGCATGCTAAACCATAAATGATAATCTTTATGGTTATTTTTTTTGCTTTTAAAAGTTCATATTCCAGTGGTACGTTTACAAACTTATCTAAAGAGTTTCAAAAAGATGAGGAAAGTCGTTATCCTCATTTACTTGGTAAGCACAAAAGAGGTCAATTTAATACGATATATAATGTTATGATAGCAGAAACTAATTACATACAAAAAAATTTCAACTTCCTAGTGTATGGATCATAACTCCAATTTTGTTGATACAGGGTTCAGCCGATAGCACACGAGTTTGGCAGAAAATTAACTTTATAATTAAACGTTAATACTATCAAACCCAATGGAAGAGCACTTGATGAAATGAATTGTAAAGATCAACCACTTATGGGCTAGGTGTAAAAGGTTGATCAGCTCCTACATCAAATTGACATTTGATACGATAAATTCTTCTCAATAGGAGAAAAGTTGATTCTTAAGAGGTGTTAATCAGATAGATTCATGAGGCAAACTAAGTGATTTACACAACTGTTTTGTTAACAAGAATGTGATTTAAGTGTCTCATGTTAGAAATATGGGTACCGAGTGATAGTGTTTGTATCACGGTGATATAATTATTTAAGTTGGTGATGGTGTTTGACGGAGCTGGTTAGAATAATCCATGCATAGCAAGCATTGGAGGAATCATGATGACTGTGAAGGTAACCTTATAAAATCCTGCCAAACTAAAAGTGGGGAAACTACCGACAATGCCGCAAGAGGCATGGAATTAATCCATGGTCATTTATCAACTAGATGGATGCATACCACCTGTTCATGATAGAGGGAGACTCAAAGATAGTTATCTTATTGATATGGGGACCATGATTCAACCAAACCGAATAAACACCCCCTTATATATTTCATGGAGATTGTATCCTATAGTTACTTGAATTATCCAAGTATTATAATATTTTTGCACCTACCATTCAACACACATATCAAAAGACTTAAATTGGGTGGCAGAAATTTCTAGGTAGAAATGCCAAGTGCCATCCAATTGGGAGACTAAACTTCATCTAAAAAGGACTATTTCAAAGTCAAAGAAGGCTAAGTTAGATTCTAGAGAAAGAAAGAAATAAAAAAATTATATAAATGTCCACGAATGACCAAGATAAAATATGAGAGAGGGAGTGTATGCAGCAGAGACATGAAGCCTAGATGTTACAAAGAAAATATGCCCTTGAACAAACACAATTATTTTACGTTTTTGGTTTCCCATGTCATGTCCCCTTCTCGGGTTTAGAGAGGAAGGAAGACCCTTAGCCTATTCTGTTGGTTTCCCATAGGCCAAGGGAAGGAAGGAAAGAGGGGAACATGGTGTTTTCTTCAAGTTGCCAAAAAGTGATTTTATGTCGGCAACTTATTTCTAATTTGACTTTTAGAAAAAGGGAATTTCTAATTTGAGCAAGTCAGCCCTTAATTAAAAATTATAGGGAGAATCACTTTTTGAATATTTGAATTCCACTTGGAGTGCTCCACTGGGGAGTTGGTTTGGAGGGAAAAAGGTATAAGGGAAGGTGGCGAGGTTCATTTTTGGGGCATGATCATCTACCATTTTTATTTCATAAGTTGGGCATGTTTGCTTCTACTTTCAGCGATTGAGGATGCAAACCCTCATCGGCAATCAGAAATTGGGGATGAAAACCCTTGATATTCTGTTCGTGGCTTCATTCAGGGATCACAATTGAGCGAAGGATTTTGGATAAGGCACAGAGGGCAGATTTGAGTGTGGCACAGCGGCTGGGGCATCCCTTGGAGGTTGACGCAACAACTTTTTGGAAGTGGCGACCAATTGGAAGGGACATTGTAAGCTGAAGTCACCCTTTGGAGGGTTGATGTCACCCTTGTGGGCTGTTATTTAAGGCCATGCAATATTTGGGGTTAATGTGGGCATACCAAGGGTTGATTCATGTTTGAAACAACCACTTTTCGCAACATGACAGTCCGTAGGGTTTGGAGATTTGCATTGGCACGGTTCGCTGTAAATTCATTAATTTACAGCCTGAAAAATATTTGTAAAAGTCATATTTGTCGTTGCAAGGGTTTATTATCGAAATGAATCGATTTCATATTTTTTCTAAGGGTTTTTTGTGGCTGTATTTTTCCTATGATATTTCATGGTTCAAATTCAGAATTTGGTACTTTCAGGGCCAAAAGTTTATTAAAAATCAAATTTGATAATGCGAGGGTTTCACCAAGGAAATTGATTGAATTTCTATATTTTGTGAGGGTTTCTTTGAGGTCTGTATTTTATTTTCATGCCTAAGTAGATCTTTTCAGAATTTTGTAATTTTTTTCAGGGTCTCAGTAATATTTTAGAATTGTGTAAGGGTTTTCTACAAATTTCAGAATTTTTTAATTTGGACCTAAAAGGGATATTACACTAGTATCTGAGCCATTTTCTTGCCAGCCTGTGAACCATGGGGTCACTACATAAAGATTTTACGGCCAATTTTGATTTATACAAAATTCTAAAAGTACAGATTTGAACATAAATCCCTTTTACAGACTTTACCAAGTTGATGGAGTCACGGATATGAGGAAGTGTAGTCAAATAAAGGGAAGAGAGAGTCAAGGTTCAAACCTCAAAACCTTATTGAGGAGCAAAATGAATTCCACATGCAAGTTGAAGGTAAAGATTTTTTGATAGTAGAAAATGTTTTATTGACTTCTAATGATTGCATGTATCAACAAAGGAATGAGGAAGCCAAGGAAGAAATTGTGAAGGTGAAAGCACCATTCGTTGATTTTTCAAAGAATTTAGCAGAAAGAAGTGCATAAATCACATATATGAGGCATAATTTAATGATTCACCATCAACAACAAAAGTGGATCTTAGTGTTGAAATGAAACCAACTACATTGCAGGCAAGTGTGGAGGATGTGATAAAGACTCAAAAAATTTGTGATGAATGGCTAAGCAGAGCTAAGGAAGCTAAGTTGATAGCTATTCAAACAAAAGAACACCTAAAGAAATTTAAAGAGGAAGGTGAGCTCTTGAATCACCATTATGGCAGTTTTGAATATGAAGAAAAATCATATTTGCAAGAGGTTTATGAAGGAGAATCCCATGAAGACCTTGTTGTGAGGCATGCACATGAGGAAAGTGCCTCACCAACTACTACTTATATTGGTCTTCAACGTGTTGGAATCTTCAGACCAACAACTAAGGGTAAGCGATTGATCATCTTCATGATTATAACAAGAAGGGTGAAAGTATTGATTTTCAAAGAAACATTAGGGATGGATATGCATTTGAGATGAACATTTTGATTAATCCTAATTTGGGAGTTTTGAGTCACATAGATGGTGGTGTTGAGGTTATCTCAACAATCTCTCTTCCTGAAAAAATGGATGAACATTGTGACTGCAGCTTAAGGCATGCTAATATTTCCAGTTTAATGCTCTCTACTTTGTCTGCAAGATTCGTGTCATCATGGAAAGCATTCCAAGAAGGGTGATAGGGTCAAGGATACAACTTATAGCATAGGGCATGTAGATTCCATGATTCAAAGTGAACATTATGTTTGCATATGGGACCTGGGCAAAATTTCGAATGACGAAGCAAATAGAAGCTTTGAATCTACTCTAACATTCTTCATCTTTGGCAATTGGTTAGAAAGGTAGTTCATGAGGAGTCATATAGAATACATGGTGTATTCTAACAAATTTGTGAAGGATCAATCCATAGATTGTTCCTTGGAGTTGAGTTCCACATTTGAAGATAAGATCATGGGTGTTGACAAAACGAAGATAGTCCTCTCAAGATGCTTGATGAGGAATAATGGTCAGCAAAATAAATCTAATTTTGATAATCAAGATGATATGGATTAGTAGGCTATTGTTGGGTTGGTCTCAAACTACATTCGGGATTGCCACTCTTGGAGGAATGAGGAATGTGCAGCTGTTACAAGATGTTTTCCAGCCACCACCATTCTGATTTTTAGTAAAGGAATACAACACTTCAGTCATGCTTTGGGCAGCATGGAAGGAACTCGTGGAGTTCATAGTAATCGTGGTAATCACAATATAGAAGAGGTAAGCTTAGTTGTGGGCATGCATTGGATATATTTATTTGATAAGGCACAAAAACTTGTCAGTACTTGGGGTAGACACGAGGTGTGCAATGACTATTATGACATGAGCTTAGGTGAGACATCTTCTCATGATGATATTTGGTCTACTTTGGGTCAGCTTTGCATGGTGTTTGATTTTGCACCTTTGAGATTGCCATTGAGTGAAGAGTACCATCCAAAGTTGAGGAATGGTGCTGGATCCATACTTCGTACGGAGAAAGTTATGGGCATTGCAAGAAGACCTCAAGGAGAAGTTCACTTGAAAATCAGAGTAGCGGAGCGTAAGAATGGTGGAGTAACTTCAAATTTAGAGATTTGTGCAAAGGATCATCAACAAGATATGAAAGAAGCAAGTGGTAATAGTTTCCTATCAACAAATGTTAGAAGGAACACACTCAGGGCAGCTACTTGTCCGATTCTCAGTCTTGATGCTGCTGTCATCACCATTAGCAGCCACCACTTTACTTCATTTGCACTTATACAAAGATTTGCAAGGGTTTCCAGTCATGGGAAAGTAATTTTCTGTCTGTGACTACGAATGGAGGATTTTCAGCTCTTGATTGGCTGCCCACCACTTCCACATTAATAACATTGCTGATTGGTGCACGGGTTTGTCATTTTTGCAACTATGACACCATTTTTATATTGGTAGTTTTGATGATTTCAGTCATGAACAGCTGTGGATTTGTGCATTTTGAGAGGGTTTTCTTGCATGACGATGTTAATAGAAGATGTCCGCTATTAGGGACAATCAACCCAACCATCCTAATGCTGATTGGGATGAGATTCAGAGAGATTTGTTGTTGTGATGACTTGTTTACAGCCTACATTCAAACTGTTTTGTGCCGTGAATTGGAGGGACCAGCCCACAGTAACATTATGGGACCTACTGGAGCTCAAGGCTATAGTCATGAAGCAAGTTTTTGGAAGCCTTAATCAGATGAGAAGAGCAGATGGGTACACCAAAAACATAGTGGTGAGCACTTGGGGCAGCCTTTGGCCTTAAGGAAATGTAGGGAAGATGTTCTCATGCCATGGGTAGAAGGCTTCATCAAGGGAGAGCATATAGATGTGGGTGATGGATGGAGTAGACCCCATGATAATTGTTGGCAGAGGTTGTACCACTTGGCATCTATGGGACTCAGATGTTATGGTCATTATAGTATAACTGCTTTGGTGCATTCAAGCATGTATGATGAATCTTTTGGGCAAAAGATTCAAGATGACAGGTATTGGGGAGCTAATGAGCTCATCTCTCACATGGTAATTGTGGGTGATGGATGGAGTAGACCCCATGATAATTGTTGGCAGAGGTTGTACCACTTGATAGTTATGTGACTTGGATGTTATGGTCATTATAGTATGATGGCTTTGGTGCATTCAAGCATTTATGATGCTTTTGGGCAAAAGATTCAAGATGATAGGAATTGGGGAGCTAATGAGCTCATCTCTCACATGGTAAGGGGAATATCTTTGATGAAAGATTTTGGCAATCACACCAACTTCAAGAGTGCTGTTTTACAATTCAATTTTAAATTCTCTGAGGCAATAGTAAGGAAGAGTATTTTTAGAACATGGGATTACAAATTCCAAATATGGATGTGGGATTCGGGTTTTGGTAGGAAGGTTCAATATGGAGGTATTGGAGTTGAAACAACATTGCTTGAGGACAAGCAATTTCGATAGCAGAGGGCTATCATGTCCCCTTCTCCGGTTTAGAGAGGAATGAAGACCCTTAGCCTATTCTTTTGGTTTCCCATAGGCTAAGGGAAGGAAGGAAAAGGGGGAACATGGTGTTTTCTTTAAGTTGCCAAAAAGTGACTTTATGTCGGCAACTTATTTTTAATTTGACTTTTAAACTGTCTTGCAGGAATCGTCCCCCTCCCTCCACGTTTCGCATCTCGATATGCTTCGGGTACCGGTATGTCCCGTGTACTTGTCGGAGACGTCCAGAAAGGTAAACCCAGTCTGAAGTCAACAAATTTTTAAAAATGTTTATTTTATTTATATACTGTTTGGTACACAAATAAAGTATAAGTATACATTTAGATGTCCCTATCTAAATGTAAACTTAAACTTTATGTTATATTTTATTTATATACTTTCTGGATGTTTGAGAGTGGTTTCGGACCTCTAGGAGCTATAATGCAAATTCTAGGTTTTGGAGGATCCTATGATATTTTAGACTTAGTCAAATTCCAGGGTTTCAGACTTAGCCATATTTTAGTGTTTCAAAATTTCAAGGAGACATCATAGGAGATATGAAGGCTGCATGAAGGGATGTAGGTATGATAGAATAGTATGAGAACATCTCTCGCAAAGTGCCCCAAGCCGATCCCACCCCATTCCCTGTGCACCCCTTAAGGCATACACTAGGAGATTTAATGAACCGGTGAGCCCCTATGAGAGAAAGCAGTAGTAAATGATAAAGTTGAAAAATAATGGGAGTGGCCTTCATGATTTTGAGGGCAATCGAGATGATTTATTCTAGATTTGAATGTATATTTTGTTTTTGAATTAATGAATGAATGAATGAATATTATATATTTTCAAGTGTTTTATATTTTGTAGAGAAATATTTTCATACTATGTAGTTTCAAGTGTTTTACCAAAAAAATGAGTAATATGCATTATATATATATAGACAGACGTACCCATGACGTATCCAAATCAAGGTTTTTGAAAAATGGCGTATTCGTGTGTGTGTGTGTGTGTGTATATAGACAGACGTACCCACGACGTATCCAAATCAAGGTTTTTGAAAAATGGTGTATCCGTGTACTCGAGATGTCCCCGTACCCAAACAACATAGCTTTTAAAAAATGGGTCTTTCTAATTTGAACAAGTCAGCCCTTAATTAGAAATTATAAGGAGAATTACTTTTTTGAATATTTGAATTCCCCCCCCCCACTTGGAGTGCCCCATTGGGGAGTTGGCTTGGAGGGAAAAAGGTATATAGGTGGTCAGGTTCGTTTTTGGCACATGATCATCTACCATTTTTATTTCATAAGTTGGGCTTTTTTGCTTCCACTTTTAGCGATTGAGGATGCAAACCCTCATCGACAATTAGAAATTGGGGACAAAAACTCTCGATATTCTATTGGTGGCTTCATTCAGGGCCACAATTGAGCGAAGGATTTTGGATACGGCATAGGGGGCAGATTTGAGTGTGGCGCAGCTGCTAGGGCATGCCTTGGAGGTTGGTGCAACAGCTTTTTGGGAGTGGTGATCAACTGGGACTTTATAGGTTGACGTCACCCTTTGGAATGCTGATGCACCCTTGTGGGCTATTATTCAGGGTTGTGCAGTATTTGGGGTCAACTTTTCGCAGCTAGACAGTCTCTAGGGTTTGGAGATTTGCATTGGTATGGTTTGTTGTAAATTCTTATATTTACAGCCTGGAAAATATTTGTAAAATTCAGATTTGTTGTTGCAAGGGTTTATTATTGAAATAAATCGAATTCATATTTTTTCTAAGGGTTTCTATGTGGCATATATTTTTCCTATGATATTTCATGGTTCAAATTCAGAATTTGGTACTTTCAGGCCTAAAAGTTTATTAAAAATAAAATTTGATAATGTGAGGGTTTCACCAAGGAAATTGATTGAATTTTCATATTTTTGTGAGGGTTTCTATAAGGTCTGAATTTTATTTTCATGCATAAGTAGATCTTTTTAGAATTCTACAATTTCTTGTTAGTGTTTCAGTAATATTTCAGAACTGTGTAAGGGTTTTGTAAAAATTCCAGAATTGTTTAATTTGGTCTTAAAAGGGATATTACATCCCAACACAATAGATAAACCCCCCCATAGGTCCGATTGCATCACACATAAGAAACCTTTTAAGGTGAGGGCAAGGGATATACTCATCAAAATTCTTTGTTATCAGTCATTAATAGTGGCCAACCCCAATTGCAGCAAACATCTTCTATTAAAAACCAACTGTCAAGAATCTCCAGCCCTGCTTCATGGCACAAACAAAGAAGTAGATGTGCAGATGCAGAGGGAAGAAAGTGAGATTTTTGAGGAACAAAGCCCTAAATCGGGGCATGGATAGACTATGGGCCATCCCTTGCAATTGGGTGCAACAATAGATACTGGCAGATATTCTGTCCAGGATGCAGAAGGATTTCCTATTCCCCTTGCAAATTGAAATGTTGAAAGGCCTTCCAAGGCTGAGGACTTCAAGCATCTCTCCACCAATCATCCTAAGTGATGAAGTTCAGCCGCATGGTTACCAGGAAACTCTAATATAGGGACAATGACTGCATAAATGTCCTCGTACTCACATTTTTTGATAACAATATTTATACACAATAGAGCCGTACCCTTATTCATTTACCCACGTACCCTGATTTGAATGGCATCCCTGTCCACGTACCAGTACCTGTACCTGTTCCCCCATTTCTCCTGGTAACTATGAGTTCTGGTGGTAACCTCTTATACAATATAAGAATCAATATCATGTGTACATTAAATCCTATGGGATGCACGTGAGGCAATCACTATCACTTCCTAGCACTTCCAGAGTTAAAAGCACCTTGCCTTTACAACGGTCCTGTAATCCCTAAGCTAGGGGTCTTCCAACACTATTGATATGATAAAATTAAAAAACTTTGAAGCCACCAAGGAAGCTCAACACCTGATTGAGGATTTCTGTGTGGCAGAGACACTAGACAAGTATATTTAATCTCTTTTTGTCTCTTTATTTACTATGTTTCCATTATTGTTCGTCTTTTACAGTCATAAACATCTCGCTTTGGGTGCTAAGTACTGAAGTTTGTGGATTATGGTCCTAGTTCAAAATTAAGTTTTTGGTCCTTGTGTATAAATCTGTAAGTTTAATCAGCCAATGCAAAGAAATCCTGTCTTTAAAAATGTTTTATGAGGATTGAAGAAAAAATCTATATGAACCATGTTTAGACTTGGTTCTCATTTCTTTTGGGAGTTTTCTTATTGTCCATCTAGTAGAAGAACATGTTTCTGCAATTTCATAGTTCACATATATCGGTGGAAGTTTTAGTGCTCATAGGGAAAAATATTGGCTCTAATGCTTGGCACTTACTTTTGGATGTAAAGAGGAGCAGATTGTATGAGAATTTAGAAATTACTCGTCGCTCCTCATTTAAGGTGGGCGGAGAGCCATAAAATAGATGGAAGCAAATGAAAATCCTGAGAGATAGCTCTGGGCACACATCCACTAGCAGCTACTTCAATCTTATTTTCATTTTCATTTTATTCATGAGGAATGTGAAATTTTTATTTGTGTTCATTATTTAGATTGATCCCATGGAAGTTCATTCAACATACTTGCTCTGAGTATTCCTTGTCCTTCGATATTAGCACTGCTAGCCTTGGTATTGTATAACAGTATGTAAATAAGAAAAGATACGACAAAATACATATATGATAGAAATTGCAAACACTTTGCAATTAAAAATATGTTATTACAATTTTTTCATAGTTACCAGCTAAGTCACCGCATTCAAATTCATGTTCGAATTTGCCGAGGATAAAATTTGGAACTGAAAAATCTGAGTTAAAATTCGTGATAAAATTTGGCTAATAGAAATATTTTCTTAAAAAAATATACCAACCCACGGCCTCCGTTGTTACTCGTCTGTCAAGCGTTGTTCTTTGCAGTTTGCAAGCTTGCACTCAGTTGGAGACTAGAGTTTGTTCCACTATTGGAGGTCTTTGCCTAGGCTTCGACTGCACTGTTAGGATTCCAATTTCAACTGTTCTACTTTGTAGTTTGTAGTTCTACGGCGGAAGGCTTCACATAGAGAAACAGCGACAGTCTGGAAGGGTTCATTTTACTCTGCATTTGCACAATGAGCACTGATGGCGACAAAGGCCAACAAAATGGAAATCCAACCCTAAAAACTTTAAATATCAATGAATTCGACGATCTTTTTCATGATTTTTTGTTAAATTTGTTTTTGAAATTCGCCATTAAAACCATACGAATTTAATGGTGAATTTGAATGAATTTCAACGAATATCGAAGTTCTCCAATCAGATGGGGCGAATGCGGTTACTGAGTTTACCAGGAGATAGGTATAGGTACAAGGAGACGGGGATGGGTCTGCCCTTTTTCAGAAAAATTGAAGGAGAGGAGTCTCTGTGAAACACTGATTTTTTTCAATGTCTCATTTTTCCAATCTATCTTCGTCCTAGTAACAAAGTGCTCCGACAACCACATAAATATTCTTCTACCCCATATGGACATACTAGGGGTTGCTATTCACCAGCATTTCAGATTGGGATTCCAATTCCTCATTCAAGTTTGTCCATCTTTGTAAAAATGCTTGGGACATGGTTTTCATAGTCTAAGCTATTCACACTTTTTTTACTAATGATCAAATTGAAGCCAATAGGACCCTTGTGCTTGTCATTTACAAATATATTGCCAGACTGTCAAGTCGTGGGGTCTATATATATATCACAAAATGAAGCTAATATTGAATGATTACATATGGAAACCATGTTACCGGATTTTCCTGTTTTCCATGCCCCACCTGCTTCTTGAATAAAATGAAGCTATATATATTGAATGATTACATATAGAAACTATGTTACTGGATCTTCCAGTTTTCCATGCCACACATGCTTCTCGTCTGCATCTCATTGTACCTATGTTGCATAAGGTGGAGATATTGACCCCACTACTTGACAGTCTGGCTATATATATATATATATATAAAATTGAATGATTAGATATAGAAACTATGTTACTGGCTCATCCAGTTTTCCATGCCACACCTGCTTCTCATATGCATCTTGTTGTAACTATGTTGCATAAGGTGGAGATATTGACCCCACTACTTGACGGTCTGGCTATATATATATGACGATATATTGAAAAATCCTCTCTATTGTGAAGCATAAGGCCAAATCTTGTCTGATTTTTTTGCACTGATGAATCTTTGCCAGGTCTATTGTCACTGAGTTGCACACAAACCATGTGACTTAGACTCGAAAAGAAAATGATTTAGTAGATGAAAGAGATGCTTGCAACTGTAGTATATAACCTCACACTTGCAAATGCAAGACTTTATTAGTTTGTTTTGAAATAAAACAAAGGTGAAATCTCTATATGTAAAGACATTGACTGTATACATCAATGCCGACAACTGTAGGGCTGTTAGGATGCACTTCATTGAAGATACTTGCATTATTAATTAGCTAAGATAGATGATTGGCTTCTTCATGTTTACATAGAGTTGGTAGGGAGCTTCTTATTTATATTATTACCCTGATAAATCTTCTCTAATGGCTTATAATAATAAATGAAAAATAAAATCATGTTTCTACGATAGTGGTTATTGCATTTTCAGTTGTTCTGAGTTCTCTTCTAAGGTGATTGGTGAACTCTGTTGCCGCTTTTGACATTCCATGAGAGTGTGGTTTATGCAAGTTATTGATCCACAAGTGGATTTAAAAACAACTTGGATTTGTTTCACGTGTGATTGAATAACGCAATGGATGAATGCAGACCAAAGAGAAGATCATTTTGTCCATTTCTGGAGGCCAAATTATATCAATCGCACTAAAAAGTGTGAGAGATCGACAAATTGAATTGCATTTCGAGGCACCTACACTTAGGTTGGGGTGTCTTGTTAGAGAAGCTCTTATTTGGAGGTTGAAGAACTGCGAGACAATTGAAAGCTTCCAAAATGGAGAAAACAACTTTGAGAGTTTTTCAGCGGCTCAAGACCATGCTGACAAGAGTACAATAGATATGAAGGTGTTGGAAACAAAGAAACAGATAGAGGTACTTCTTCACCGTGGTGAAGCCTTATCAACAATTTGGGATGAAATCAAATTGCAACATCCAAGAGACACTAAAGGTATTTTTTAATTTTCCTAGAAATACCTGTATACATTATTAGTGTGCATTGTAGCTTTCCCCATATGTTTTGCAGTAGAACATGCCTGTGCAGCAGATATTAAGAAATTGTCTTGTCATCTTGGGATATTACAGCATTGCACTTTGAGGATTCTCTCTTTTCTGTAATCAAGTGCAACTGCAATATTTTGTTGTTGTCTGTATTTCCATTTCTAGTTTTGCAATTTCTTATCATCACTCTTGCATGTTGGTGCCTACAAATAGTGATGGCTTCAGGTGCCAAAATATTTACCTGGATATGTTGAATAGTATTTGTGAATGCTGATGACTAGACATGGGGTTTAGTTTTCTCTGTTTTATATTAAATTTCTATTTTGTACCTTTTATTGCAGTTCTTCCTATACTAGAAGACATTCATTCCATTATGAATGATCTTTTAAAACTTTATAGAAGTTTCCGGCAGAGCTAGAGGTCCTCTTCATGATCTACAATTTGAGGGTTGGTAAGAATGCTGCACCTGTGGATGCAATTTTGTGGATATTACAGCATTGCACTTTGAGGATTCTCTCTTTTCTGTAATCAAGTGCAACTGCAATATTTTTTGTTCTGTATTTCCATTTCTATTTTGCGATTTCTTATCATCACTCTTGCATGTTGGTGCCTACAAATAGTGATGGCTTTAGGTGCCAAAATATTTACTTGGATATGTTGAATATTTTTTGTGAATGCCGATGACTAGACGTGGGGTTTAATGTTCGCTGTTTTATTTTAAATTTCTATTTTGTACCTTTTATTGCAGTTCTTCCTATACTAGAAGACATTCATTCCATTAAGAATGATCTTTTAAAACTTTATAGAAGTTTCCGGCAGAGCTATTTGTCCGCTTCACGATCTACAATTTGAGGGTTGGTAAGAATGCTGCACCTGTGCATGCAATTTTGTTATCATCTTGTTCGATTTCTTCTTTCCCTCTTGTTTCTTGCATAAATTAATATTGAAGTTAAATGAATTTAAATGCCTCACCTCTGGCCTGGTTTAGTCTTTTGATATTTACATTTACATGTAGAAAGAATGACCCATTGCTCAACTCTGGTCTGGCTTTGTGGCATGTGTTTGGTGGAACAGTTGAAGTTCTTTGTGAACTTTAAGTACCAGGCTCTGTTGATTCAATATCCCACATAGGAAAAGGAAGACTGAAGGATATATACTGGGCAACTCATTTATTGAGAACTTTGTTGAGTTTAATTGAGTGCCACATGTAATACTTTGGTTCTGAAACCTGCATCCATTTCAGAGCTAAAATGGCTAAGGGTTTGAGTACTGCTCGAAGTTTATTACAATTGTAAAAAATATAAAATTGTAATATGTCTTTTGTTTTATAGATTGGTGGATTTAAACACTTGCATCTTGGTTTTTAGGAGTACTCTTAGATTTGAACGATTCATTGAGACTTGTTGTGGTAGTAGCCTTTGCCACAAACTTTCTTTTGTGCTTGGTAACTTTTCGATTATATTGTGGGCTGTGTTTAAAGCGGTGTGGGGTATGAACGCCACAACCTCACCACATGTACGCTGCAGCTATGAGATTTGAACCTGGATCACATGCTCATGGGAGTATCCCCCATTTCCATTACACCTAAAACCTTTGGACTTTGCCACAAACTTAATCGAACTTTTTTTATTGATTTTGATTAACTGTTTTTAAAAATCTATGAAAATTACAAAATTGTATAAATGAATACAATTGATAAGGAGTCATTTCTCATATGAAGGTACAATTTTCTCATTTTTATAATGGCATATACCAGATAGGATTCAAGAGAGTCATGGTGAATCTGTCATTATCCCTTTAATATCTTATATTAATGTACCGTTTCTTACGACTCTTTATTTTTTATGGTTAATCAAGAAGTTTATCATTAAAAAAAAGAAGAAGAAAAGTTTAGGGAATCAAATGTTAAACTACTTTTACAGTCGAACAAGAAGATACAAGACCCACATGGTTGCTGGGAGTTTACCACAAACTTAGCAACATAGACACCTCTAGTTGAAACTTGAAATATTCATTAATAAGAGAGAAAAAGAAAGGAAAACAGATCCCAACTTGGGTTTTGAAATTACATGGACTTTAAATCTGCCGGTTCACAGGGTTTCTTTATTTGAGATTTGGCCAAGACAAGATTTATTTTTCTTTGTTTAGAAAATTTGGATGCTTTCAACATTTTTAATTGTGAGGGATTAACCAATCCAAGCTCCCAAGTCCTTTTTCAAAGGCCCTTAGCCTTTGAAATGGTAGCCAACACTCCTTGTCAACTAACATGTTTATTTTAACACATTCCTTGAAGGTAGTTGGTGGTTTCGTTTGTGAGAAGTTTCACTTGTTTCTATGTTTCACCATTTGCAATTTTGATGGCTTCTAGCCTGGTCATTGTGCCTTGTTCGTGATGATAGGCTCATATCAATCATAGAATTTATAATTTATCTGATTAACATCAATATTCTCAGGGCATGGAGTTTATCCTCATACGGGACCATTCATTTTGATGCTCCATACAAATTTTGAAGGTGTTGAGCTGCTTTGAGGAAACTCATGATGCAAGGACTCATCGCTGATGTCAACATCAACCTTAATCAACTTGGCTGTAAAATGTTGGAATGTGTGTGCGCCATTTTGCTCAAGAACGTAAATCTCTTTCCAAACATGGCGCTTGAGTCGAAGCTTCAAGAACATGGCTTGTTCAAGAGCATAGTCTCTTTCCATGGAGTTTATCCTCCTCATATGGGACCATTCATTTCGATGCTCCATACCAATTTTGAAGGTGTTGAGCTGCTTTGAGGAAACTCATGATGCAAGGACTCATCGCTGATGTCAACATCAACCTTAATCAACTTGGCTGTAAAATGTTGGAATGTGTGTGCGCCATTTTGCTCAAGAACGTAAATCTCTTTCCAAACACGGCGTTTGAGTCGAAGCTTCAAGAACATGGCTTGTTCAAGAGCATAGTCTCTTTCCAAATATGACAAGAAGAGACTTTATCAGTTTCAAATTATAATGAATATTTCAGGACATTATAATCCAGATTCAAGTGAAACAAGCCTTGAATTCCTCATCCGAGATAGTAGAGAAGTTTTAAAAATCTTAGTTTCCTTTCAAGTACAGAAAATCATTTACATTGGTTTGGCATTTCAAATGAAGCATTGAGATTGCAAATACAAATTTAAAGTAGTATTTCTAAAATTGCCACTTGTTGTGCCTCGCCCTACTGCCTTGCATATTAAATGAGACGGTAATATATATCAACACAAAAATAAGTGAATGTATCATGAGCAAGGTTCCTCCCGATACCTTGCCACAGGTCTCTCCTCCACCAATACTAAGGCTACACCAACACCAAGGCAGCGGTGGAGCCCGTCACACTCATTTTTCCACTATTCAATAGAGGTTAGAGTTTATTAGCATGTGGTAAGTTTGCCATTGCACTGTCTTGATGGACCTCCCCTAGTCGTAATGGCGTGGATACTAGGTTCCCTGTTTGGCCACCCCCAGGGAAGGAAAGTTCTTGTACCCCTAGTCGTAATGTCCTCAAATGGGATAAATCAACAAAATAGGGTTTTTTCAACAAACCTTTATGTAAAATAGAAATTTTTGATTTCAAAACCAGCAAACTCTAGTTGTAGAAAAATACTCCAAATATTATAAAACGCTGTAATTAAGTACCTTGTAGCCCTAGCAATCAATAACTCCTTCAATCCTTGAAAATGTATGGCTGCAAATGAGGGTTTCAACCTTCCAACCCTAGCGTCACCCCTAGATGTTAGACTTGAAAATGCAATACCTTTCCCCGTGCACAAACTTGCTCAAACCATTGTGAATTATTGGTAAAAATTATTTAAAATATCTTAACAACAATTCGTTCATAAATGAGGGCACCAAACATATTATTCACCTTTTCAATGAAGTTGTTGTACAAAAAATTACAACAAAAATAATATATAAATTTATGTCATCAATGGCCTTAAAAGGGCTGCTAAATATTGTGAAAATTATCAGAAAAATATATGAATATTACTCAAAAATATATTTGTCACAAATGACACAATTTATCTACTCCAAGATTTATTATTGGTAAAAAACAATCAAAACTTCATAAATTCGCATCTTCTGAGATACTGGGAGTTACAATGCTCATGCTAGCTCAAAATTACCATAAAAAAGACAGCTATCAAACAAAACAAGAAACAAAATTTTTCCACAACAGGCAGTCCACCAAAAGTTGTCCCAAAATTCTCAAAAACCTTAGTTCATTGCGATTTCTCCTAAAAAATCTTAGATGCTACCCTAAGAACAATTATTGCCTTGAAGATGATGTTCAATTACTCCACAAACCAATGAAGAACAATGCAAACACTTTAATGGAAGATGTTTTAGTTAGTCCAAGGGTTTTCATCTTTGTTCCAACATTTATTGAAGGGTTTTCGTCCTTACAATAGATCAACCAAGCATTACATGCTTAAGCTCTAAATTAATTATCAAAATATAACATGCCCTTCAAATAATCACCTCACTTGCTTTTATAATCATTTTGCAAAAATGGGCATTCAACTTGGAGGGAAGCATTTTTTCCAAATATTAAAAGGAACAATCCTTATAACTCCCACTTAAGTGCTTGGGCGTTCATGACACTTAAAAGAACACAATTTAAGTGAATATTAGAACATAAGGTACATTTTTACTAATTGCTCTTAAAAAGGTCCCTATTGTTCCATTTTCTTTCTTTTCCCTTAGCCCATGTGAACAATTTAAAGGCTAAGGGTCTTCATGTGTGGCAAATATAAAAAAGGGGGACATGACAGACCTATAAATGTTTCCTAAAGAAGGAAAATCTCAATCTAAAATCTCTACTTGCTGTCCCTGTGATTTAAGGGTTGCATCCAAGTGTCGTCAGTGCCATGACAATCTTCTATAGGCTGCACCTACCCCCATATGCAATTCCCATGCACGTACTTGTTGCTAAGAAGACACAAGCCCTTAGCACATTCCCAAATAGCCTTCCAACTGCATCTTATTTCAAACAACTTGCTGTCTCAAACATATGTTACCCAACGCAACTTAAAAAAACTGTTAATGTGATCCCATGCCCCAAACTCTTAAACATGGTCCTCTCACGAGCTGAAATTTTCCATGGTGAAACCATAGACACTTGTTCCTTCATCCAAAAAGAAATTACCTCATCAACAGGGATGCATGTGGATATGTGGGTTGTGATTGTGATGTACAGTCAAATGATTACTCCAAAATGTCAACTTATTCATTACCAAGTTGACATCCAATTAGCCCTTCATCTCCATACTCTTCAAGGGAGCCATTGTGAACTCAAACATTATGCAAAAAGAGCTAGGGCTGAGGAAATCAATCAAATTGAAATGTATGACAAGGCTGCCCCTTAGGAAAATTCCATTTTGAAAGTGTGCTAGGGTGGGTGTGCTCCCATGTTATGCATTCAAAACTTGTTAGGGCCTTTTATATACCATGCCAAACTTTCTTCAAATCAAAATTGTAGGCTCCCCACCTGCAAAGAGAAAACAAACTTGAACTAATTTGAGAGCATACCTTGTAAAGGAATGTCATGGGTATGTAAGCAATCATGCATGGATCTCCTTATGTGTGTCGTGTATTCTTTCACTTGATGTCCTTTGTCAACATTTTCAAGCATTATGCATCACAAAATATGTTCAACAAACATTCCAATTCATCCATGATAGAGTGTTGTACCTTATGCATGCTTTCCCAACTTTTACTATGCAAGAAGTGCCCCAAATCATGAGCATTTCCAGAACTTGTTAAGGGTTGTAACCAAACAAAAAAATCAAAATTTGTGTCCTCATGATACCGCTGCGTTTGCATCATCAACTCAGAATTTTCTAAGTGAAGAAAATCAGACCTTGTGAAAGCACTTTCAATACCTTTCTTGAATTTTAATATTCTCACAAAATCCAAGTTTATGTCCTCAATAAGCGGCTATAATTTATTTACTAAATTGGAAAATTTTTAGCACAAAAAATCAGATTTGGCACATGTATTTCCATAATTTGTGTAGGGCTATAATATGCAAAGATTCTCATATTTTTTTGAGTGTTCCATTAGTTGAGAATGCCTACCTCTTTCTATTCTTTCACGTTCATCATTTCTGGAATTCACCAAGCTTTCCAACCATGAAGTTGGGTGGTTTCTACCATAGCCCAAATCATTGCTCATGTATGGAAATCATAACATTCCTTGCACTCTTTATGACCATTGTAACTGGTTCCCCTATTGAACCTACACATGAAACAAACACATTAGTAAAAACAAGGGTGTTTAATACTACATTTTTGATAATCTTATCAAGCTTTACGATCATGAAGTGTATACCTTCTTGATGCCTTGATTCTTCCTTGCAACTCTCTTTCACCCGAATTTTAAAAGATATGTTCATGTCATTCTTGACATGGCTGTACCAAGTTATTTCACTCTTCAATCTTCCCCTGATAGTGGTTGGAAATCCACTCATACATGTTTGAGCCACTCCCAAGGTGTTGAGGTGTAAGAGGCACACCTTCTGAGGGTAAATACTCACCATCGCAATGAAAAACTTGATGGAAAACAAACTGAAAATGGGGGAAACAATAATTAACGTACTGCTTACAATCCTTCCTTTGATCCTTGGATCATGATACTTTTTGCTTATACCCCTTTCCATGATGGTCCACGCTTTATCTTTTAGTTCACAACATAACACAATGATAAAAGTATGCTTGTAAGGCTCACCCAGGTCCCATATCCATGTTGTCATGCTTATCCCTAGGATTCACTTGGAAGAATTTTCTTCCCCATTGAGTGCTCTTCAACTCCACCTTATTGTTCGTACAAGTTTTACAATGGAAACATTGAAAGACCCAAGCATGAGGAGAAAACAATGAGAACTTATCAAGAAGATAACCCAATTGTTTACCTATACAAAATTTTGATTTTTCTTCCCCAATATGCAAAATGGATTCTTCTTCTTCCTTACCTTCCTCTTTCTTTTTTTATTTTGATTGCTCATAAGGTTGTTGAGCAACTTCTTGTTTCGCCTTGGGAAGTTCTATTTTTTTTTGTTACTCCCCCCTAGTGTCTACCCTTTGCAACCCCATTGGTTGCTCCATAGCTTGTTCGAAATATTCACTACGCTGCCTTTGAATTTTTGAATCTTGTGCCTCAGAAAAATCAATCATTGGTTGTCCCTTAGCTGAAACAACTTTTCTTGCTGTTCCAAAATCTCTAATTTTTCTTCTTCTACATGCTCCACTATCAAATAGGTCCTCATTTTTTCCTCACAAAATTTTACAATATTTTCAAACTAACATATGTGCAACTTGAAAATTATTCTCTTCTTGCCTCAAACTTGTCAACAAGATAGATAATAATGGCTTGGAAGGATCGTCATTTTCATTGAGAGTCACAGTCATGATTATCTGCATAGGAGTTACAACATTTTTGGTAGGATTCTTACAAGAAACTGTAGGGAAATGTTGAAACATTTCAACAATAAGTGTATCACATTCCAAGTCCAACATCAAATTACATTCCCCGATCAAGGCCATAGTCTCCATGATGGTGACCCTCCTAGCCAAGGAGTCTCCCTTGCTGCGCTCTAGGCCTTGGAAACTCTTCACAATCAATTGAAATATCTCCCTCATGATTTTATTGTTGCAAGGAGCCTTGGGAGCAATTAGTCTTATAATTTCACTAATACTAGTGACCAAAAATCTTACCTCCTTATTCGTGTGCCTCAAAATTTGGGGTTGGATCAAACAAATCTTTGAGGGCTGCACCACCCCTTCCATTGCCTCATATTGTGACTGATCTACTTTGGATAAGCCACCTTCTATTTCTTTCAATATGCTGATTAGATCACCCATTTGTTGATATGGATGCTCTAACTTCTTCCCTGCTTTGTAGAGCCTCTCTTTCTCAATTTCTTCCATGGCCTTTTTCCTTGTTCTTATTTTCACCTCATAGTTGGTCAATAAATTAGCTCTGATACCACTGTAATGTCCCCAAATGGGACAAATCAACAAAATATGAGTTTTCCAACAAACTCTTATGTAAAATTGAAATTTATGATTTCAAAACTAGCAAACTCTAGCTGTAAAAAAATACTCCAAATACTAGACAATGTTGTAATTAAATACCTTGTATCCCTAACAATTAATAAATCCTTCAATCCTTGAAAATGTATGACTGCAAATGAAGGTTTTAACCTCCCAACCCTAGTGTCACCCTTAGACGTTATATTTGAAAATTCAATGCCTTTCACCTTGCATAAACCTTCTCAAACCCGTATGAATTATTGGCAAAAATTATATAAAATATCACAACAATTCGTTCATAAATTAGGGCACCAAACATATTATTCACCTTCCCAATGAAGTCACCTTTGTACGAAAAATTACAACAAAAATAATATATAAATTTATGCCATCAATAGCCTCAAAAGGGTTGCCAAATACTGTGAAAATTATTAGAAAAATATATGAATATTACTCAGAAATATATTTTCCACAAATAACACAATTTATCCACACCAAGATTTATTATTAGCCAAAAATAATTAAAACTTCATAAATTCATATCTCTCAAAATACTGGGAGTTACAATGCCCATGATAGCTCAAAATGACCATAAAAATGGAATATATCAAACAAAATATGAAACAAAATTTTTCCAACACGGGAAGTCCACCAAAACCTATCCCAAAATTCTCAAAACCCTAGTTCACTGTAATTTTTTCTTAAAAATTCTAGATGCTGCCCTAGGAATAATTATTACCTTGAAGATGATGCTCAATTACTCCACAAACCAATGAAGAATAATGCAAATCCCTGAATGGAGGATGCCCTAGTTAGTCTAAGGGTTTTCATCCTTGTTCCAACATCTATTGAAGGGTTTTCGTCCTTACAATAGATTAGGGAAGCGTTACATGCTCAAGATCCAAATGAATTATCAAAATATAACATGCCATTCAAATGATCCCCTTACTTTTATAATCATTCCCCAAAAAAGGGCGTCTAACTTAGAGGGAAGTTTTTTTTTTCAAATATTAGAAGGAGCAATCCTTATAACTCCCACTTAAGTTCTTGGGCGCCCATGACCCTTAAAAGAACACAATTTAAATGAACATTAAAACATAAAGTACCTTTTTGATAATTGCTTTTAAAAAGGTCCCCAACATTCCCTTTTATTTCTTTTCCCTTAGCCCATGGGAATAATTTAAAGGATAAGTGTCTTCACATGTGGTTAGATCAAAAAGGGGGACATGACACTAGTTGTGCAAGATAATCCTTGGGATGGAGGGGTGGTGTCGAATCTATAATGGGGATCCCTTTTCATGTGTTTCCATCTCTCCTAAGGATAATCCACCACCTTCTCCATTTGGCCCTACTACTTGTAGTTAGTATTGATTGTTGCTAGTTGCATGTTTTGAAACATGATCTTCAATAGTAATTTTTCGCCGATTGTCATTTATTTTGTGCTGTGAATGCCAACCTACCACACTTTTATTATGAACATCTTGTACTTTTCTCTATATTTTTTTATTAATAGATATGGTGACATGCCTTCCCAGTTAAAAATAATAATTAAATAAATATTAATTTTCAAATCATACCAAACATAACTAATTGGAATTTAAAATATAGAAAAATAAATAACAAAAATTAGGGGACACATTTTGATAATATAACATAACAACCATCTTTCCACTAGAATAACGTTAACAAACAACAAATCTCACTCTTCATTTTGATGGTTTAATATTGAAATGAAATGGATTTAATTATGTCCACAAAACCATATGGTCTATGGGACCACCAATTACATTGATTTCCCCAACCCCTCCAAAGACTTGCGGGTCGAACTACGTCCTTTAGATTGTTGTTCTTCCTTTTGTTGATTTGAGTTAACATCTAACCTAATTCTTTTTTTTTCTTCAAATAGTTCTACCATGGATCTAACCCTTAATGTTTCCATATATTTGGATCTAATGTTCACATACCTCAGATATTCAATGATGAAATGCTTCTTCATTTAAACTATCCATATGGTGAATAAAACACAATCCCTCTCATTCCTCTATTTCTTAGTTGACATCCATCTATTTGTCTTACATTTGAGCATATGAAAGCTAGTCCTTAGTTGAGCAATGAGGATATTTTATTTCCATTTAAGTTTAACCTCTATATAATCTTTTTGGTAATGTTATAAGTCGGGTTGAACTCTATAATATAGTGTTGTAGTTCCATGCTTTTTTATTTCTTTCTCCACATTACCATTCTTAACTTTTCATTCACATATTTTTGTTTGTCTTTGTTAATATTTGGGCATTTATTTTAAGTTGATGTCTTATCTAATCATCCAATTGAGATTTTGTTTTATACATGTGTCCTTCTATTTGTGCAACTCTTCATTTTGTCTGACACT
Organism: Torreya grandis; assembly: GCA_037957365.1. Lineage (NCBI taxonomy): Eukaryota > Viridiplantae > Streptophyta > Pinopsida > Cupressales > Taxaceae > Torreya > Torreya grandis. The sequence goes on along the minus strand of JARHVA010004314.1, from coordinate 183,952 downwards.
TGGCCACTTGTCCATTCTTATGTTTTCTATTTTTTTAGGTAACAAAGTAACCTAGTCATAGTAATTGTCTCTAATGAGGAAGTTCTTGTTTTGGTAGGATGATTTCATAGGGAATTGAAGCTTTAATTTAATTTTTTTGTGATTAACCATTATCTCCATTTCAAACTTGTCATTCCACTAGTCCATACTTTGCAACCATATAACACTATTGACATCACAAGTAACACAAATTGGACTTTGGTGGTCTTCCAATTCTATAACCCAACATTCCTGCACCTATTTTGTAGTGCATAAAGAGCTCTCCAACCTCATTGTATTTTTTCATCATGCATGCGTCTTAGCTGAGCTTATTGTGAAAGTCAACGCTGAGATATTTGTATTCTAACACCACGTCTAGATATTCTCTTGCAAATTGAAAGTAGAGATGTTGCTTATTTTTCACTGAGAAAATCATAAATTTGGTTTTACCAATGTTCACTTGCATCCTAATTTTTACAAAAGAGCTCTAAGGCTTGTAGATGTTCTCTTAGATCTTGGATTGTCTTTGTCATTAAAATTAAGTGATTAACTTAAAACAAGAGTTTCACCACATATTTGGCCACATGGACCCCTTCCCCTTCAAAATTGTTTATCCAATCTTATAGATTGTCAATGTATAGTCTGAATAAAGTTGGGGATACAAGGAAACCTTGTTCGACGTCTATATCACTCCTAAACAATTGATTAACCTTGCATGCATTTTGATTTTAACATTGACTTACTCATAATTTGGGAATAGCTGCTCTGTAATGCACTGGGACCCCTATTTCTTTCATTATACCTTATAGTTTTCTCCTTAACAATGTGTTGATTGACTTTTTGAAGTCTAAAAAATAACAATATGCATCCTCATTTTTATCCCAAACTTTTTGAATAGGGTGTATAAGCATGACACAATGATAGTTGAGTGTTTGTGTTTGAATCTTAATTTCCCCCTTGCTTTCCTTTTTTATCCTCTCAATTACAAATCCACTTGGATCTTTCATGTGCAAGTTGTCTGTCCCAAGCTTTACCTATTTCTAAAATTTTAATCCCTTGTATGATGTCTTCAGTCATGAAAATATCTTCATTAACAATGATTGTGGGAGAAGAATCTTGTACATTTTTATGCTCATATAACTATTTTGAATATTCCAACCACTAACTTGCTGCTATGTTGTTCTCTATATGCATTTTTTCATTGTGGAACTCTCTCTAAAATCTCTTTGGTTCATGTTTCCGTTAGTAGATTAACTGATTTCTCCTAGTTCTTGTATACTCTTCTTTTTTGACCTCACTATTTTCCCATATGATTTTTTTTGGATTTGTTCTACATGTTGTTCCTTTATTGATCTTTGTGTTGTTTTGCATTCTTCATCATACCATGGGTTTGTCAGGAAGCTATGTTTTTCCTTCTTGCATGCATTTAGATCTTCTTGCATGGAGCACATTAGCCTCAACCTCTTATTGAATTCTACCCCACTATCAAGTGCTCTGAGACATTCCCCTTCATGCAGTTTATTATTCAATGTTGTCCTGAAGGCTTGTTGATTTTCCTCTGTCAAGAGGATGTTTTATCTGAAAGACGGTTTACTTTGGTTGACCCATATGCTCATCATGTTGTTTGTCTCTTTGTAATTTGATTTTCATAAAGATTAGGTTGTGCTCTGATTTGAGTTCCACACGAGAGTCTTTTACTTCTAGCCCTTCTATTATAGGCATACATTCTTGCAAGCATATAACGTAGTTGATTACATTATGCCTATTTTAAGTCTTGTATGTATAATTTATTGATTTTTTCCATTTAGTCATACAATTACATATAATTAAGCTATGTATGCTACATAAACCTAATAACTCTTCTCCAAAATGCGTGATAATGCCATGTTTATCATCTAAAACCCTTGTCCATTATTGATTATTCTCTTCTGCCATGCTTAGAGGATTCATATCTAAATCCTTATTGTTTCTTAGAATGTTGGCTTGCTTGTTTGTTAGCTTCCATTAAAATCTCATATTAATAAAATTTGACCGATCTTATTGTAGACCAAAATGTCCTTTGTTAGGGATGAATATGGGTCTTCATGATATAAGTCATGCTTCTTATAGAATTTGGTATGCTTGGGCACAAAATAGTGTGCAACTATGCTAACTTTTATGTCATTTTATATGATTCTTATCTAAATGTACTATTTTTTTTCATCTTATTTTTATATTTTGATATTTCTGCCCCATGATTCCTTTATTAACACCATTATACCCCATTTTCCTTGCCATTCTTTGTTGTTTTTTCCATTATTGTTGCCTTCTTATACCCTTAAAAATCTCTTGCACCTATCATGCTCATGCATTTTACTCAAAATGATTGTTTATCTATCTTTGGTTATGGGTCCTGACCCGTGTCCTCTTCTCCAAGAGTAGCCTCTAAAATTCCAATTTATCATTGTAAAATGCTCTCGGGTGGACCATACTCCCTATTTGTTTGGGGTTTGTCAATTGTGATATAGCCTTTTCCATTATTTAAGTATGCACATATCCCTTCATTCCTTGTTACCCTTGAAACAACCCCCATTTTTTTGGGGAATTGATTTACAGAGTATGAAATAGAATTAAGTATAGAGACCACTTCACAATTACATGAGGCATAACACCTTTGTTCAAATCAACAAGTTAAAGTATAGATACCCATTAAATAGCCGTGGGTCACCATGGACACTTACCTAAGAATAAACACCTCTAGAGGATTCCATAGGGAAGTACGGCTTTACTAGAGTGGTATATATTTTGGGAGGTATTAGTGTATGGGTCCACACTAATAGCCTCTAAAATTTATAAAGTACACGTCTTCTCTATCGGATTGCCTAGGGATCCTCATCCCTACTTAACTATCCAGTTACACACGATGGGTATAGCTGAATAGTTTAGATATTTAGTATGTTTTATTCTTAGTTGGATTATCGATACCATTATATCAATTATCCTAGGTTATTATAGGTGGAGATTTTCAAACCCATATGAACAGAATTTAGAACAACAGATATCACCCTGTTAGCTGTTGATAAGCATGCGATTTAGATAAACAAGAAATTGCATCAAGCCAGCATGAAGGTACTGAAGCAACCCACTAGAAAAACATCATACCAAGCTTTGCTTACTAAGATTTACCATATTCCATGGTTATTAAACAAGTATCACTAAATTACTTCCAAGGGAAAACATCATGAGCTTCAGAGCACTTTACTTTTGTCTAACTTTACCCAAACAAGGTCTATTTCTGGTGCTAGCCCTTTTTGGATCATTATACCATGATCCATAGAAATTAGGGATCATTGCACCATCATTCCTCTACTTGGAAAATGTCTCCCTTTAAGATATATATCAGTATACGAAAATATTTAACATTTGAGTTTAGGAGAGCCACAATGCTCTTATAACAAAGGTGGATCACATCCCGCCAATGAGCATCTATTCTAAAACAAAAAATGTTGGTTCCACCAATATTTAAGGAAAAGATTCACCAAAAATTATTAAGCTTTATTTGTAAACATTAATAATTCAAGCCTAGCTACCAACCATATCTAAAGTATTCTTGCTTCAAGTAGAGGTTCCTAGACAACTTAAGCTGATACTACTCGTAATGATCTCATGTGTGATCACTATTTAGTGTCCTTGCATCATGTTTCCCTCATATTTTTTAATTAAAAACAACCAACATAACTTAGTCAAGATCATTGTGATAGCCTGAAGCATTAATCTGATTTATTAACCATAATATTAAACATTGGGCATTCAGTTAACAACCCTTATTCACTTTTGAAGTCAATCAATCATAAATATGATTAGATATCATAGGGCAATTATTGACCCTCTATGGATATGAGATGAGACTATATTCCAGTCCTCTCCCATCTACTATTCATTGGGTTTATGGCGATTAATAGTCGATCAAATAAATAGACTGCATACATCTAATAGTTGTTATACTACAATGAATGACATCCACCAAAATTTTAGAATCCCATTGTCATTCAATTTATAATAACAAGTCTAGAAACTGAACCACTTTAAAAATTAGGCCTACTTATACCATTTAGTGCTTCTAATTGTAAAAGAACATAGGCTGCATCATTTATTACTAGCAATGTCCAAAATAGTATTTCACATATAAAACCGGTCTAATCAACATAATAGTTTTCGCCTACTTATCCACACAATTCTAAGGTAGTTTAATAAAATGCAACTGATAGTATTTCTTATCCTTATTAAGTAGGAATGGATTGTTTCAGCCCAGCATAATCAAAACCCATTCCAAATGGAACGAATATCAAAAGTATAAAAGACCATCTAAGATGATGCTACACATCAAGGGATTATAGGCAATCCTTGATGTTGGGTCCTCACATAACATTATTGTTCCCTTCATGCATAAGAATCAATGTCATAACTTAATCAACATATGTAAACTAATCCTACACATTAGTTAATTCAGATTCTAGACCATTAGTTAATCCCCATGTACATGATAAGCGATGGGCCTATTTATTGCCTCCTATCCAGCTACCATAACACACGTGAATTTGACATGGCCTATACTACCTCTAATTTTGTCCAAGAATATTTAAAGCAACATGCTTAAAAATTACAACTTCTTATACTACAATACTAGTTATCCATAAGTTGCAATGTTAGGCCAATTGACATACTCAAAGTTTAAATTACCATATATTATAAATCCATCAATTCAGAATTATATATTTCATTACTCCTTTTTATCCATAACAAATTTTTATTATAACATAGCCAATTTTGAACAAAGAATCCAATTTCAAGTAAACTACTATCCAAATAGAGTTTTACCACCACATTTATCACTCTTCTTAAGAAGACAATGGTGGAAAGTAATTATACGCACACCAATAAACAACCATTCAATGAATAAACATATAATGTTGTCTTCAACCTTTTCTCAACATAAGGCAACCCAATGGTTTCATTGAGACAAGAAAAAATTATGCATGTTTGCACAAGAGGACCATCTTTTTTTAATTATTTAGGACTATAACATAGACCAGGTTAATCAATAACTTGATAAGGAAAAATAATCACCATCATTATTCCAAGGACAGAATAGAGTATCCACCTCCAAATAAACATATAAGAAATAAATGATTTAAATGAACACTAATGACAATTAAGCATCTTATAACTCATAACCATGTAAGGATCCTTTATCCACAGTCTTAAATTCATAATAATAACAAATTAAAAGAATTCCATTGCATAATAACAATATTAAATGAAATAATACAATACTAAAATATAACTCAAGTAGGAGCACCAATAGATGTCCAAGCACCAAAACCTAAATAATGAAAATGTTCTACAGCCACGGTAAACCCTCAGGTACAGTCCTATGAGCCTAACCATTGATGGCCCTAACCACCCCAACCATCGGTTCGATGGTGGAGTCTGACCTTCGGGTAGTAGAGGAGGTTATGAACACAACCAAGATATTAAGCCAACGATCAAGAAGGATAGGGACGAAAAAATAGAACCAACCAACATAAATTCATACAAAAAAACAAAGGGTATAACCAAACCACATGACCAACCGCTTCCTAGCAATACCGTACTTCAATGGCAGTTAAGGAAACATGCCTATGCAATAATAGGACCTCTCAGTTTATATGCACAGTTGTGCCAAATAAATTCTAGCAAAATGACAGAGTTCCAACACTCAGGATTGACATAAAGACTATAAAAGAAACAACCAACACAACTCTCATCATTTAAGGTCTCCCAACAAGACTTTAAGACTGATTAAATTGGAAACAAGGGAAGGCAATGACATCAAGAAATTTACAAAAAGAAATGCATGGTCTAAAAATTAAAATAACCCAAAGATCAGTTGTGTATGTTCAGTCCTACATATAAGATTTAGTCATGTAAAGACCATTATACAGGCTACTAAATTAGCATACCCATTCCATGTAGAAATAAATAGTTACATATAACCAATGCCCAACTAGAAATAATCAAATTTCCAATCTTATGCATACTAGCTCACTACAGATCATTCCCATTTGATTAACACAATTTTTCATAACAACACAAGATACCTTCCACATTCATTTTCCAAGCAAGCTATAGGGTCAAGTCCCAATTACAATCTAATTATTTTAACAACCAACAACTATAAACCGGTATAAAAGGGTAAAGTTGAAATAGATTGAACATCTCATTCCTCTTCCATAATACAGGGTTGCACTTATAAGCATCAGGGGAGTTTAGCTCAATCGAGCTTAAATGACAATAAACATGCAAATGATAAACCCCAAAAGAGTACATAACACTCAACTATTACCAATACAAGTCCAAGCAAACACATATAGGGTTTGATTTGAAATTGACAGGGGGGTTCTAGATCGAGCTGAGCTCACTAAAATAGTAAACCCGTATGCCACCCCCAAATTGAATCACAAAAACATAAATGAATAATTATACAAGGGTCCAATAATAACTTGCAGGGTTTAATTTTATCAAAATAGGGTAAAACTAGAAAATCCCAACGAATAAGATAGGGTAAAATCTGAAACCACAATTCCAATCCAATTCGTATTTCCATTTTAACATAAATTTATTTTATTTGCGATGAAAGAAAACCAAATTGAAGATAAATCAATTTAAGATCATTAGGGGTTCATTTAGTGTCTTTGATAAATTAAGGTAGCCATAAAGCACAAAAACCCCAAATGCATCTAGCCAAAATATAAAACATCACTTGCTGCCCAAACACAGTCGACTATTAAGATAAGAGAGCGACCCTGATGTGGATATCACTGCGTTGAAAAACCCCCAATTCTAATCATCACTTGCTTTCTGCTAAGGTACAGTTTGATGTCCTAAGAAGGGAGAGAGATGTGCTATATATTGAAGGGTCAAGGATCCTTCTCTTTTCCCCATGACCATGCCCTTCCTCTCTACTGCGATGCTTGGCTGCCTAACAACCCAACAACACCAACAAAATTTTCTTGACCCATGGTGGTTCAGGCTAGGGTTTTGCCCAAGTAGAGAGTTCAAAATAATGCTCGTAGGGGTTCCTCACCATGGCACTTGCACCAAAAGCCTCCATATTTTTTTGGGTCAACCACTAAACAAAAAAAAAAGAATAGATGTGCCCCTTGATAGCCCATCAACACCCAAAAAATCATCATGCCAATGGTTAGTCAATGTCCCATGCCCCATTCAAGTCATCAAGCCAAAAGATTAAAATCAACCCCCACAAATCATATGCCATGGCCATGGTCAAGTGGCCCATCAAATATGTCATGGGGACCAAGTCTAACCAAGGTGGGTCCAAGAATATCAAAAGAGGTTTGACTAACCAAGCACCCAAGGAGAGTATAACATCAACTTACCATGAGGGGTTAAGTCCCTAAAATATAAAAGAGATCCTGCATAAGCAAAACACATGACTAAACCGACACACAAGAAAGCAAAAATAGATAACTGTGAAAAGGGATGATGGGAGATAAAGTGATATCAACAACATGAACAAAAAAAAAGTCAAGCATGATAATACAACAAGCAGGACTGCATAATAATTATACAAACATCAAAAAACTCCACACTCAAAGACATTACAAAATAAGAACAACATGCAGGGTAAGAACAGATTGATGGCTTATATTTCACATTTTAATACTTGTTAGTTTCAACCCAAGCACTCAATATTCCTCTTTTATTACCTAACTATTGGGATCTAACTCGAACCTAGTTCATATACCTCTATTTATACGGTCACAAAAGGATAGCCTCAACAGTGTCTGAATAATAAAACAATAATGCTAAATAACAATGCAATCTAAGCTGAACATAATAGCAACATGATTAAAATAATCAAGTAAAATCATTAGCTGTAACATAACCATCATAATAATAGATAATCATTATGATAATAGAACATCCAAACATGTAAGTAGAACATCTTGACCTTAATCATACCTGCATCTCATAATCACCAGTCAATCAGTATGAGTAAAACATGTTATAATTGTCTATAAACCTAGCATCTACAATGTCCTGATGACTTTTTTACAACCAAGGAACAATATTACCAAGCTGACATTTTTCTTTTTCTACCATTAGGACAACAACTTCTTCATACTATGTCAAGTTAATGGTTTCTTCTATTAGGTAACATTGCTTCATTAGGACGGTAGAATAGGTGCATTATCCATGGTTTTACATTGGGATGTTCTACAAATATCATAACTTGGTTGAAAATTTTCTTGATCATATGTCTTAAAAGGCTATCAAATTCACATAATTTATCAAAACTAATTATAGATGGGATTACCATCATAATCTATGTTTATTTAATACCAAAATTCCATGATAGAAGCTGTTATTTTTATACTACACTTTTGAATTTAACCACTTTCAACCACTTATGTGGGTGGGCAATTTTTAAACAACATAAGAATGCAACGTTATAAATTGTGGTAGTTATACTCATCTTATCATGCTTTCCACAAGAGTGCCATTAGCATTTTCAAGCATGTTTTATAGGCATTTATCATGCTAAGGGTAGAACTTTCCACCAAATTCTTGCTTTTGAATAACTTACCCTTAACTAGCAGTTTGAAAATGAAACTACTTGAAGGGTCATAACATTTCTATTTTACCTAGATTGTATTAACACATAGACTTGTAACTTACTATCAATAGTTGCAATAGTCTGATCCAACTGGATTTATAACCAGATTTATTGGTTCAAAGTGGAACCCTACACTGTAAGTGTTATGCCACACACATAACCTTAAGAATATTCATTTTAGAATATCGTTCATAAAGGTAATAATCCATAATGTTATGGTTACTCTACGTCATCATCAACCATTTATGGGTTGGTGCAACATCCCACACCAACCATCTTAAACATTAGAGAAGCCATTCCAGGCATAACATGCAACCCTAAGGCTTACAACATGTTATCTTTCACTTGTGAGCTCACACGATGATCCAGGGATCCCAATCCCACCATTTTTAATCAACCATCTGAAGGCATTCACTCAAATTTTATCACTTTTTCAAGAGTTAAGTGGGTACCTAGGATTTTTACACTACCTATCCAAGACTTTACATTGATCTAACTGAGCATCAACATACATTCCAGTCATGCATTTTAACATAATAAAATATTCAATCCAAAATGCTGCTTTTAGGTAAAACAACATTACCTTATTCACCACATGCTTGCACTGACAACTAACTTGAGCATGTACTTTCAACTAGTTCAACGTTACTAATTCTGCATAAAATCTCAATATATAGGACCAAATAGTGCTTCAAAAGTACTCATACAATTTCAGATTACACCATGGTTGTAATCAACCAACCAAATCTAGCACATTAACCCAATAAGCATAATCAACCATTTGCACATAATAGCTAATTGCTATCTTCTCAGAGTTTAACTTCACACCACCCAAGGATGGATAAGCCTTGGAAACAACCTTACCCCAACAAGAGCAACTTAAACATGTTGAGATATTTTAGTCAACTTAATAACACACCCATGACAATAGTGTGATATCATCTCAATTTTTTTGTAATTGAACTTTTATCAAAAGTCATATTTTACATTTGAATCATAATATTTTATTCACAATAACATAATATCATTATAGTGTTGCATTTAGCACACTTTTTATCATTCTCAAATAGAATCAATTGACACCATAATGGTTCTATGATTGAACCGAGATGAAAACATCAACCGTGGTAACTTCCTTTTTGCCAAATTTCATGGCAATAATCATGTTGTCATAAGTTTTATGACTGCAACATGGCTACTAATAATAAGAACATTTTATGCACGTTCTAACAGGGTTCACAAAACCACTTAATAAGTATGGCAGGTGTGAAAATACCGTAATAGTAGGTATTGTCAAACCTACCAACCTACCAACATGTTCCCTCCATTTATCATATATAATGAAAACATCACCAAGACCCAAAATAACCTACTAAGGTATCATTAGCTTTCTGCTTGTGTTAGGCATTGGGAATGCTGGATATAACAAGCTCCAACATTTTCTAAATGTCATGATGGTTAACCATGCCCATCATCTCTTATAACATGCCCAACTCTAGGGGTTTCATGTATATCTTTTTTCAAAGAAAGGGTGTGTTCCAACAAAGTCCATTATTCCATATCCATGCATCCGAGAAAGTTAAAAACAAAGGTTAGTGTCTCATGGATTGGATGGCCTATGGTACTAATAATAAAAAGAAACCCCCCTAAGCTTTTTGACTTGCCCAAACAATTCCATACTATTCACCCCACTAGGCCCTCTAGGTTGAAGTTTAGCCCTTGGTCCTCCCAAGAACATAACATCCTAAGTATCGTATGATGGCTTACTTGTACAAGTCAACCAATATATACTGAATAATTATTAATTTATTCTAAGAGCATAGTTTCGATCACCTATCTCTTATTGACTAGCCCATACAAGCCTATGGGAGGCATGTGACACTAGCCTTGATGCAACTCGAATTAGGAAGGGTTAACTTAACCAAGGCTGGGGTGGATAACAAATTGTTACCTTAGAATTTGTAGACTTTTCATCATAATAAATTTGATAAAATGTATGGATTATACAATACCTCAATATCACAAATCAACATTGCCCTTTTTAGGTTGTAGACCTGAAAGTGCTTTTGGTGCTCAAGACCTTGGATGCCTTGCATCTTATAGTTTATTAGGATTATTAGTATACTATACTTGTTGACAACATAGTGAAACATTGCTTGGTTTGTTGTTACCAGTCTATTTTAGGAGGTGGGATTTCCGATGGTGATGCAAAAGTTCCACCTTGGTTATAAAAACACCAAGGTCATATTTAATTATTCCAACCACTTCTTAATGCATTCTATTTGTATTAACTCACAACATTACATGCAATAACTGCCTATGGCACCTATGCACACCCACTAACTAGCTGGTTATCCCTATTTTTAGCTTGTGGTATTCCTTACAATAGTGGCTCCCATCATATTTTTAGCATGTACAGTCCTTGGTAGGATTATATGAATAACATTCACCGACATGATAGGTATAAGTTAATCATCTCAACATTGATACTCTTGTTAAATCATGTTTTGCTAGACCTTTAGGGTTCAAAGATCTTTAATTGGATCTCATAATTTCTCACAAATCATGTTGTTTTTAGGGTATTTATCATTCTGATTTGATTGTATGAACTTCTTGATCAATGGGGAGGAATTCACAAGCCTTAGATGGCTGCCCGTTCAACTTGAAATATTATCACTTTGGCATTTTCGTCATGCATATAACTCACATGAAACAACAAATTCAACAACTTATCCTTTCACATAGAATGATCATGTTCTCTTGCTTCAATTTTTGAAATCAAATATTTCTATTTTCATAATTTAACACTTAAGTACCTCTTATAATACAAGGATGATTCTACCCTGGAGTGAGAGTTTCAACCAATGATAGACTACCATTCTTCTTTCACGCTAGATGGTAAGCTATGAACATTAGAACAATTTTGAAATTACATAACCATATAAAGATGGTTCCATCAGATTCTTCACCTAAAGTGAGTAGTGAGGGCTTTTTTAGCTCCTTCATGTTTGGTTCAAACTCAATTGAAGGTGTCTTCTTGAACACTTTCTCTTCCATTTGACCATATTCCAATCGAGCAATCCTTCATGATAAATACCATTCAAGATTATTCAATCTAGGTTTTCTAATTTTTAGTCTTGCCTTGTAGGGTACCTCAAGCCATTAGGATCCCATTGAAGACCTCATTTTGCTTATCAATGGGGCTACCCCTGATTGTATTGGGTTAAGAACTACCCAGTTGCTATTGGTAATGATAATTTATGAGTTATCCTATTTTATATTTAACATTTCAGGTATCTTGGCCTCTATATTCTCCCTCTTATCAAGTCATCCTTTTCCTAGTTACAACCCACCTGAGTACCACAAGAGATATTCATCTTATTTCCCATGGAATAATATTCCTGGTAGGTTGTAGATTACAATAATTCTTTTCGAGAGTTCCCTTTTAGAGTAGCAACCCTGCTCTGATACTAGATGAGACAACCCAAAAAAAATTGGGAATTGCTTTACAGAGTACGAAACAAACTACGTATAGAGCCCACTTCACAACTACATGAGGCATAACACTTTTGTTCAAATCAACAAGTTAAAGTATAAATACCCATTAACCAGATATGGGTCACCATGGACACTTACCCAAGAACAAACACCCATAGACTATTCCATAGAGAAGTACAACTCCACCAGAGTGGTATATAGTTTGGGGGTATTAGTGTATGGGTCCACACTAAAAGCCTCTAAACTTTATAGAGCACACATGTCTTCTCTATCAGATCACCTAGGTATCCTCATTTCTACTTAAGTATTTGGTTACATAAGGTGGTTATGGCTGAATAGTTTAGAGATTTAGAATGTTTTGTTCTCAACTGGGGTATCGATACCATTATATCCATTATCCTAGGTTATTATAGGTAGAGATTGTCAAACCCATAGGAATAAAATTTAGAACAATAAATATCACCATGTTAATCATTGATAAGTGTGTAATTTAGATAAATAAAAAATTGTATCAAGCCAATGTGAAGGTATTAAAGTAACCCACTAGAATAACATCATATCAAGCTTTGCTTACCAACATTTACCATATTCCATGGTCAGTAAACAAGTATCACTGAATTAATTCTAAGGTAAAACACCATGAGATTCAAAGCACTTTACTCTTGTCAAGCTTTACCTAATCAAGGTCTATTTTTGGTGCTAACCCTTTTTGGATCATTATACCATGATCCATAACAATTAAGGATCATTGCACCATCATTCCTATACTTAGAAAATGTCTCTTTTTAAGATATATATCATTATATAAAAGTCTTTACCATTTGAATTTAGGAGAGCCACAAGGCTCTTATAACAAAGGTGGATCACATCCCACTAATGAGCATATGTTCTAACACAATAAATGTTGGTTCTACCAACATTTAAGGAAAATATTTACCAAAATTATTAAGCTTCATTTATAAACATTAGTTATTCAAGTCTGGATACTAGTCATATCCAAAGTATTCTTGTTTCAAATAGAGGTTGCTAGACGACTTAAGGTGATACTACCCATAATGATCTCATGTGTGATCACTATTTAGGGTCCTTACATCATGTTTCCCTCAGATCTGCTAATTAAAAACAACCAACATAACTTAGTCAAGATCGTTATGATAGCCTTAGGCATTAATCTAATTTATTAACCATAAGACCAAACATTGGGCATTGTAGTTAACAACCCTTATTCACTTTTGAAGTCAATCAATCATAAATATGATTAGCTATCATAGGGAAATTGTTGACCCTCTGTGGATATGAGATGAGACTATATTCCAATCCTCTCCCATCCACTGTTCATCAGGTTTATGGTGATTAAAAGTTGATCAAATAAAAATATTGCATACAACTAACCATTTTTATACTCCAATGAACAACATCCACCAATATTTTAGAATTCCATAAAGTCATTCAATTTATAATAACAATTTTATAAACTGAACCACTTTAAGAATTTGACCTACATATACCATTTAGTGCTTATAATTGAAAAAGAACACAGACTGCATCATTTATTACTAGTTGCCACCTAATTATCCACATAATTATAAGGTAGTATAATATAATGAAACTGATAGTATTTCTTATCCTTTTAAAGCAAAAATGGATTGTTTCAGCCCAACATAATTAGAACCCATTTTAGATAAAAAAATTTCAAAAGTATAAAAGACCTCTAAGATGATGCTATTCATCGAGGGATTATAGGCAATCCTTGACATTGGGTCGTCACATCATATTATTGTTCCCTTCATGCATAAGAATCAATGTCATAACGTAATCAACAGATGTTAACTAATCCTACACATTAGTTAATTCAGATTCTAGACCATTAGTTAATCCCCATGTACATGATCAACTATGGGCCTATTTATTGCCTCCCGATCAGCTACCATAACACACATGAATTTGACATGGCCTATACTACCTCCAATTTTGTCCAAGAATATTTAAAGCAACATGCTTAAAAATTATAGCTTCTTATGCTACAATACTAGTTATCCATAGGTTGCAATGTTAGGCCAATTGACATACTCAAAGTTTAAATTACCACATGTTAGAAATCCATCAATTCAGAATTATATCTTTAATTACTCCTTTTTATCCATAACAAATTTTTATTATAACATAGCTAATTTTGAACAAAGAATCCACTTTCAAGTAAACTACTATCCAAATAAAGTTTTACCACCACATTTATCACTCTTCCTAAGAAGATAATGGTGACAAGTAATTAGACACACACCAATAAACAACCATTCAACAAATAAACATATAATTCTTCCCTCAACCTTTTCTCAACATAAGGCAACCCAATGGTTTCATTGAGACAAGACAAAATTATGCATGTTTGCACAAGAGAGACTATCTAGATTTAATTGTTTAGGACATATAACTTACACCAAGTTAATCAATAACCAGATAAGGAAAAATAATCACTATCATTGTTCCAAGGACAAAATAGATTATCCACCTCCAAATAAACATATAAGAAATAAATGATTTAAATGAACACTAATGACAATTAAGCATCCTTTAACTCATAACCATATAAGGATCCTTTATCCAAAACCTTAAATTCATAATAATAACAGAGTACAATAATTCCACTACATAATAAAAATATTAAGTAAACAATACAATACTAAAATAAAACTCAAGCAGGGACACCATCAGATGTTTTAGTACCAAAACCCAAATAACAAAAATGTTCTGCAGCCAGGTTAAACCCTCAGTTATAGTCCTATGATCCCAACCATCGGTGAAACTAACTATCCCAACCATCAGTTCAATGGTGGAGTCTAAAATTCAGGCATTATAGGAGGTTATGAGCACAACCAAGATATTAATCCAATGGTCAAGAAGGATAGGGCCTAGAAAATAGAACTAACTAGCATAACTTCACTCAGAAAAACAAAGGGTAGAATGAAACCACATGACCAACCACTTATTGGCAATACCATGCTTCAATGGTAGTTAAGAAAGCATGCCTTCACAATAATAGGACCTCTCAATTGATATGCATAGTTGTACCAAAGAAATCTAGCAAATTGACAGAGTTTCAACACTAAGGTTTGACATAAAGATTATAAAATAAACAACCAACATGACCCACATCATTTGAGGTCTCCCAACAAGACTTTAAGACTAATAAAATCTGAATTAAGGGAAGGTAATGGCATCAAGCAATTTACAAAAAGAAATGCATAGTCTGAAAATTAAAATATCCCAAAGATCCGCTGTGTATGTTCAACCATACATATAAGATTTGGTCATGTAAAGACCAACATACAGGCTACTAAATTGGCATACCCATCTTGTGTAAAAATAAATAGTTACTCACATCCAATGCCCAATTGGAAGTAATCATGTTTCTAATATTATGCATACTAGCTTGCAACAAATCATTCACATTTGATCAACATAGTTTTTCATAACAACACAAGACAACTTCCACATTCTTTTTCCAAGCAAGTTACAGGGGTCGTGTCCCAATTGCAAGCAAATTTTTTTTAACAACCAACAACTATAAACTAATATAAAAGGGTAAGGTTGAAACATATTTAACATCCCACTCCTCCTCCATAATACAGGGTTGCACTTATAAGCATTAGGAGAGTTTGGCTCAACTAAGATTAAATGATAATAAACATGCATATGATAAACCCTAAAAGAGTACATAACACCCAATTATTACCAATACAAGTTTAAGAAAACACATATAGGATTTGATTTGAAATCAACATGGGGGTTCTAGCTTGAATCAAGCTCACTAAAATGGTAAACCTGTATGCCACCCATAAATTGACTCATAAACACATAAAGGAAGAATTATTGAAGGTTCTAAAAATAACTTTTAGGGTTTAGTTTTATCACATTAGGGTAAAACTAGAAAATCCCAATGACTAAGATAGTGTAAAATCTAAACCCATAATTCCAATCCAATTCATATTTACTTTTTAACATAAATTTCTTTTTTTATATAATGAAAGGAACCAAATCTAAGGTAAATCGATTTAAGATCATCGGGTCATTTAGTTCTTTGATAAATCAAAGTAGCCATTCCACACAAAAAACCCAAATACATCTAGCCAAAATATAAAACATCACATACTTGTTGCTCATATGTAGTCATCTGCCAAGAGAAGAGAGCGAGCCTTATGTGGAGATGGCTAGGTTGAAAAACCTTCAATTCTAATTGTCACTTTCTTTCTGTTAAGGCATTAACTATTTTCCTGAGAAGGGAGAGAGATGTGCTAAAGATTGAAGGGTCAAATATCTTTCTCTTTGCCCCACGGCCATGCCCTTCCTCTTTGCCACCATGCTTATCTGCGCAACAACCCAACACCACCAATGAAATCTACTTGACCCATGCTAGTTTAGCCTAGGGATTTGCCCAGGCAGAGAGCTCAAAACCATACCCGTAGGGTTCACCACTATAGCACTTGCACCTATAGCCTCCAACTTTTTTTTGGGGTCAACCACCAAACAAAACAAAAGAATGAATACACCCCCCGATAGTCCATCAACCCCCAAAACATCATCATTTCAATGGTTAGTCAATGTCCCATGCCCCATTTAATTGATCAAGCTAAAAGACTAAAATCAACCCCCACAAATCATATGCCACGACCAAGGTCAAGTGGCCAATTAAATATGTCATGGGGACTAAGTCTAAACAAGGTGGGTCCAAGCATATCATAAAAGGTTTGACTAAGCAAGCACCCAAGGAGATTCTAACATGAACTTGCCATGAGGGGTGAAGTCCCCAAAACATAAAAGAGATCCCACATAAGTAAAACACATGAATAAAATTGACACTTGAGAAAGTAAAAATAGATGATTGCTAGAAGGGACGATGGGAGATAAAGCGAGATCAACAACATGAACAGAATAAAGGACAAACATGATAATACAATAACAAGTAGGACTATATAATTATTGTACAAACATCATTGGACTCCACACTTGAAGACATTACAAAATAAGAATAAGAAGCAGAGTATGAAAAGATTGATGGCTTATATTTTACATTTCAATACTTGTCGATATCAACTAGAGTTCTCAAGATTCCTCCATTATTACCCAACTATCAGAATCCACCTTGAACCTAGCTCATATACCCCTATTCCTATGGTCATAAAAGGAGAACCTCAACAATGTCTGAATAATAAAATAATAATGCTAATAATAATAAAATCTAAGCAGAACATAATATCAACATGATTAAACCAATCCATTAAAATCATCAGCTACAACATAAAACTAATAATAATAGATAATCGTAATGATAGTAGAACATACAAACCTGTCAGGAGGACATCTCAGCCATAATCATACCTGCATCTCATAATCACTGGTTAATCAGGATGAGTAAACCATGTTATAATAGTCTATAAACTTAGCATCTGCAATGTGCTTTGCAGTCGATTTATGATAGCCCTCTCTTTTTCCCACTCATTTCTCTCCTGTAGTTGTAGAAAGGTTAAGTCTTCATCTAGGTAGTAGTGTGAGCCGCTCAACAAGCTTTTATTTCTTATTACTCTTGGTTTATCTTCAAAGTTCACTGTTGTGACTCAAATAGTTCTATCTCTTCCTTCCTCTCTCAACTTACTCTACTTGCTTGTTTGATCTAACCTTTTCATTATAAGCAGCCTGAAAGAAAGTCACTTGCAAGGTTGCTTGTATTCTCTCCTTTTGCATAGTATTTCAACACTTTATTGATTATATTTTATAATTTATTGCATCGTTCTCTTTCTTATATAATTTGAATTTTAACTTGCCTCTCTATCAATTCCTTTTGCTTGTTCGTTGGTTCTTTTGCTACTTGTGCCCATGTTTTAGTATCAACTAGTTTATTTTGTAGCTCATTTTCTTTTGTTTCCATGCTATGAAGTGAATCTTGTACTTATTTTATCTGTGTTACACTTGTTTTTTCTTCCTCTACCTTAACATTTGTTGGAGTGTGAATGGCTTATTTGAGGGCATGCCATTCATGTTATCCAACAATCACAAGATTTTAAAGTTTTGCCACTTGTGTTTTGAGTATGATGTTGTCTTCTTATCACATTTGCTTTGAATTTACCACCCCTTCCATATTAATATATTTTATTTTCTCCCTTGCTTCCATATTTTCTAGTCTCTCTTTTAAACTCATTGGCTCTTGCACATAAAGCTTCAATAACTAAATGAGTTGAGTTATTGTGGGGATAGATGTTTTCTCACTAGTTTGAAACTCATCTTGGTGACATTATAATAGAAGAGGAAGCCTTTGTCACGTATATGTATTTACTTACTAAACATGCCATGTTTATTTTCTAGTTGAATATAACTCATAATTAAAGACATTTTTACATCATGGTGGAAATATATTTATTCATGGAAATTCTAGCTTTATTACTTTCAGTCCTACTTAATAGTGGATTCCATTGTCTTCCATCTGATGTTTTTGGAAGTTAAGACAAAGGTTATATACATATTTAGAAGTTTTGTTCCTAAGTGGAAAATATAACACTCCCAACTTGCACAACTACAACCAAATGCCTTTGTTTTATCGACTTAACTACAATTAACTTTTCAAATTCTCTCATATTCAAATGCCTTGAAATTTTTTTTGGGGATGGACAGGGGAGCAGGAAAAGATGAAAACATGTAAAAAATTTCTCCCTTCCCAACACAATGGAGGGGTGTGGATATTTGGTTTCCCATTATATGTTGTTCCCTGATCATTCAAGTGACATTTATTCCTCCCCTAGGTTATTTTATAAGGAAAAAAAAAATATTTTTAATTAATTTTTTTGGGAGCATATCTACCATAATATAATAATGAAGCCCAATCTTAAACATCTCAAGTCTCCTATAATTTTTAGGATATAAGAGGTGGAGTATTATATGTGTAGGGATATAATATTATAATGTATATGAGGTGAATTTGTGGCTCATGTGAGTAATCTTTTCAAGTCATTCATTTCTTAAGGAATATTATATGGTGTAATCTTACTTTAATTTTTTTTCATTTTTAGTATGTTCAAAATATATTGTGCATGTGATTTATATTAATATTCTATAATATTTCTATTAATTAGTATTTTAAAACATAAATACAACTAATTATAAATTGTTTATTACAATATTTATATTAATTAAATATTTTTTAACATAAATTTAATTACTTCTAAATTATATCCTGGTTAAAGCTTGGTAGTTTCTTTGCCACCTTAAGGATTGGAAAGGGGAGTATTGCTTTTGCAAGGCGAATGAGGTAGATAATTTTATAGCCAATTCAAGGATTGACCAAGTGGAAGGAATTCAAATCGATAATTTTAAAGAAAGGTGGCTTGATATAGATGGGATATAACTCATACTGAGATATAATGATTAGCGTAGTTTGTGGTTGGTATGTAGATCGTGTTAGGTTGTGGAGCTAAAAGCTTTAACCTTTGCAAACTGAGGAACAGATGGTTGCTGAGTTCCAGAGGAACCGGCGTCGGCAGCAGGACCGACGTCGGCAGAGTCCAGTGCAGAAGGCCACCGGCGACGGCAGGAAGTCGGCCGACGTCGGCAGAACCAGACAAGCAGGGACCGACGTCAGTCGCCTGTGTGTTCCAGAACTGCCCGTTTCACGGACAGTTAGTTAAGTGAACGAAGAGTTTGCATGTTGAGACCAGTTAGAGTCTTGGGCTGCGAGGATAATTGTCTAAATTAAGAGTCTAAGTTAGTGTTTGAGTTAGGGATCTATTTATAGACCCATTGGCATGTATTGTTAAAAGGCATGAGATAGAAAGGAAGAGTTCCTTCTAGTTGTATGATCTGTGAGTTGTAGGTTGTTGCAAGCTCATTGGTGATCTACATGTAAGTTTGGTCTTTGAATTGCAGGTTGCAGGTTCATGAGAGATCAGCTTGAAGTGCTATAGAGTGCTTGGTGTACCGGCAGGGTTATTACTGACTGGTTGGTGAGGTGAACACCAATTCTGTGTGTGAGTTGGTTGTTGGGACCATTTTTTTTGTGTAGGAGAGTGTGTGTGAGAAGAATTACTGTACACTTGAGGTGTGGTGAATCTCTGTAAGGTGAAAGAGTGTGGCGGCTCTTTGATGTATTCTTTTCTGTATAGTGTTAATACAAGATAGTGTATTGTCTCTCATATTCTGTGCTATTGGTGAATTCTAGTTACTTGTGTTTCTGGTTATTTCCGCATATTCAATTGCTTATATTTTGGTAATCATACTGTGCTCTTTCTGAGGAGCAAGATCCTAACAGGTGGAATTAGAACAGGTGTGTTTGTTCTTGGATTTATCTTCCACCCCATCCCAACAAGTGGTATCAGAGCTTTTGGTTGGGATACTAACAGATTGGTGTAGATCTGGATAGTGTGTTTTGATTACAGGTTACTCACAGGGTTTCGTTTGAGTGGGAGTTGAGCAATGGCAGATAACAGTCAACTACGAATGGAAAAGTTTAATGGCAAGAACTACCAATTATGGAGGATGCAGATTGAGGACTATCTATATCAGAAAGATTTGTACTTACCATTGGGTGGGGTTACTAGCAAACCCTTGGATATGAAAGATGAAGAATGGGAGGTTCTTGATCGGAAGGCTCTGGGATCTATTAGATTGAGTCTTGCATCATCTGTGATTTTTAGCTTATCACAGTGTAAGACAACGGTGGAGTTGATGGAATCTTTGGCAAATTTGTATGAAAAACCCTCGGCTTCTAATAAGGTATTTCTTATGAAGCGTTTATTTAATTTGCAAATGTTGGAAGGTGGATCTGTTCATAGCCATCTTAGTGATTTCCATGGTTTGGTAAACCAATTAAGTTCAGTGAATATTGTATTTGATGATGAACTTAGAGCTCTCTTAATCTTGTGTTCATTACCTGAAAGTTGGGAAGGTTTGGTAATGGCAGTTTCTAATACTGTGTCTCCTTCAAAAGTCTTAAAAGTGGATGATGTTGTGAGTGTAATCTTGAATGAAGAGATACGCAGGAAAAGCACAGGTGAATCATCTGGAGATGCTTTGAGTGTTGAAGGAAGAGGAAGGCCAAGAGAGAAGACAGAGCGTGGGAGATCAAGGTCAAAGATAGGCAAGAGATCCAAGTCCAGGTATGGCAGATAACCTGCTAGAAGTGTGGAAAGCAAGGGCACTTAAAGAGAGATTGTAGATCGGGTACAGATCAGCATGAAGAACATGAAGAAGAAGCAGATGTTGCGAGTTACGTTGCACATGATGCTCTGATATGTTCTTTGGATAAAGTAGAATCTTGGGTTTTAGATTCTGGTGCCTCTTTTCATGCATCTCCACATAGGGAATTTTTTCATGAGTATGTCCAGGGAGACTTTGGAGAAATTTGTGTAGGGGATGGAAAGCCTTGTCAGATTGTTGGCAAAGGTAAAGTGAAGCTGAAATTGCAGATAGGTGACACATGGGTGTTAAAGGAGGTCATGCATGTCCCAGTTCTGAAGCAGAATCTGATTTCTGTTAGAAGTTTGGGTGAAGAGGGTTGCACAGTAACTCTCACAGCGGACTCTTGGAAGGTTACCAAGGGTACACTTGTTATAGCTAGAGGTAAGAAAGTAGGTACACTTTATCTATCTACTTGTTTTATTGATTCTCTTTCTGGGTTATCTACTTCAGCTGTAGATTCGGAGATGTGGCTTAATAGGCTTGGTCACATAGATAAGAAGGAGATGCTGGTTCTTGAGTCAAAGAATATGCTTTCAGATCTGGAAGGCATGGATCGTGGTTTCTGTATGCAGAAGAAGGTAAAGTTTCTTGAGGAATCTGATGTTAGTGACAAGAACATGAAAGCCTTGGTTTTCAAGGAGAAAGTGACGGACAGAGTTCAGCACAAGGTGCAGAGGAATTCTGAGCAGAGCAAGGGTGATTTGGACAAGGGTTTGATCCAAAAGGAGCTCGCAGGAAAAATTTAGGTCTTACAAGAAAAACACAGAGACCGACGTCGGCAGGAAAACCGGCGTCGGTGTCCAGACAGGGACCGACGTCGGCTATGTGCAGCCCGACGTCGGTGACTCGGGGCAGACAGAGACCGGCGTTGGCCAGGGGAAACCGACATCGGCAGAAAGGCAGTCGCAGGAAACCGACATCGATCGGCTGTAGACTGAGATGTGACCAGCATCGGTCACTGAGATGAATTTTGGGTGGACAGCGTGTTGTCATGGAGTCTCAAGCGCCCATATGGAGGACTGAAGGTGTAAGTAAGTTCTTAAATTCGTCATTTCCCTTCTTTAAACTACTTGTTGCTCACTTATGGCATAGGACCAAGAAGTTATTAAAGAAGCAGAACAGGTAGATCCAGGAAACAGTGGGAGCTAGACATGGATGAGGATGTGATTCCTTGAAGGAGAACCAAACAGGTGTTTTGGGTAGAGTGGCCAGCTGGAAGTAAGCACTGAGAGACGAATGGATGTTCGGGATGAAGAAGAGCGGAAATGGATACGTGAGATGGAAGATCAGGGTATATGATCTTGTATTAGCTGCAGGGCAATGGAGGTTTGATCATTGTGTTTATCTTTACCAGGTTGGATAGTATTAGCTACACTATCCTATTTTCTATATGATGTGCTTGTTGCAGGGTTACATATATAGGTATTGCTGAACTAAAGGTAAAGCTAGTTCAGGTGTATGTCATGGAGAATCTGGGAGCAGCAAGATTCTTTGGCATGAGTGTGTTCTAGAGACATGGAGGTCTTGTTGACTTTGTTTCAGGATGATTGTGTGAAACCGGTTAGCACGCCGATGGTTAGACAGTTCACAGAACAGGTGTCTTGATTCACATAATGAGGTTGAGTGCATGGTATGTACTAAACCTGAGTTTTCCCATGCAGTGGGAGTTGTCATAAGTTTGGAGTCAATCTGGGAAAGTAATACTGAAGGGCAGTTCAGTGGGACCAGCAGCAGGTGCACATGCTATGCAGGGTCAAGTTCTTTTTCTACATGGTTGTAGATGCGGATGTGGCAGGTAATTTGGATGACAGTTTTTTGCACCACAGATTTTATGGTGGTTGGTCTTCAAGAGTGATCTTGAGGAGGGATACATAGCCAAGGGAACAAACTAGATGGTGTACAGGTACAGGTACAGGTTGCAGCTGTTTATCTCCAAGTGGGAGATTGTTAGGTTGTGGAGCTAAAAGCTTCAACCTTTGCAAACTGAGGAACAGATGGTTGCTAAGTTCCAGAGGAACCGGTGTCGGCAGCAGGACTGACGTCAGCAGAGTCTAGTGCAGAAGGCCACCGGCGACGGCAGGAAGTCGGCCAACGTCGACAGAACCAGACAAGCAGGGACCGACGTCGGTCGCCTGTGTGTTCTAGAACTGCCCGTTTCATGGACAGTTAGTTAAGTGAACGAAGAGTTTGCATGTTGAGAGCAGTTAGAGTCTTGGGCTGCGAGGATAATTTTCTAAATTAAGAGTCTAAGTTAGTGTTTGAGTTAGGGATCTATTTATAGACCCATTGGCATGTATTGTTAAAAGGCATGAGATAGAAAGGAAGAGTTCCTTCTAGTTGTATGATCTGTGAGTTGCAGGTTGTTGCAAGCTCATTGGTGATCTACATGTAAGTTTGGTCTTTGAATTGCAGGTTGCAGGTTCATGAGAGATCAGCTTGAAGTGCTATAGAGTGCTTGGTGTACCGGCAGGGTTATTACTGACTGGTTGGTGAGGTGAACACCAATTCTGTGTGTGAGTTGGTTGTTGGGACCATTTTTTTTGTGTAGGAGAGTGTGTGTGAGAAGAATTACTGTACACTTGAGGTGTGGCGAATCTCTGTAAGGTGAAAGAGTGTGGCGGCTCTTTGATGTATTCTTTTCTGTATAGTGTTAATACAAGATAGTGTATTGTCTCTCATATTCTGTGCTATTGGTGAATTCTAGTTACTTGTGTTTCTGGTTATTTCTGCATATTCAATTGCTTATATTTTGGTAATCATACTGTGCTCTTTCTGAGGAGCAAGATCCTAACAGGTGGAATTAGAACAGGTGTGTTTGTTCTTGGACTTATCTTCCACCCCATCCCAACAGATCGGGGATGGGGGGGCCTCTTTCTAATGATAAAGGCATTTATTTTTTGGCATGGGAATCGACTCACTTTTTTTTGTGGCATGGGAGATCTGCCTATATTTTTTGTGGGATCTATTGGTGGTGGTAGCTTATGGTGTCATCACATTTTGATCAGCTCTTGGTTCGAAGCTAGTGGGCAAAAGGTGACAAGTGAGGAAATGGAGAAAGCCCTGGTAGAAGCGGTAGTGTGGTAAAATTTTTTTGGTAGTAACCCTAAAAGGGATATGGGTTTCATGGGGTCAGTCTCAACTTTTAGACTGCAACACATCTTTTGGGCACCTTTGCCTAACATTATAGAGGTTGTGACATGAATAGTTGGGGTGGAAGAGATAAGTCTTAGCATACATTAGAGATTCAATTTAGAAGTGGCCACTTTCTTTGCCAAAAATCTTCTAATGCTGGTTTCTAACAAAGGTTTGGAGAAGGAGGTGGTTGAATTTTTCATCAAACCAGAATATAGGTTGAACCTCTTTACTAAGATGGAACTGGTTGACTTTGGTTTGTTTAAGGAATTGCCTTTTTTTAGAAAAGATGACCTTAGTTTCATCCACGTCGCTATTTTTAAGATCTTGGAAGATCATTTTGATAAGGCTCTCAACTTTTTTGAAGAATTGGTTTGTTTTTGTTTGGCTGAGTAGGATGGTGACTCTGAGAAAAAGGTGGTTCTCCCTGAGGTGTCTTTGCTCAAAGTCCCACCGCTAGTCTTGGAGGTTTGGAGAGTTGATTGGCATTCACCATTGAATATTAAAGTAGTAAAATACCTCTTTCAAGGTTTCAACAAAGGTAAAATTTTGCCCTTGCTTTGGTTTGGAAAATAAGAAACAGTGGGTATCTAAATCTTCCAGTCCATCTAGTCTAGTGTTTGGCACTAGGAAACTTGAAGGTTAAGGGTAGAGTTGTCAGGATCTTGCTCCACCAAAAGAGCACAATATGATTACCAAACTAGGCAACTTAATATGCAGAAATAAACCAGATTCACCAAGTAACTAGAATTCAGAATAACACATGATATGAGAGACAATACACAAATTGTATTAACACTTTATACAGAAAAGAATACAATAAAGAAGATGCTACTTCTTCTCCACCACCTTACAGAGGTTTCCCACACCTCAAGTGAACAATAAATCTTCTCCCCAAAGCTCTCCCTCTCAGGTCCCAACACACAACTCAAATACAGAGTTGGTGTTCACCTCCTGTGCTCCATGCACACCACAAGTGCTCCACGCACTCCACAAGTACTCCACGTACTCCACAAGTACTCAAGGTACTTCAAGTAGATCTCCCATGAACCTGCAATAACCTGCACTTCAACAGACCATACTTATGGAAGGTACTCCCTTGCCTTCCTCTTTGCTCTATCCGAGTACACACCTTTACTCCAAGTAGATCTTCCCTGATACTGCTCCCTGTTGTGTTGCTGTCTATATGATCCTGCACACCTGCAAATCAAACACGGTTCTGCACACCTGTGAACCTTGACCTTGCACACACATACACCTGCAGATCAATGATCTTACTTACCATGTAGATCACTCTACACCCTGAAGAACCCTTGTCCTTGCCTCACCAAGTCCTTATGATTCTCCAACCAGTACCAAACTTAGCACTGATAGGGAACTAGGAGGAACACCCTTACTCACTTCACACACAGAAGGAGCAAACTTTGCTCAACTCAAACTAGAACACTTTTCCAATACAACCATGAGTCTATTATATAGATCTCATCTAAACAATAATTAGACATCTAATTACAATAATTAGATCCGCAGCTCTCAGTCTAAAAATAGCTCTAATCATGCAAACACTTGGTTCGTCAGCTAACTGCCCGTAATAAGCTCGCAGTCGAACCACACAGGCGACCGACGTTGGTCCCTGTCTGCCTGGAGGTGACCGACGCCGGTCGATCCCTGACCGATGTCAGTTGCTTCTCTTCAGTATCTTGCCGACGTCCGCTGATCAGACCGACGCCGGTTTCTCTGCAACTCAGCAACCCTCAGCAACCTCCTCTCTTGTTTGCATCAGTGAAGCTTTTAGCTCCACAACCTAACAATCTCCCACTTGGAGATAAACAGCTGCACTGTACCTATACCTGTACCCCGTCTAATCTATTTCTTGGTTTGTATCCCTCTTCAAGCTCAATCCTGAAGACAACCCACCACACAACCTGTGATGTACCTCCTATCATCCGAGTACCTTGCCGCATCTGAACCTACAAACACATGTAGTGAAGTCCTGACCCTGCATAGCATGAATCCCTACTGCCGGTCCCTCTCAAATACCTGAGAACCCACTTCTCTGAATTGGCTCTTAACTCTCTGACAGCTCCCACTACATGGGAAAACTCAGGTCTATACTAGACCTCATGTGATTTCGGACACTGTACCTGTCCAACCCTTAGTGTGCTCTGGCTCTGCACCCTGAATCTTGCCAACACTTGATTCACATCAGCTCCCACTCGAGACAAAATCAACCTGTGATCTCCATGTCTCCCATGTCAAAGAATTCTGCTGCTCCAAACTCCTCATGACATGACACTGAACTAATCTTACCCTTAGCTCAATGAAACCCTGTATGTACAAACCTGCTAGCAAAACATACCATCCACATACAGCAACAGAATGATGTCGCGACTCATCATCCCCCTGGTAAGACAAAACCACAGTAGTTACCCTGACACTGACTGAAGCCATGCTTTGTCCTCCACCTGTCAAAACCTGTACCACTGTCCTACAGCTCCTCAAGACCGTATACCTGGTCTTCTGTCTCACGTATCCGTTCTCTCTATTCTTTAACTAAGGTATCCATTCGTCTCTGTGCTTCCATCCAGCTGGCAATCCTACCAAAAACACCTGTTTGGTTCTCCTCCAAGGAATCACATCCTCATCCATGCTGAGCTCACACCTGTTTCCTGGATCCTTCCTGCTATACAATCAGCAACAAGTATAAAGAAGAGGAACAATGAATTTGAGGGCCTACTTACGTCTTCAGTCCTCCGTATGGGTGTTTGAGACTCCTTGACAGCGTGCTGTCCACCCAAAATCCATTATAGTGACCGACCTCAGTCACTCCACAGTCTGCATCTGACCGACGTCGGTTCCCATGCGTCTGTCCCTGACTACCGACCCTGCGGTGTCCCTTCTGCCGACGTCAATTCTCTGACTGACATCGGTCTTACATACTGCCGACATCGGTCCCATTACCGATGTCGATCTTACCCTGCCCGACATCGCCGGCTTCAGTCTGCACATGACCGACATCAGCACCTGTCTGTTCGATGCCGATTCTTCCTGACTGACACCGATATCTGTGTTCGCCTGTGAGTGATGACTTTTTACCCGCGAGCTCCTTTGAATCAAAACCCATGTCCAAACTGCCCTGCTCAAAAGTATCCAACCACATCCACTGGGTTCTGTCCGCCATCTCCTCCATAAACACCAAGGCTTTCCAGTTCTTAAGCCTGTCAAATATATCTGTCTTCCACTTAAGAACATGCATCTCCTTCCTGCTCATGTGACCAAGCCTACGAAGCCACGTCTCCACAACAAAAGAAGAATCAGTAATATAAACAAGTAGATAAAGGGTACCTATTTTCTTACCACCAGCTAATTCAAGTGCATCCGCTGTGAGAGTTCTTGTGCATCTCTCATCACCCAATCTTTCTGAAGAAATTAGCCATATCTCCAAACCTGGGCCCTGCATGAACTTCATCAACCCCTGTGTGTTGGCCGCCTGCAATTTCAGCTTCACTTCCCCTTTGCCAATTCTTTGGCAAGGCTCACCAGCTCCTCTACCTAGGGCTGCATGGAAAGAGGCAACTGAATCTTTTATCCAAGATTCAACTTTATCCAAAAAACCTCCTAGAGCATCCTGTGCAACAACACCTGATACATCTGCTTCTTCAGTCTCTTCATGCTGATCTGCTACCAACCAACAATAATCTTTTACCTGCTCTTTCTTTCCATAGGACCGTGAGTGACCATATGTGCTTTTCAACTCCTCCATTCTTAGCTTACTTTCATCTGCCATTGCTCTACTCCCACTCAATCAGATACCCTTGAGAGTGACCTGTAATCAAAACACACTACCTAGATCTAAACCAATCTATTAGTATCCCAACCAAAAGCTCTGATACCACTTGTCAGGATCTTGCTCCACCAAAAGAGCACAATATGATTACCAAACCAAGCAACTTAATATGCGGAAATAAACCAGATTCACCAAGTAACTAGAATTCAGAATAACACATGATATGAGAGACAATACACAAATTGTATTAACACTTTATACAGAAAAGAATACAATAAAGAAGATGCCACTTCTTCTCCACCACCTTACAGAGGTTTCCCACACCTCAAGTGAACAGTAAATCTTCTCCCCAAAGCTCTCCCTCTCAGGTCCCAACACACAACTCAAATATAGAGTTGGTGTTCACCTCCTGTGCTCCACGCACACCACAAGTGCTCCACGCACTCCACAAGTACTCCACGTACTCCATAAGTACTCAAGGTACTTCAAGTAGATCTCCCATGAACCTGCAATAACCTGCACTTCAACAGACCATACTTATAGAAGGTACTCCCTTGCCTTCCTCTTTGCTCTATCCGAGTACACACCTGTACTCCAAGTAGATCCTGCCTGATACTGCTCCCTGTTGTGTTGCTGTCTATATGATCCTGCACACCTGCAAATCAAACACGGTTCTGCACACCTGTGAACCTTGACCTTGCACACACATACACCTGCAGATCAACGATCTTACTTACCATGTAGATCACTCTACACCCTGAATAACCCTTGTCCTTGCCTCACCAAGTCCTTATGATTCTCCAACCAGTACCAAACTTAGCACTGATAGGGAACTAGGAGGAACACCCTTACTCACTTCACACACAGAAGGAGCAAACTTTGCTCAACTCAAACTAGAACACTTTTCCAATACAACCATGAGTCTATTATATAGATCTCATCCAAACAATAATTAGACATCTAATTACAATAATTAGATCCGCAGCTCTCAGTCTAAAAATAGCTCTAATCATGCAAACACTTGGTTCGTCAGCTAACTGCCCGTAATAAGCTCACAGTCGAACCACACAGGCGACCGACGTCGGTCCCTGTCTGCCTGGAGGTGACCGACGTCGGCCGATCCCTGACCGACGTTGGTTGCTTCTCTTCAATATCTTGCCGACGTCGGCTGATCAGACCGACGCCGGTTTCTCTGCAACTCAGCAACCCTCAGCAACTTCCTCTCCTGTTTGCATCAGTGAAGCTTTTAGCTCCACAACCTAACAAGAGTATGGTACAATGTGTGTATTAAGGTGGTGTGATGGTTTCGGCTCAATACAGGAACTTTTATTGACAATGGTAAAATAAATTCTTGACAGTGAAATTCTATGTGCAAGTTGGGATGGTAAACCTCTGCTAGTTTTGGAATGATAATTGGTAATTGTCTATTTTTTGGTGGTCGGTAGTGTAGTTGCTCAAATAGTTTTGTAAGAGCAATAGATGTTGGAACTATGGTATTTTTGTACTTTCTCATTATAGTATTATAATATATTTGGTAATTTGGTTTTTGTGACTTTGATCTTATGCCTTACGGATTATTATCCATAAGCCAAACTTATCTCTTTTTCCAATATGCTTTTCTAGGTAAGGGTCCAAATAACACTAAGATCAATCCAAAAAAAAAAAAGAAAGCTTTTGATGTTATTATACTTATTGTAAAATTTTATAATTATTGAAGTAATGGTAATGCACATGTTAAAGGAAACAATTTAAATTATTTAAAGATGTGAAATTTTTGCAATCCATAACATCAAAGAGTGAGCTTTTGGAAATATTCATGTTACATAATTTGAATCAATGTTTCATATCACATTTTGATGTGCATGAATTTTGAACTCACATATCATAATTCAAAAACACAAGGTGTATAAGTACACAATCTATACACATCTTTCATCCTAATGATAAATCATGAATTGTGATTTGAAACATTGATATTTTTTCCATTAAGTCCTTTAATTCAAATCATGCCTTCATATCACACTATTGAGTTTCTTTATATGCAAAAGCTTAAATAATTAGAATCAATGTCAAAGGCTTCAAAGGAGGTACTTGTGGTTATAAGATATGTCTAAAGAGGCAGTTGTGCTCATGTGTGATGAAATAATGAATAAGGACTTTGATCTTGTATGAATACATACAAATGAAAATTTATAAAATTAACCCCAAAGGTTCCTCAACTTCTAATTTCTTTGATATGATGTATAAATTTAGAATATAATTTATAAATATGTTTGTATTTTAAAAAATATGCATATCTTAAATAAAACATCATAAAAATGTAAAATACAATAAAAAATATTTAATTAATTGTTTAATCAAATATGTTCGAAGGGCTCATATATTTTTGGAAGGTTGTCACTATAATGAACGATTAATATGACATTGTGTACCCTATTGCCAACTAGATCGTGATATCTAAATGTGAGTGTGGGAAATATAACATTGGCCGTAGTTAATATAAGAATCATAAAATTGGTCTTGGTCAAGACTTGCAAATAATAAATTAAAAATTTGACCATGATTATCGCCTATTATCACCTTATTCCCTAATTGCACAGTTTGACCTCTAATATTCTGAAATGAGCTAATGTTGTAAGTCTAAACTGGATAATGGTTTGATTTGTGGGTTTACATAGATTGAGATTAGTGTTCGTCCTAATTTACAATCCCTATCAACGTATATAGAGAAATTGAAATTAGATAAATATAAAATGCATAATAAAAATTGTGACAACAAAGTGCTCCAAGAGTGATCAATAGAATGATTGATAAGTACTTGATGATCAAATATACTTAATCACTTGCATTTTTACACATGATTGAATTCAATCTTTAGTAAAATTTGCATGCATGACCAAATTACAACATATATAAATACAATAACCCATTTAGTCAATTGCCAAAAAATGTGTGATTTTTTTTCTGAAGTGTATTTGGTGGAACTAACACAATTCAAGAATGACCTGCCACATTGAAGTTATAAGTCATTACAAACATAAAAGATAAAAAATGAAAGCAAAGTAATAATCATTATTAATTGATTTCATTATGTAAGCTGTCTTATTTTAGAAATAATCTATTAGGAACCCATATCCTACCCTTTTCATTGTATTATTAGTGTATTAGTCACTATAGATGCATATGCTTTGTAAGTCATCCCTTTAGCATTTTTGAATTATCCCACATACATGGGAAATAGTAGTTGTTAAAATAGATTAGTATATAAGTGTTGAGGCCCAATGAAGGCATCCAAAAATATTATTGTATTGAGCTTACTCAAAGGAGGTTTTCCATCGAAGTGGCATGTGATCTAAAGGTTATTTTGAATTATTTTCTAAATTTTATTTTATTGTTCATTTATTTTCTATAGTTCAAAAATCTATGTAGAAGATTCCTCACATTTGGTATCATAACACTTTCTTGGGCTACAGGTAGATTTTGGAGATTTTTTTTTCTATAGTGGCTTTCTAGAAGCTGCTCCATTTACAAAAATATTTTTTATTGCCTATATTTTTTAAAGCTCATTGTAGGTTTGGATAAGGGTAAATACCCCTCCACATAATTATGAGAAGTACTTGAGCATAAACTCTAAAACTCATTGTGAAGAGTGCCACAAGATCCTTGAATTAGTTGGCCCATTGAGAGAACGTGCCAATGAAAAGGGTAATGGCCCCATCTTGATTGACTAATCTTCACCCATGAAATAAATTAAGAGCTATCATTTAGAGTTAAATCCATAGCCAAAATTTTTATAGAGAGCAGTACTTCATACACCAATTTTTTTTTAAAGAGCAGTATTTGTTCATACATCATTGGTGGTCAAAGAGACTCCTTAAAACCCTTAGGCAATCGAATAGACTTGGGGCCCATATTCGGCAGAATAGTTTCAAAAAATATCAATAGAGTGCTTACAATTGAGAATAGTTAGTAAACACACACTTGTTGATAGACGTTTAGTTAGAGCAATTAAGTAGAAATCAGTTTCTAAATTTAAAAAACTAAAAAGAAAATTTCATTTTTTTGCCATAACTTTCCCTCTATATTTTCGTTGACTCTCAAAATTTCTTGGAACACCTAAAATTTTATTCTACACATTTTCTTCATTGAAGGTTCATATCCAAATTCCTCTTATATTAGTCAAAAATCTCAATTTTTGATTTTTTCAGGTTTTGCCATAACTTCTTTAGTTTTTATCCTCTTGCTTTGAATATTTTCTACAATGTTCATTTCCCTTTTCTTATCCTTTGTCCCTCTTGGAAAGTTTTTCCACTTTTTCCATTATGGTTTTGAAATTGCCCTTTTCCTTTGTTAACCTAACTAGGAGGTACCCAAACACTAGTAAAAGTACATTTACCCCTTCCGATTGCATCCAAATTAAAATTTTCCCTACTAAACATGTCTTAAATCTTATTTTTCTATCCCTTGCTAAAAAAACACTAGTTATGGTAGCCACTCATGCAGGCACAAATATCACAGAGGAAGAAATCATCACATTGAAAGCCCAAGTCACTAAGTTAATCGATACCATGCATGGACTGAATCAACAGAATAGCCTTTTACTCAATAAGTTGTGGGAGTCTTATTTAGAGAATAGTTTTTCTTCCTACCACACATCACATGGGCCCAAGCTGGACTTTTCATGGTTCAATGGTATAGATCATATAGGATGGATATATCAAGCTGAACAATTCTTCAACCTTCACAATACTTATTATATCAACAAAGTTCCAATTGCTTCCTTTTACTTAGAACAATAAACACTTCAATGGTATCATTGGCATCTCAAGTTGAATGATGAACTTGATTGGAAAACCTTTACAACCTTACTTCTAGGTAGGTTTGGTCCTTCGACATTAGAGAAATTTATAGGATCTCTCACCAAACTCTGCTAGATAGGAACCATTCATTATTATTAGATTGAATTTGAAAAATTGGCTAATCACACTGAAGGGTTATCAGATGACTTCTTCAAGAGTTGTTTTATTAGTGGCCTCAAAGAGCTAATTCAATCAGAGGTGAAAATGGTTCATCCTAATAACATGATGTATGCCTTGGGTCTAGATAAGTTATTAGAAGATAAAATCTCAGTGAAACATCGAGTTCTCACTTTTTCACCCATAAAGAACACAACAAACCAACTACCAGCCATAACCACAACGATCAAGCACCTTACTGAGATAGAGATGTGGTCTTGTAAAGAGAAAGGATTATGTTATAATTATAATGGAAAATGGGTTAAGGGTCACATGTGCATCACACAAAATATATACTTGCTAGATGTGGAATCACTACCAGAGTAGGATAATAAGCCTGATATCCAAGAATTCTAGGATACTCAAGCAGAATAAAGCCTCTTTGATGACTCAATGGATCAAGAGATCCAACTTGAGATACCTCTACATGCACTTAGAGGTTTTATCACCCCTCAAACCATGAAGATCAAGGGGTTATTTAAAAATATCCCTCTCACAATCCTTATTAACTCTACCATCATGCACAACTTCATCAATCCCTGCATTGATAAGTAGGAAAACTACTTTGTACACCATTTTTCTAGTTTTGAAGTCATGATTGATAATTAGGGAACATTTCCATTTAAAAGGAAGTGTCATGATGTGTGTGTCATGATAGGTTATTACACTCTTCACTCAGATATGTTTGCGTTGCCCTTAGGGGGATGTGATGTGGTCTTAGGGGCATAGTGGCTCTACACATTTGGACGTATTCTATGGGGCTTATTTGAGCTTTAGATGAAATTCATAGAAAGTGGTTAGAATCACACCTTAAAAGGGTTATTAATCAAATTTGCTAACATTTTCAGTTCCCATCACATGGGAAAGCTTCTAAAAAAAGGCTCATATGGAGTCATTACCTAGTTGCACTCCATCCAACTCCAACTCCCCATTGCTACTAACCACCCTACTAATTTTTAAGCCATCCTCGATAAACATGAAACTATTTTTATAGAGATAGTGGGTTTTCATCTTCATGCCTTGAAGATCATCACATCTTTAACCTTTCAAGAAGCATCCCACCCAACATTCAGCCATACCACTATCCCCATCTGCAAAAGATTGAGATTAAACAACTAGTAGGATAACTCCTCAAGTGAGGAGTTATTCTCCCCAAAAATAGTCCATACTCCTCCCTAGTGCTTCTTGTCCATAAAAAGGATGGTTTATGGTTCCTCTAAATTTACTTTTGTACCCTTAACTACCTCACTATCAAAGATAAATTCCCAATTTCGGTCATCAATGAGCTTCTTGATAAGCTCTATTGGGAAATTTTTTTCTCCAAATTAGATCTTCATTAAAGCTATCATCAGATCTACCTGCATACTGATGACATTTTAATGACAACCTTATGCACTTATGAGGGTCACTATGAATTGTTGGGCATTCCATTTGGACTTATAAATGCCCCTTTTACATTTCAATCCCTAATGAATAAAATCTTTCTGCCTTTCCTCTATCAATTTGCTTTGGTTTTCTTTGATGATATTTTGATCTACATCCACACATGGGCCGTGTTGTGAAAAATTAGAGTTATACAGTAATGAAGGAGCCAAACACAGAGTTAATAATATAATTATTCACACATTATCTTCATATAAAACATTACATGGTTATATAGGAAATATGTTTCTTATACTCAAGATAGTGAGATCCCTACAATCTCTCATATAAACAATCTCTAATGAAATATATTGTTACAACAATATATTCGTATAACTAACAATATAACAATCTAACTAATAATAGCCAAACTTATGATACGGTACATACTATCCAATAAATAAAAATTTACCTTATAGTAAATACCAATGTAAATGCTAATCCTTTACATTCTTCTCCTTAGTGTTTACATGGGGATAATGTACTTCAAGAACTGACCCAAATAAATCATATGCCAATGCATAATTTGAGGTCTGCATACTACTATCTGAATCTTGTTGTCTAGATCTTACTGCACATAACCACTACTATGCGAAGAACACATCCTGCATTTACTCCATGTGAACACAATGAATATTTTATTGGCCAATCATATTCATAAAGAAGTATGACAGTTAGAGGATCTCTGTAGTTTTAGAATTTCTACAGTTAGCTTCCCTCCTATACAATTATTACCACATTTCATTATATCTACACTCTCATTTTTCCAAATCTAGTAGGGAAATGAAAACACACATAATATTAAAAAAATGAGATATCACGATGAATAAATCCTCATTGTCATCAAATGCAACCTCTAATAATTTTTGTTGCTACCTAAATAAAAATAACATAGATAATTTACATTGCCATAGCAGAACTGTTGTTGGCATTATCTGATTTAGTGTAAAACACACCACACTAAAAAAATAAAAAAACACACCACACAAAAGATGTCACCAAATCATTTGGGGCCTTGTTGTTGGTGACTGGCGAGAGGCTTTAAAACCTCCTACTTCTGTTTCCTCCATCCTCTAGTGAATGAAACTACTTACTCAGTCGATGAAGTATTGAAGATCAAATACATGTTATTTTGAAGGGAATAGAGCCCCCCACAAGAATGACACATTTGAAATTTGAAATAGGACATCAAGGTCACCCAAAAATACATCTATAAGATTTTTTTTTAATAATTTTTTAAAAAATGAACCCAAAAAAACTTTGACTCTAAATGACAAAAGATGACACATTTTAAAATCGATATTATAGCAGCTCTTTTTTATTTTTGAGGACATTAACCTTTAGTAATCTTATAAGGTGACTTGACAAGAGTAATAAGGACTATTTTTATTTTGAGACTTTTTATACTTAACAACTAACTCAAAAAACTAATTGACAAGACAATTAAAAAAGTAATTTAAAATTACTTTTTTTTTAAATACAATTTTGACACTTTGAATTTTTGATGTTTTGACAATTTTAACAAAATGACTAGACTAAAATTGAAATCATTAAACAAAAAGAAATAACTAGAAATAATAAAATTGACTCCTAAAGTAAAACCACTTTTTATAAATAAAAACTAAACTTTAAAAACAAGATTTTGTAAATAAAACATAACTTAAAACAAAAATGTAATAAATAAAAACCAAAACCTAAAATCATGGGCCAATTTACTTGCAATATTAAGAAAGAACTAGTTTATTGCATTGGAGGAAGGATCTGATCTTTGATAAAAATAAATGGTAATAAGAAATGCATCTAAGGTTGCTGTTGAGAGGGGGATCCACTGTATGAGTCCAAAAAATCCAAGCTAGAGAGAACTGTTTAGATGAGTTGGAGGTCACCATGTGATGGAAAGGGAGCTCGGTATGATCAAGGGTCTACTGAGCAAGGATCTATGATGAACAAAATATGATTGAGATCTAAAAGATGCAACAAATAAGGATTGAAGATGAGTTGTTTGCTATCAATATGATGGTATGTAGAGCAACAATATATTGATTCTGAAATGCAATGTTTGTAGGACAAGATAAATCCATAGCCATCAAGATGAGCTCAATCTATATTTAGACTTAGAACTATTGATACACTTTATATAAAATGGTGGCTCTACCTCAGGATACTCCTTTTCTTCTCTCAAGTTCATGGATCTAAAGAGAATGGTTGGTGACATGTTTTTTAGCCCATCATATCTCTTGATATCTATCTCAGTGGAGTAGAACATTCTTCTTTCCTATTATGTAGGTTTATAATGTAACACCAATGCTTCTTAGGATGAACTTACACTAATATGCTAAGGTTAGTTGATGAGCTATACTATTTCATGATTCCTCTATGATGGTGCCTTCTTTTTAACAGGTTTGCTAATAAAAGTATATAGATCCAAACTCTAAAATACATAAAATGGAACTAAGTTATTTTCAAAGAGACTAAGGCTACATTACAACTTACTGCATTCTTTTACTTTCTTCATGAATCAGGGTAATCACAAACCAAAAAGCTGCCCCATGATCAATTAGTAAAAAACATAATCTCCTAGGGATGCTCTAATACTAGATATTTTGAAAAAGCAGAGTTTAGTAATGAAGGAACCAAAAACGGAGTTAATAATATAATTCTTCACACATTATCTTCATTTGAAACATTACATGGTTATATAGGAAATATGTTTCCTATACTCGAGATAGTGATATCCCTATAATCTCTCACATAAAAAAATCTCCAAACTATATATGAAATATATTATTAAAATAATATATTCATATAACTAAAAATATAAAAATCTAACTAATAATAACCAAAATTACCATATGGTACATACTATCCAGTAAATAGTAATTTACCCTATAGTAAATACCAATGTAAACACTAATAGTTAACAAGCTGAACATCTACAACATCTTGATAGGGCATTATAATTTATAGAAGAGAATCAATTATGTACCAAGTAGTCTAAGTGTTCCTTTAGTCAAGAGAAAGTTAAATATCTAGGGCAAATTATTTCAGTCGATGAGGTCTGCATGGATCTAGAAAAAATTAGTGCCATGCAACACTAGCCTTGGCCAACAATCCTCAAGAGCCTTCATGGATTCCTAGGCCTTACAGGATACTACCACAAGTTTATCAAGGATTATGGAAAGATCAAGGCTCCCTTGACTTCCTTACTAAAGAAGGATGCATTCACATGGGATGCTGCAACTAATCAAACATTCATGGCACTCAAACATGTTATGTGTAGCAGACTAGTTTTGACCATGCTAGAATTTACCAAAACTTTCACCATCAAAAGTGATGCATGTGGCAATGACCTAGGTGCTATTCTTCTCCAAGAAGGTTGTCCCATTGCTTTCACTAGAAAATCCCTTTTTGGAAGAAATTTAGCTTTATCTACATATAAAAGGTAAATGATGGCAATTTTGCATGTAGTACAAAAAAGGTGTCCATACTTAATTGGGAATCATTTTTGCATCAAAACCAATCACTATAGTTTGAAATATTTCTTGGAACAACAGGTCTCATCTTTGATAAAACAAAAATGGGTCAACAAACTCATGGGATATGATTATGAGATCACTTACAAGAAGAGTAAAGACAATGTCATGGTGGATGCTCTCTCACACACATTCAAGGACCAAAGTTCTCTTTTTGCCATCTCCATGCCCATTCGAAACTGGTTGGAATATGTACACCAAGGGTATGCACATGATCCCTCCTTATACCACCTCATGCAACAATTGACCATTAACCCATCTGCAATACCATAATATTCATGGGATGTTACTTTTTTGTGTTACAAAGGTCATCTAGTGCTTCTCAATAGCATAAACCTTCATCATGCCATATTCTATGAAATACATGCTTCTCCACTAGTAGGGCACTCAGGAATTCTCAAAACATATGAGCGGCCATGTCAAAATTTCTTCTAGAAAGGGATGAAAGGGGAAATTAAATAGATGGTGGCCAAATGTGATACCTACCAACACAACAAAGATTAAACCATAATGATTTCTAGTTTGCTAAATCCCTTGCCCATTCCTACTAGGATTTGGATAAATGTTTCTATGGATTTCATTGAGGGCCACCCTAAATCTGGAGGAAAATTAGTGATCCTAGTCATGGTAGACCACCTCTCCAAATATAGTCATTTTTGTTCCCTCAACCACCATTATATAGCCTCCATAGTTGCACAAGTTTTCTTGGATCAGATCCTTTGTCTTCATGGCATCCCTTCAATTGTCTCCAATCATGATGCAACTTTCACTAACCATTTTTGGATAGAGCTATTCTAACACACATGCACATAATTGAATATGAGCTCAAAGTATCACCCCTAAATAGATGGCCAAACATAAATTATCAATAAATGATTAGAAACATTCTTTCATTGATTTGTGTCTGAATAACAACACCAGTGGGCAAAGTGGATTACCCTTGTAGAATGGTGGTACAATACCTCATACCATACTTCTACTAAAATGACTCCATATGAAGTAGTTTATGGTCAAGCACCCCCATCACTTATCGTGTATACCCCAACAGTTCCCTAGTTCAGGAAATCAACACTACTCTCTAATATCAGGATCAAATTCTCAGCATCCTATAGGGCAATTTCCATCTGGCACAAAACTAAATGAAGCAAAATGTTGATCAACACCTCTCAAAGCACACATTTCAACCCGATGATATGATTTTTCTTCATATATAACCATAAAAGTAATTCTCCTTGAAACTAAAAGGGCATCATAAGCTTGCCTCAAAGTTTTATGGGCCATATAAGGTTCTCTAGCAGATTGGGTCTGTTGCTTATAAGTTGGATCTTCCACTTTCCTCCTAGATTCACCCAGTCTTTCATGTCTCCTATATGAATAAAGTTCTTATGACCACCATCAAAATGTAAACATTTTTACCCACACCTGATAATAAAGGCTCCATCCTTCTTGAACCACAATCAATCCTAGACAGGGACACCTACCAACTTTGCTCCCGCTCAATCATAGAAGTCTTAATCTAGTGAAATGACATGCAACCAAAATATGTCACATGGGAACCACTATTACAAATTCAAAAATGATTCCCACATTTGAAGCTTTGAGGACAAAGCTTTTTCTAAGGGGGATTGGATGTTAGGAACCCACATCCTACCCTTCTCTTTGTATTATCAGTGTATTAGTCGTTATGGATGCATATGATTTGTAAGTCATCCCTTTAGCATATTTAAATTATCCCACATACATGGGAAGTAGTATTTGTTAGAATATATTTAGTATTTACGTGTTGAGGCCCAATGAAAGTATCCACGAATATTATTATATTGATCTTGATCAAAAAAGGTTACCCCCTTGAAGTGGCTTTTGATCTAAAAGTTATTTTGAGATATTTTCTAAAGTTTATTTTATTGGTCATTTATTTTTTTATAGTTTGCAAATATGTGCAGAAGGTTTCTCACATAATCCATCTAGCACAAATACAACTCATTCCATAAAAAGTTATAAATACAATGACACAATAAAAATCATGTAACCATCTATGTGCAATAAATTGAAACCATAATCATCAATTTATGAAACTAAGTACATGTCATTCATCAATAAAAGTACATATGGAAAACAACCTTGCTCCTTTGGCTTGAGTACAACAACTACTCATAACATGCAACATTTAAGAAAATTCATCTATTGAATATAATTGCATCAAAAGTATAAAGAGGTAAAATAATATATAATATGATATACCAACTCAACAAGAGTGTTAAATTTCAAACTACCAAACAACCATCTTACCTTAGTCACTCAACATAGGAGAGGAAAAACATAATCAAGGCACTTTGTCTCCAACAATAAAGTTTTAATGGATCCTTTGCACACCTCCCTAATTGGGAATGGTCTTACCCTTCAATGAGTGCAACAAATAAAATAAGTCAACTGACAAGAGCATCAGATAACCATGTGTAAATAAAGTACAAGTAACTAACACAAGTTATCAATTCAAGTATAATTAGATGACTTTCACTATTCACTAACTATCCATAACACACGAGTGAAATAGACTATATGATGAATGGAAAAATGACTAATAAAATCACTGGTTTGGCCAAAGACATTAGAGCTATAAACCTCATACCAAACTGTACCCTTAGTATAAGGGTCTGGGAAACACTAACTACAATGAAGCCCTATCTAATGATCATCTAACACAACTATATTGGCTTAATAAAATCCATAATCATCAATTCTACTCAGTATGTCTTGTGGAAGTGAAGAGAGAATACTAAGGAAGTCAACATGAACTAAGTTTTCATTATCTTCGTTAGCATACTCATGGCATTTCCACTAGGTCTAGTATCTTTATACTTTTGCCTCGTAAGAAAAAAATTGGAAACAATGACAACACATAATAATTATTTAATTATTAATTAGCATAAAAAAACAAGAGATAAAGTATCACATATGGTTTAAATGGGTTTAGTATGCTTATACTTTCTACTATAGACCCTAAGTTAGTGTCCTACTGGATAGATCAAGTGAACATCAGACATGCTATGTATAGGTAGTAGCCCTAAAGGCACACTACCTATAAATAGATTACCATCTTGGCACAACAAAGACACAAGCTCATAAATTAACTATGAAATCATGTAGCACCATCAATACTACCTATACATAGTCTTCCATCTCAGCATAACAAGGCCACAAGCTCTTAAATCAACTATGCCAACAGGTAATACCATCACTACTATCTATACATAACATACCATCTTGGCACAATAAGGACACAAACTCCTAAATAAACTATGAACGTAAGTAGTACCCCAATATACTAAATTAAAGAGGGAAATATCTTAACCATTGTCACACTTATACAAATTAGAGATATTTCGTAAATGTCTAATTAGGGATAATTTTAAGGAACCTACCAACAAAAAAATTATATAATGGTTGGTGAATCTTTCTGGAAGGGATTCATTAGTGTGGTGAATATGAGGAAAATGACATTTGTGACTATGGTGTAAATAAAGAGACTTTCTAAAACTCATTGTGGATGTAAAGATAAATATTGCTTAATATTTATAACTTGGTGAAACTGTTTGGCAAAGTTTAAAATAAAATTTTGTAAAGAGTCAAAGACCAAGTTAAAACTTAAAATAAGAGATTTGATATTTCATAGTCCATAATAGTGAGCAAATGAATATTTATGGGTGAAATTGTGTGTACATATATGATAGCTTCACAACATTTTCGTACCACCATGTATTACAAACAACACCACACTACTAAATATATCACTACATATTATAACATATAACACCACTTTACTAATTATACCCATTAGTTTTAATAAAATAATTAAATACGTATTACAAAGTAAAAAATATTTTGAGTTGTTTGTGAACTAAAATCACAATGTCCCATCAATGGATATATTCGTGGATTTCTTTTTATACTACTTTTAGTGGGACAAAATAACACCATTGCGCTCTCTAACTTTGGTTTGGCTCTTAGAATGTCTCTAGATGTGGAACGAGCTGAAGATACTGCACCAATAATTATTCTTTTTCAATTTGAATTCTAATGAATCATAATAGGCTATAAAATGAATGAAACATCCAATAAAAACATGGATGCCATTCCCATGTGTTGAATCTCTCTAAATTAAAGTGGTGACCCTTTAAGAAAATTCCCAATTTTCATGGTTTTGTTTGCATGAAGAATCCAATATTATATGGATATGTCATTGCTATCATGTTTTTTGGTGGACACCCACATTTTCCAAAGGAAGGCCACTTACAAGTGTGTCAAAGAATAGGACCAAAAGGAGTGAAAATCAGAATTCTTGCATAAGAAACAAAACTCAAAATTGACTTCTCCGCATGCTTGAGACACTTACAAAATTTTGAAAGCTACTTAACAACTATTGAGTGTAGATAAACAAAGTTAGACTTGAAAGATTTAAGTTTAAATACACAACAAAAAGAATACATAAATTAATAATGAGACTAACATTTGATTAAAAAATTTAATTATAGGGGATTCTATAGCAAAATTTTGCTACAATCCACAAGTTTTTAATCTAATATCACGCAGTGAAATTAATTTATCACACACCGATTTAAAATTTATTACACTATATTAAGACTAATTCCACAAGTGAAATTAATGCACATATATATGTACTAAACATCTTCCAAATTTAATAAAGATACATCGATCTAAAAATTAAAGATATTACTAAATAAAAACTAAATAATGATGTCATATTTAGTCTCACATGAGTTAGGAAAAAAGTAGCATTTGAAAAATCATCACATAAATGTAAAAGCATGAAAATTAATAACATGGCTGGCAAATTTCGAGCATCACACAGTGTAACCATTGCATACTGATGCATTGAAAATCATCATAGAATTGGAATATCATCGCATGCTTTAGACATCATCACATTATTTGGTCATCATTGCATGCTTGGGATATCAATTTGGTGAAGCATCCTTGACAAAAATGATGCTGATTCATTGAAACACCATGACAAATTTTCATAGACAATGAAATGATCTGACAAG
Source organism: Torreya grandis (assembly GCA_037957365.1). Lineage (NCBI taxonomy): Eukaryota > Viridiplantae > Streptophyta > Pinopsida > Cupressales > Taxaceae > Torreya > Torreya grandis. The sequence goes on along the minus strand of JARHVA010004314.1, from coordinate 140,600 downwards.
AAAAAGTTATAATTTATGGACTCGATTTGATGGATAAAAAGATGAAAATTGAAGATAACATCATTTGAATTTTTTAATTTCATTTTAAATGAATTTTGATGGAATGGTTTAGGTGGGTTTTCTGGGGATTTGAGAATTAAGTCTTTGATTATATACTAATTTCCAATTGGGTTTGATTTGATATTATTCATGGTATTTGGTTCTTGATCATAGAATTATTTTTTAGTTGGATTTGATTTGACATTGTTCATGGTTATTTTATCTTAATTCACAATGGAATTGGCGACGCCTTTTTGACATTGAATAGGTGAATCTAGGTTTGGAATGATGGGTATAATGTTGTGGTGGAAGATTGGTGTGATTTCGAACATTAGTGATATGATTGAATGTTTTTTTTTATGAAGGTGTACCTTTATTTATTAAAGATTATATATATCAAATTGAACTATCAATTATTTATTTGAGGCCCATGCTTACTCACTTATTAGGTCTCTTTGGTCTAAATTTTCTCTTGGTTGATGGTTGTTAGGAATTTATTTCCAATCTTTTTTTGAGACTTGAAAAAAATAAATGAATTTGTGGGGTCTTATCTCCAAAAACATATTGACATTTATCTTTAATTTCTATAATATCGAGGTGAAATCTACCATTGAACTTGTTTTGGGTACAAAATGCTTGAATCTAGACATCTAGAATAGGGTTATTTATGAAGTGGCATTAGTTTTTGTTTAAAACCTCTTATTTATCCTCTATGACAAATGCCTGGTAAGAAGCTTAGTAAAAATTTTCATATATGAAAAGTTTAGAGTTGGGTTGGACTCTACATTGGATTTTTTTTAATCTTCCACTCTTCTATTTTTTCTAAGTGGGGATAATGAGTGCGACATTCCATTGTCAAAATTCAAAGCTCTCAAGAAATAATTTTTTAGTTTGGTAGATCAAGTAGAAGAAATTTATAAGTATCTACATGGAAAGGACTTATAGCCTAGCATGAATTTTCCTATTATTGATTTGTCTTCTCTAAAATAATTGTTGAATAATGAAGCCCAAGTTTTAACTTCTTAGGTCAAATTTTTGTTTAAAGATAAGGGGTTTATTGTAGTTATTCTCTAATAATAGGCAAGTTTTTTGACTTAAAAATATATTGTGTAGAGGCTGAACTCTTTTCTTAATGCCTCTACTAATATGAAAGAGGTCTCCATTATAAAAATAATCGGACCTAATACCATTGTAAAAGTGAGTATAATTTTCCATGTTAGGCTTTTGAAGTAATTTTCTGACATGTAAATTTTTAAAAATCTTTATAGCTTTATTCCCTCCTTACTCTATGTTTTTTAAATTTATAATTGGAAACATTAAATTGACATGCAATGAATGTAATGTGTTCAATTAAATTAAAATAAAAATAAGAATCTTTATAAATTTTTTTATAGTTTCTTATATAATTTGATTTGCATTGATGATTGCCAAGAGGGAAAGGAATATAGATATAATAAAAAGATAAAAAATGAGTGTTTAAGCATCATGATCTTAGAAAAACATTTGAGGATTACATTCTATAAAAGCATTGCATTGATGTAAAATCATTAATAGCTTCAAAAATCATCTCAGTGATGTAAAAATCAATGCATTGATAAAAAAAAATCACAATATTATAAAATTATCGCGTTATGGAAAAGCATTACAAATATGAAAATCATTGAAATATGGAAAATCATTGCAGGTCTATAAAAATATTCACATGGATGAAATAACATTACAGGTCTAGAAAATATTCATAAGGACCAAAACACATAGCATATCTAGAAATGCTTCACATGAATGAAATAACAATGCAGGTATAGAATTTTTTTGCATTAACCAAAAATCATTGTCATAGAAAATATTTGAAAGGATGAAAAGGCATCACTACTTATAAGAGCATCCCTATCTAATAAAAGTCCATAAATCTATAATATTTTAAAAAATATCACAAATGTGTTTATAATTAGATCAATAGATTTACCTGTAGACTGTAAATTGTAACACTATAAGATTTTTGAATTGAATCAATATATTTATTGATTTGCATCCTTAAGTGTTTCATTTATTTTTATGTTAAATCACTTATTAGATCCTTTTATATTGGTATATTTCTCATGTTGGAACTCACAAGGATGAAAAATAATAGTTAATTGTTATTATATAGATAAATACATGTAATGCATTTGCATTGGGTATACCACACAAATTTAATTACATTAAAAAATTTCCCTCTAAATTTTAGGCGAGTGTGATCTTAGGATCCATATAATATATGGAGATCCAAACATTGTTGATGATCCAAGAACAAAATACCATTGGGATTAAAAATCATTTGGATATTTCAATGAGAAACAATAACATTCATGGTTTTTTTGGTAAACTATTATGTGGCTTGACATTATCCACATAACCAATCCTAGGTCCAAAAATCCCCAATATTTTCCTAACTATGAATATTTTATACTAAAAATTTCCATGTGTCAAAGTTAAATTTATAATTTATACAGAAAGTTACATGTCCATTCTTATAGTCTTCAATGTTTACTATAGGTTCAATGAGTGCACAACCATACATACTTATGAGTATTTAATTGACCCAAGTAGAATGTAGTTACATGTACTATACTATTTGTGGGAATAAATTATGTCTTTAGTATAAAAATGATTATAATGCTATTAGAATAGTGGTTTCAAGAGGCATAAATCCCAACAATGTCCATGTACAATATTAAGATAAGTATATTGACCAATGGGTCAAAAAATAATGTAATGTTAAATGGATCTTGTTTCAAGGCAACAATCATCTTAAAATTCCCCCCAAGTAAACCGAAACTAGTATCACATGAGTCAAATCCATACGTTTGGGCAAGGGATGCTATAGGTGTTTGATCTATGATGATGAAAACACAAAAATACAGTCCAACTGAGCAAATAGTCTCATCAAGATTCCATTTAAGACCAAAAAGAGATAAAACAAACCCCAAGGATTTTGAGATTTGCACATCATATGAAAATATAAAACCACATTAAATCATCCCAAAACTTTGTTTCAGTTCTCATAAACAACCAAAGGCACCTCTAAATATGCTTTTAGTAGGTCATTATTTTCATTCTGAGGACATTAAATCTAAATAACATTGATGAGTAATAAAACAATATCAAGGAAGTTCATATAGGAGACACCCAAATTTAAAGAAATATCAAAGTTTTAATACTAAGGAAACATGCTCATATCCATGAATGGAACCTTACAATATCAAGTTAAGAGATGACCTACGTGTATATTCATAGAGTCCACACAATAAATATGTTAACACATACTCATTCAATAAGTTAGACCAAGCCAATATAACACATCACTTCAATATTTCATTTGGGGTGTCATAATACTTTTCAAAGAGAGTTTAATACTCATTTATCAAGCAACACAAAGTATTCCCTAGATTCTTAATAAAATAGGGTGTGATTATAAATCCAGTATCAACTAGTGCCATTCTCTCTTTCTTATACATTCACATGAATCTAAATTTAACTACTTCTTAGCCCTAATCAAGAGGGTTTGAAATAATAAATAAATAACTAATGAAACATTTATTTCATAATCAAGAGAGTGAGAGGGTTTATAAGATAATGGAATAAACATTCATGTGTGAGATCAGTGGAGAACAAGGGTTTGAACTGAGCATTACATGATTTGTGACAAACTTTACTCATAAGCCCACTTTCTCAAATAATGCCCATGATTGAAATGAAATATATTTCAAAAGTGGTCACCAAGGATTTGTATAAAACACCACACAATATTCTCTTGCACTTTTAAATTCTAGCATAACAATATCAATAAAAAGAATAAAGGTTTTGTGACACAACCTAAGTTGAATGGAAAAGCATATATTGTTTCCCCATAAATTCCTTCATAAAAACATGATGGTAATTGTGCCTTATAATTTATGAAATTTCATAACACCAATCCTCCATAATACTATCTGGTTTAATTCTCTTCCCTCAATAATAGTAGGATATCCCCAAGATCTAGGGGTCAGGGTGTGCCCTGGTTCGATCCACCTATAAATTTCCCCAACGCCCTTGAGAAAGACTCTTTCCTATATATTTTACCACCATCCAAATTAGGGTTTTCAATCTTAATTTTCCTTAAGTTCAAAAAAGGATTTAAATTTGAAGAAATATGGTTTTGGCTAATAATCACTAAAGTTTAAGTGATTGCCAAAAGAGTCTGTCTTATGTTTTACGACCAAGATCATGCCACTAAAGTGGCTAAGGATATAAGAGAGTGTCCCCCCACTCAGATACAAAATTATTTCAATAACACCAAAAAGTATAAGGGTTAAAATTAAAATTCAAACCACTTCAAATTAATAATTCTTATTTATAATTCAAACATAGGATAAACATACAATTCATCCAATTGAGACCAACCCAACCAACGAAGACAAAAAATTAATAGGAAACATAAAAAAAAAGTGACAACATGATATAGTATGAATAAATATAGAAAACAAACACAAACATGCTACTGTCATATCCACACAAATTCTAATGACAAATAGTGTTGTGTACACGGTTCCCATCTACTCTTTCCAGCTACCAACTCCCATATATAACTCTCTCCGTAATGATGCTTTCCCTCTAAGCATCACCATGATGAGAGAAAAACCTATCCTACATCCACCTTAAAGAAAATAAAGGTATTTATCCTATTATTATATCAAAATGATAATGATAAAACTCTAATTACTATAAGGTGTGATAAATACTAAAATTTGTATTTAATAAAACTATGCAAATATCTACTCAAAGATGAAACAATGATACAATAAATGCCTAACTGTATTTAAATAATCTATAATCAAGAAATGTAACCAAATTACATGATATGATCTCAACACATTAAATTCATATAAGGATGTGTAAAATTATGTGTATCAAAACCAATAATTAAATCAAAATGCTCTTTAATTAATTAAGAAAAGGTCTTTTCTGAGCTTTGTTGAAACATGGGGTGTAAAAATAAAGAGAGACTAAAAATACAAATAAGCCCATCTAATATAAAATGTGGCATAAGAGATTATGCCAAGCACCTATATATTTTCTGATAGGTAGACATGGTAAGTATAAGGTTAATATGGGGGTTGCAGAGGATGCATGAAATGAGTTTTAAGTTGCAAAAAATTTCATTTAATAATTCTAAATTTTATCCATTCACCCATACAAAGACAAATGTGTATAACATATATAATGTGAAATAAATGTCAAAATGTCTTTTTTAAGTGTAAATTTTGATCCACTTTTAAGTGCATGTTTAATCACAAAGTAGGTGGTGTGGGCACACACTTCAAACTAGAACATATAAAAATGATATAAATGTTGATTTTTTGAGTCTTTAATAAATGTATTGAGACTTTGAGTCTTTGAATATGAAAAAATACACTTAAATTTCCTCCAAAAACATGTGTGATTGGAAAATGTAAATGCTAAGCTATTTGTGAGATACCTCTTTTGTCCCCAATATATAACAAAATTCCCATGGGTCCATCATAATGTCAAAGGACATAGAAGATGAAGCAGAGTTGAAACCCTTTGTTGTCACATGATGAGACCCCATATCCAAAAATGAACCTAATTTAATAAGTCATGAGTCATTTAGTAAGATGGGTCACATGCCCTCATGTCCCTAAAATTCAACATAAGTCCCATGAATCTGTCATATCGTTGAAGAATGCATGGTCATATGCCCCCTTTTTTGAAATTTTTGGTGAAATTATGAGGGTCACATCTCAAAATAAATTAGATTTATCATTAAAACATAACAAGCATATCATCAAATAATAAATTGTGTAAAAATATAATATTTGAGAAACATGCACAAAAATATATTTTTCTCATGTTGCCTCAAGATATAAGTGAAGTAATGTCATTGAAACATGGAATATGGAAATCATAGTAAGCATATCATCATCATATTTGTAAAAAAAAGGAGTTATAATGCATAAATATATAAAAATGAGGATCATTTTGATGACAAATAGTTTTGCTTGTATGTTACCCCCCAAAAATGTGCATAATAAGGAACATGGTGACATAACTAGAAAACAAACCATGATGAATATTAGTGTGTTATAACATTGTAATTTTATATCACATTCGAAACAAATTATTGTATGATGACATGGAAACATATCAATTATTTAAAATAATGTTATAAATAACATCATATTGCACTTATTATCATGGCAAACTTATAACATGGAAATCATGATAGAAAAAAACTTTGGAAGCATTGTCTCATGTTATGTATGTGAACCTTGTTTAATAATAAAATATTATATAATTGATACTTAAAAATATAAAACAGATTGAGTATCACAATATTACATCATATATATTATGTTATAAATAATATTATTTGAAACATAATGCATAAAACTAAACAAAAAATTAACATGCGCAAGAGCAAATATTTTCCCCCATGTTGTTGCACATTAAGTTTGATGTAACACAGTGACATGAAACATGTGAAGAGCATGCATAATATTAGTTGGATTATTTCAAAATGTTTTCCTTACAATGTAGAAAGGTAATATTCCCCAGAGATAAGGAATAAAAAGTTATCCCTTGTTCATTCTTAGGCTATCATAATGAATTTGTTAGCTTAGACTGTATTTATCTTATGAAGCAAATCAAACCATCATATAAAATGAAATGGATTGGTGCTTATATCAATTTGCATGTGTGTAAACATGTGTGAAAGTGTGTGTGCTCTAATTTAAAAAAAAAACACTAAATTTAAAGTGAGAAAAAAAAAAGTTTAAATCTAACAAATAAAGCAACTCAAAGTAAAGCATCTCAACACAAGTTTTATATAAGGGAATAAAGAGTTGTCCCATGGTCATTCTTAGGATTTAATAATGATTTATTTTAGCTTATATTGTATTTATCTTGTGAATCAAATCAAACCATAGTATACAATGAAATGGGTTGGTGATTCTATTGATGTGCATGCGTATGAACATGTATGAAAGTGTGTGTGCTCTAATTTAAAAAAAACCATTCAAGGCAAAGCCAAAAAAAATTCAAATCAAATAGATAAAGTAACTCAAATTAAGGAATCTCAATGAAATTTTTGATTCCAGTCATACATGGCATGAAACAATGTAACTTGTTCCATTTCTCAAAGAAATTGTATTCATGAAAAATATTTCACATTTGCATTATATCAATCCTAATCACTATAAAAATGATGTGCATATATGTATGATGAGTGTTTGAGACACTAAACTCTAGAAATTTCATAAACCAAACCAATCATAGAAAAAAATTAAAAGGAACATCAATCATCAATGGTTTCCATCAAAATACTTGATTATGCTTTAAATATTTGTTTATTTATCATATAGAAGTATTTAATCCTAATCACTATAAAAATGATGTGCATATATGTATGATGAGTGTTTGAGACACTAACTCTAGAAATTTCATAAACCAAACCAATCATAGAAAAAAATTAAAAGGAACATCACTCATCAATGGTTTCCATCAAAATACTTGATTATGCTTTAAATATTTGTTTATTTATCATATAGAAGTATTTGTGGTATGCCATTAGCCTATTATAGTTATATGGTTATGGAGTGACCAAGTTTAGGTGCATATAACATTTGAATTAATCTTTTTTTAATTTATAAATTTCATTATATTAGGATTAATTAGCATAATTGAGATTAAGGAGTCCTTGTAGTCTAATTATATTATTTAGAGGGGGTAGTGCTTGTATATTAGAGGATTATATTTCAAATTATGTTCTTATTTTAAAGATTATGGAGGTTTCCCCTTGAAATGGATAAGTATGATAACCCAGATTTTATTATTCATTTCACTTATATTGTATGGATTTGTTCTAGTATACTCTTTTGTATGAATTATTATTGTTAACATGTTTTTTCCTTGTGATAATTGTAATCTATTGTTGTGAATCTAATTTTTTGATATAAGAATTTATTTACAAGTGGTATAGGAGATTCAATTTTTGAAAAAATTTCTATTATGCATTAGGGCTACAGAGGGAAGTGAAAATTAGTATTACATGTAGTTTAATTTTTTGTAATTTTTTTTTCTTTCCTAAATCTCATGTTTGTTAGATAGAGTTTTATTCAAGATATTATTTACTTTTTATTGAGATTTAAAGTATAAAAAAATCAATCTAGGGATAATTTAGGGTTTCCATATATACTAGGCATACTAGGGTAAATAAAAAATAAAAAAATTACAATACAACAACTATTAGATTATTCACAATGAGGCAATCACAATGATATAGGTGTACATCAATAACTAGTGATAGATCAACTGATATAAATGTATGAAAAATGTGGAAGCATACATAATGCAAATCAATTTTCTAAAAAAATGATTTAATGAAATTTGGTTAGATGGATTACGATAATAAATGAAATGTGGTCACATTGGTTATAACATTGAGGGAACAATTGTGATTTTAAAATTGACATTGTAACTCATCATTGGGAGGATTTTATGTTTAAATTTTAATGTGTTGGAAAGTATTTGATAGAACACATTTTGTTATGGCCCTTTTAATATGAAATAATTCATTTCACTTTCCTATGTTGCCACATTTTGCAATTAAGTTTGCATTAGAGGATGTATAAGTTACAAATTTCAAGGTGTAATTAACATTAAAATGGTATTTAAATCCATCATTTAATGTTTTTGAAATTTTATATTTTTCATATTTTGTAGTTGTAAATACCATCATAAACATTTATGCAAAATGTGACCATAAAACATAGCTAAATGTCCTAAATCCATAATTGTAATCAACATGACTACATTTTTTCAATCAATTAGTGAATTCCCTCAATTTCATAACTAATGTGAATCCATATAATCCACATTCACTAAAGTCACTAAAACATTTTATGGTGCAAATCTAAATTTGTGATTGGTACAGCCTTTGTGTGTTGGTGTACCTTTATAAACCGTGCAAAGGCATCTTTGTTAATTTATTAAAAAATTACATCAAGATTGTAGGGCACATTAACATTTTATTTTGAAACTTTAGATGAACTATCTAAATTAGTCATTGCCATTAACACTTTCAAAAATTGAAACTTCTTATTGAAACTTAAAATGAGACAGAAGGGAATTAACTTAGGCACCCAACAATGGTAGTTCATAACAACCCCAACCATTGGATAACCTTTGTATTCATAATACCACAATAGATAAAATATAAACACCATAATAAAAATTTATTCAAAATGTGACCATGAAACACAACTAAATGTCCCAAGTCCATTAATGTAATCCATATGACCAATTTGCTTTTACTCAATTTATAAATTCTCTCAATTTCATAACCAAGGTGAATCCAAATGATCAACATTTGTTGAATTAACTAAAAAAGTTAGTAGCACAAATCTAAATTTTTTGCTAGTACAATGTTTGTAAACCATGTAGGAGAATCTTTGTTAACTTCTTAAAAATTTCTATCTAGATAGTAGGGAACATTAACATTTGAACATTAACATTTTCTATTAGCCTTACATATGAACTATATGAATTACTTACTTCCATTGAAACTTTAAAACTTTGAAACTTTTAATTAAAACTTCATCTAAGACAAAGGGGAATAAACCCATTCATCCAACCATGATAGTTCATAAAAACCCCAATGATTTCTTAACCCATGTATCCATAATACCATACTAGATAAAAGAACAAAGGTTTGAATGTGTTTGGCACAATGCTCTATATTTTTCCACCCCTCTATATTCAACCTGAAAAATTGCATAAGATGAACAAAATTTATAATTTAAAATGATATAAAACCTAAATGAAATAATGATCATATGTGGATTTAAAATTTACATATAATTTTTTTATCATCTCAAAATAATTGCTTAAAAAAATGATAGAAATATCATACAAGATGATAAATGTATTAGTAAATAATTATAAGAGAAGTTATCCTTATCCTATTTTAATGTATAATGATTTAATGAAGGAAATAAATTAAGTTTTAGTTTTGTGATGGAAACAAGTAGATTTTGAAAAAAAACTAAGTTTCAGTTTTGGGAGGGACATTAATAAATTTTGAGAAAAAGGTAAGTTTTAGTTTTGTGAGGGACACTACTAGATTTTGAGAAAAAGGTGAAATAAAAGGTGTCATTTTTTAACAACCCCAAAATACCAAAAAAAATTTATACATAGAATTATTTCTCTTCAAAGTGCAAGTAAAACTACGTGCCAACATATTCTATGATGGCACACTAGCATAATTATAAACCCATAATCGGGTTAAGTCAAACCCATGTACTTAGCTGAGGTTAAAAATCTTTAAATATTTTATTAGGAAGTTGATTTTTTTACTTGAGACAATAGGGGTGCATCAATGTACTTCATGTGTAGTGATAAACCTCTATCAAAATATACTGCTTCCTGATCTTCTTAGTATAAATATTTAAAGACTCTTAACCTTATTCAAGTATCGAGATCAACATAATGTAGTCTAGGTCATGATGCATTAAGAACAATTTAAATAATTTTCAACAATATTAATCAAGAAAACAACTAATATTATGAACCCCAACTTGGGGTTGGAGGGGGTATTTGATCCATCAAGATATGAGTCATTTAACTGCACCTTTTCATGCGTAAACTAATCCAATGACAATACACTTTTAAAGAGATTCCTACGAGTGCTTTCAATAATAACACATTATTCAATGATTGAATCAACTACCTGTGTCATAAATGCAAGTATATGATTATTTTCAGCTAGTGATATCCACCGAGTCATTTAATCATGATCTATAGATTGTGATCATGGTAGTGAAAACTTAATATTCTTGTATATTAAGTTCAACTCTACTCCACAATATCATTTACATGTTGAATACTTGAGTATTTATAAGGTGCTAACAACTAGTACTATTTTACCACATATCATTTAACAAGAATAGGATGATAGGTCATTATATGAATAAGAATGTAGGCAAATTCATTTTCATAATAATAACTCATCACATTCATGGATAACTACAAGACATGTAAAAAATTAGTATGATTAAAGATATCATTAGGATAAATGTAGACAACTTTGAATAGTGCTACTAGTTGAGATCGTGTAGCTCAATCTCTAACCTTAGGGTCTTGGCACCAAGTTGTCAAAATGAGGAGAATCACAACTAAAGGATGAAAAGATAACTTCATGCCTACATTGCTACCAATCATTGACCACTACTTAACCTCCATGCACATGATTAGCTATAGGCCTAATAGTAAATTGTAGCCAACTACCACTTTGCACATTAGTTTATGTAGGGTCTCATGAGTCAGATAGGCCTTAATTATGATCAATAAGGAATAATACATCTTGATATTTTACCACAAGTAATGATTATAGTTGTACCTTTTAATTTTAATCCATTAATGCAATGAGGAGTTAAGGAATCAATCATATTAAATTTCACACTACTTAGGTTCCTATTTGGTTCCATGATATTAGATCATTATAAACCTTAGCTTTTCAAAGGATGACCTTACTATAGTATATCTAAGAACCAAAAAATATCTTCAAGCATTAAATTTTATTCTACCATATATATTAACTCAATTTGATATAATATAGGCCCAATGTTAAGCCTTTCTAGATGGAGAACCCTTCAAAATGGTTACTCACATCGTAGTGCATTGTAATTGAGTATTTCAAGGTCAATGGACCTTATCAAATAAGATTAAGATAAACAATAATTATTATACAAATGAGTCTAAGGAATCTAGAACCTTCTTCTGATCTTCTCCAATCCACTAGTCATAGGGCCTTCCATAGAAATTAATAGAAACTATTATGACATGTATGGAGTGCAACTAACAAATTCTATAATACATGATTGATTTTGTGCCAGATTGATATCATCTAACATTTCTCATTTAATTTATAACAACAAATCAAGAAGCTAAACCATAATGAGAGGGTAATCTACCTATTTGAATCCATGTTTTTAATATTTAAGGAACCATGAGATTTCAACAACTGATCTTAACCATGGTAAATAGTAATATTTTTGCATGTAAAAACTATGTCAACATAAGAAGTAAAACTACCTTATTAAATTATTCACATGTACTTTAGTTATGTCATAAACAAAACTCAACTGAAAAGTTCATAATCATTTCGAAGATAATTTAAAATATTCTAAGCCTAGCTAAGCTAAATGTCTACATTCATTGCTTAAACAATAAAATGTTCATCTAATTAACTCCATCATAAAAATGAATTATATAAAGAATGTATAGTACTACATTACACATATTATTATGTAAATACACATATATACTCCTTCACTGATATAATTGACAACCGATGTTAGTGGAAACCATTCAATGGAAACATCAACTAACTTTGGGAAGAAATTCCTTCACTTGAAAATAATAATCACATAGTCATGGTGGAGAAATCTACTTATGTAATGAATTTAAAGAACCATTTTCAAGAATGAAATGCTATTTTACTATTTTTGGGAAACTAAGTGTTTAATTTCCTAATTAGTAAAGGGTCTAGATTAATCTAGAAAACATGTAATACAATATGCCTAAATTAACCTACTGATTTAATAAATCTAGATTTGAACAATTAATTACTAAAAATAGAAAGCAAGGGGATAGAAAATGAACTTAGCTAATTTTTAGATCGAGATAGAGGAATCTAGAACTAGAAATTGATGAGTTGACTGGGTAGATTGTCAAAATAGGACCCAAGAGTCTATTTTTTGCCTAGACAATAGCATAAAAAACTAGACACTTTGGGGTCTAGTGCTATAGTCCTATTTTTAGTGATATAGTCCATTTGTGATCTGCTTCCTCTGATATTTTTGGGTTCTATCTTGATTCTTCTTGAGGTTATGTGTCTAAATTTGTAAGTTTTGATTGTTTATGGAGCTCCGTGTGCAACTGATTTTATCTCCTAGGGTCCTACTTCCTCCTTAAGCTTGATAAATGGTCTTGAATCAACTGGAAAAGAAGATTAATATGTATTATGCATTAAACATGTGATCACACCCCATGTATGGGCACGTACCTACATACCAATACTCTGAATAAGGATCAAGACCAATGTAGTTCTCAAAAATTAAATGTGTATTGTGAAATGATTTTTATGCAATGCAAGTATTATGTGAATTTGGAAAAGCTTGAGATGACTCATGCCTTGTGTGAGAGCTTGAGTAGGCTGGAAATAGTAATGGTTGGCTATATATATAGAATAGGAGGATTTTATTGAAGGTGCTTAGTGTATTTATAGCTTGTGCCTTTTGAATCATTATCAACCCTTCTAAATGATCCTTGAATAGGATTTTATAGGGAAATTGATGATCTTGGGTTAGATGAATTTGCATTAGGCTGATAAGAGAAAAGATAAGGAACTAAGAAAATCTGACCATTTGAGGCTAAGAGTGACTTGGACAATAGCACCAAAAAGTAGACACCGTATGGTCCAACACTATAGTCAAATTTATGGCACTATTGTCCAAGGGGAAAGGGACCTTGGGGGATAGGTTTATGCTTGGGAGAGGAGTCCAAGACAATTGGGGCTAAATCTAGAAGGTTTTGAATGATTGGGAAATAGTAAAAAAACATGCCTAGTGGGTTATGTAAGGAAATAAAAGAGACTTATGGTTTGGGTGTCACAAGTCATGCTCAAGTTGTATAAAATGCATTTTTATTTGATTATATTTCCCCCTCTTTATTATAAATATGCAACAAAGTGAAATACTAGGATAAAGGAGAAAAATAGAAGCATACCTGAACTTACCTATGAGGCTAAGCCCAACAAGCTGTGTGATGTTAGATTGTGCATAGTTAAAGCAAATTATACTATGTAAATTTGCAAGTAAAATAAAAGTAGATTATTTCTTACTAGATACGTTATAATCTTAAATAAGAATGTACAAAGCTAGATAAAGAGAGAGAAAATAAGAGAAAGGAATAAATACACCTCATCAAGTATGCAAACTAATACAAAACTTGTTGTGCTACTGTATTATGTTGAGTGACATTGGATGTATGTTTGAACCAAGAGTTATATCAATGGATCAAATGAGTGCTTAATCACCTAGAAGGTGGCTCAAGAATGTAAAGGTAGGCCCTTTGACTCCATCATCACCAACTATATGAAGTTAATGAATCATGCATATGTTAATCGATGTCTAGATAGTGTGTCTAATCCCTCTGAATAGGTGGCTCAAAAATACAAAGGCTAGCTAGTCCTTTGGTTCCATCATTACCCCATGATGTGAAGTTGAATGAGAAAATATTGATATAGATGAATTTCATATGAGATGGCTCATGAAGCCCATAAATATGATGTAATTTGAAAATGTTGGTGTGGATAGTTGAATGTAACTAGAAACTAGGCCAATGTTGGCCACTTTGAAAGATGGAGATTGGACTTGTATAAAATCCCCTCCAAAATTGGAATCAAGGCTTAAGAAGCCACTCAAGAACTTGGGTACATGGGAAAAAACTTGTATGAAAGTTTACTTGAATGTGATACCAACCACTTGTAGATGGAGTAAGGCATGCAACTATTGGGAATGTACAAGAAAATGCTATAAAATCAAAAATAGAGAAAGCCCATGTGTCATGCACATTGACCCTAATAACTAGAGTCTAGAACATAGATTTTGAACGAAAAGTTGTATCAACTACCATGTCTGAACTATAAGTGAAAACCCTCATGCCGTGGATGATGCACCCTATTTCTAGATTCTCTAAGCAAAAAAGTGCTAAAAATTGATGGATTCTAGACTGTACTATTATGGCAAAACTGTGATTGAACTCACCCCTCTACTTGATTTTGGAAAAATTGGAAATTCTACTATCTGGACACTAGCGCTAGAAATTGGACACTTCAGGGTCCAATGTTATAGTCCCATGTTTGGCATTATAGTCTAGAGCCAAAACTAAAAATTGGACTATGTTCTCTACTATCTACTTGATCTAGCTTGCCTGTACTAAATTCTAGAATCTAGACTATGTATTTTGAAAGTAATTTTTTGACCATTTAGGAACTCTGATCTCTATGAAAAAACCCCTATTTGTTTCCCCCTCTTCAGAGGGTAGGAATGAAGACCCTGTAATGATTACCCTTAGAAGAAGAAGCTCTACAAGTGTGTTAAGCTGTGAAAACATTTGATATAACATTGATATTCATGATCTCAAGATATAGCAAGATTTATATACAAAGATTATTAGATCCATAGGGGTATGCCTAGATAGATATAATAGTGTAATAGCATGTGCATAAAAAGAAAGATGGAATGTGTAATGTTAGTTGTTAGTTTTTTAGTAGCATGGAAGGATGGAACATGATGTCCATCATGGCATCCAAGAAATAAGGTAATGCATGATTGGAATCATGGCATTATATATACAAAGAGAAATAATCAAGTAACAAGCATACAAATCAAGAAGCAAGAAACATACAAGGGTGGCCAAGGGGACAAATAGACATACAAGGCATATAAGGCATGTTCAAATGCTGTATACACATAATGGGAACAAGCAAAGATTGGCACAAGGGCCATAAGCACATAGAAGGCACACACAAAGGACATTGGCAAATGTTTAAAGGCACACACAATATAGACAGAAGTAAAGGACATTGACAAATGTCCTAAAACACAAGCATGAAGCAAATAGGAACTGGAAAATGTAAACACATGTAGCTAATCAAAGCACAACTGGAAGCTTGTAAAATACTAGAAATATAGACAAACATCTAACTATGGAAACCAAGAAGCAAGAGCATACAAGATATGTGGTATAAAACTAATGTATATGCTATGAAATACAAAAGTGTGATAAATGCTACTAGATGTCAATGTGATATATGTGTAAGCAAGTAAGGTACATATTACCCAAGGTATATAGAGTGTGTAATGTGAGAATGACATAACTTAGATGGTGTAGTCATGTAGAGTGTGCCCCTAGTGGGTATATATATCAATGTGTAGTTAGAATGTAGAAGTAAGATGTTCCCTCGATGGGTGGAGTAAAATAATGAAGGATCTGAATATACTACACACACTTAAATAAGATCAAGTGAAGCATGGTAATATAGATAAATTGACAAAAAATTATCATATAATAGCATGATGTAAGTTTGACATAGTGTTTTAGCAATGTAAGAACATAGATGATGCATATAATTAACATGTTTTTGTATTTTTGTATTTTTGGAATAAGCTATGTACAATAAAGTAGAAGAAGACTATATACAAGCAATGTGAGAAAGGAAAGTATGTTAAAACATAACATCATAATATAATAGATACTAGGCTAGGAGTGGGAAAGGATCTTGAGATGGAGGCTGCTGGGGATAAAAATGGAGGAATGGATTATGGCCATTGTCAAATGCATCAAGATCATCATCATTAGTATCATCATATGCTAGAAATGTTGTGTTTGTGTTGTCATCAACTCAAAGACAAATTGAAGGTTACTCTGGTGGTTCAGATGCTGCTATTGCTCTTGGTCATTTAGCCCTGCTAGTGATTGATTTCATTAGAAGTGGTGCTGGTGCTGCTGGTGGAGTTATGCTTTAAAGAATGCATCTATCTTGTAGTTTATCCAATCACTGTTGTAAAGCTGTACATGAGTCAATATCATAACCGGTGATCTTATGAATAATAAAAAATAAATTACCTTCCATTTGTGATAATTTACTAATAGATCTATGTCATACTATAAGAAGCTTGATTAATTTATGATCAAGTAACATCTGTAGCAAAATCTATGGTCAATGCTATGTACTAACTACCTGAATCTGAATGACTATCCTTTTCATTTTAGAAGTGACCATGTTAAATATAGGATGCTTAATAAGTGCTCTAAAATCATCTTGATATCCTCTTGGGCCAACTGGTGTAAAGTTTAATCCACATAGATAATCATTTGTGAGTGTGGGTGTTGTATCATCATTGTCTGAGGTAGCTTGGGAATCTATATCAACATCATGCACGTAAGATAACTTTGAATTTACCATAAGGGGTAGCTATGATATATAAGCCTAAATAATTAGAGTAGGAGAAGGTGATGATGTTGGGAGAGTATCTATATTAGTCTAAGGGGCTATATTTGTGGGAGCAACTGGCACTATTAGAACTACTATTGGTGATGGCATAAGTGTAACAGGTGTTTTTACTGTGATTATTGGAGTGATTGGAGCTGTTATAATTGGCTAAGAAGTTAGAGTTGGAGATATATATGGAGTTTGAGAAAAATGAGATGTGCTGGTTTCTCCCACCTCATATGTATGTATTTTATCCAGAGGAATATGATAAGGTGGTGATTGCGTAGTAAGAGAAGGTGTTCCATCTGGTGAAATAGTTGAAGATGACTCTGTAACTCAATAGTATCTGAATGGATGATTATCTATTAGACATATGTAGAGATATCCATCATGAATGAACTTGACACATTGGTGTAGAGTAAAATGAACAACTTGCATAGTGTGCATCCATGGTCATCCAAGTAAAATATTATAATGGAGAGGACCAGGCATAACCTAAAACTGGGTAGTAAGGGTTTTTTGCCCTACTATGATATCCAATGCAATGGTACCTAATGTTTGTCATGGTATATCATCATACCCTTTAATGGTCTTATATGATTTTTGTATGGATGCCATATCTACACCCATAGCTTGTAAGAATATGATATTGCATATATTAATTCTGGTACCACTATCAACTATAGCTCTCTTTACCACACTAGTTTTAATTTGAATCTATTTGAATAATGGTAAATTTTGATCAATAATTGCTTGAGGTGGTGTGTCATCTTTATCAAAATAAATGACATCTTTAATAGTTTTTAGTGTATTAACCATGAATGCAAAATGAGTAATATTAGAGTTATCTGGCATGGAAATCTAAGTGAGTTTTTGATAAAGAATGTTCTTAAACACATTAGATTTTTGGAGCAATTTTAACATTGAAATTTTTGCTAGAGTATTGTGCAATTGATCCATAATATCATATGCCTTGATTTCATTTGATTACATAATAAGCTTGGGTCAGGGTCAAGATGAGATGGAACAGGTGGATTACAAGGTTCTTGGGGTGGATGAGGGATAATGACATGTTGAGTAATAGTTCTAACCACATTATCCACTATCTGTATAAGATTAATAGTGTGTGCAGGAGGAGAGCATAAATAATTGACAGGGTGGGGAGGTGGAAGGATGAAGGGTGCTAGCTAGGATCTCTAGTGATGGGTAGTAACATGTGGGATGGTGAAATCAACCATGCAATAGTAGTCATTATGGAAGATGGGTTCCATGGGAGATGGGGCACAAAGTGTCTTAACATATGTAACAATAGTTTGTTGAATATCATTCCATACTATAAAAAGCAAACATGCAAATCAAAGAATGAGAATTTGTATTAACATGTGATAAACTTTGTCATTCATGTACATGATAAGGCCTATTTTAGTTTCCTTGTTATTTTCAAGAAATGTAAGAAACGTTTGTAAATAAATATCATTTTTGTAATTTGGCTATGTATGTAAGGTGATACCTCAAGATGTAATGGGACCTATTGTATGTAGCTAGGGAATTTTTTGGAAATTGACTTGGAAAATACTTATGAACTTTTGAATTTGAAAATTATTTTTTGATTTTAATATTCAATCAAAATTTGCTGAAAATAAGTGGAACAGTGCTGGAAATTAGTTAATGCACTAGGGTTTAAAATGATTTTTTAAAAATTAATGTGATAATTTGAAAATTTTATTGAAAATTTGTATATTTGAACTTGAAAAATTTAGGAAAAATTTGAAAATATTTCTAAATTTAGCAGAATATTTTTCTTAATGATCTAGAAGTGATTTTGTGCGAAAAGGACCTAGTATGTGGAAACTAGGGTTTGAGTGAATTGTTGAAAATATTGCACTAAATTTGTAGTTTTTTGATTTTTAATTTATATAAAAAATCAAGAAAATATTTCAAAAAATCATAAATAATTATCCCTAGGGTTTCTAGGGTTTTTGTGCAAAAATTCAAAGTAAGTCAGGTTCACAAAATGTTTTACTATTTTAGAAAAGTAAGTGTTTTACAATATGCCTAAATTAACCTACTAATTTACTAAATCTAGATTTGAACAATTAATTACTAAAAATAGCAAGCAAGGGGATAGAAAGTGTACTTAGCTGATTGATTGCTGGACTATGATGAAGGAATTTAAAACTATAAATTGATGAGTTGATTGGGCAAACTATAAGAAATAGGAACCATAAGTCTATTTTTTACTTGGACAGTAGCGTAAAAAACTAGACACTTTGGGGTCCAGTGCTATAGTCCTTTTTTTGGTGCTATAGACCTTTTGATCTACATCTTTTGAGATTTTTGGGTTCTGTTTTGATGCTTTTAGAGGCTCTGTGTCTAAATTTGTAAGTCTTGATCATCTACGAAGCTTTGTGTGCAACTAATTTTGTTTCCTACGGTCCTAGTTCCTCTTTAGGCATGATAAGTGGTCTTGAATCAACTAGAAAAAGGGGTTAGTGTGTTTTATGCACTGAGCATGTGATCAAACCCCATGTGTGGGCATGCTACCTACATACCAATACTCTGAAGAGGGATCATGGCCAATGTAGTTTTCCCAAATTGAATGTGTATTATGTAATTCTATGTAT
This sequence comes from Torreya grandis, assembly GCA_037957365.1. NCBI lineage: Eukaryota > Viridiplantae > Streptophyta > Pinopsida > Cupressales > Taxaceae > Torreya > Torreya grandis. The sequence goes on along the minus strand of JARHVA010004314.1, from coordinate 120,842 downwards.
GTAATATAAGTATTATGTGAATATGGGAAGCTTGAGATGCTTAGTAACTTTTATGAGAGCTTGAGTTGGCTGGAAATAACAATGGTTGGTTGTATGTAGAGAATAGGAGGATTTGCTTGAAGGTGCTTCGTGTATTTCTAGCTTAAGTCTTTTAAATTATTTCCAACCCTTAAAAATGACCCTTGAATAGTATTTGATAAGGAAACTAATGATTTTGGGTTAGATGACTTCACGTTAGGCTAACAGGGAAAAGATAAGGAATTGAGGAAATCTGACCATTTGAGGCTAAGAGTGACTTGGACAATAGCACTAAAAAGTAGACACCCTAGGGTCTAACACTATAGTGCAACTTATGGCACTAGTGTCCAAGGGGAAAGGGATCCTAGGGGATAGGTTTGTGTCTGGGAGAGGAGTCTGGGATAATAGAGGCTGAATCTGGAAGGCTTTGGATGATTGGGAAATAGTAAAAAAAATGCCTAGTGGGTTGTGCAAGGAAGAATGAAAGACCTATGGTTTGGGTGTCACAAGTCATGCTAAAGTTATACAAATTGAATTTTTATGTGATTACAAATGCATAATAAAGGCACAAAATAACCTTAACGTTAAGGTAGTCCACTATCATCAAATAAATTTAGATGTAACTCTATTTGCATAAATGAGATGCTAAAAAATACAAACTATAACTAAATCAATTAATACAAGTCATTTTATCCAAACATCAACTTGTTTCACCATCAATATTGATATAATATTTTTGTTAAGGATATAACAATATCAAATATATGAAATTGGATAGCTAATTAACATGGAAATACTACCATTAATAACCAGGAGTACACTGGGCATGATCATCCAAACAAGGATGAAAACATCCTCAACAAGAACAGAACCACTCACCCAGTCCTATGAGCCTTCAATATGGTGTCCCTCACCACCCCATCCATCAGTTGGATGGTGGAGTTAGGTACTCAAGTTTTGTGGAGAGGTCATGAGTGAAACTTAAAAATTTAAGACATTGGTCAACAACTTCAACAATAGTCATACAATAAGAAAAACCCATAAATGACAAAAGATACAATTGGATTTCCATTTGAAGCCCATAAGAATAACAAGTTGCGTAACCCATTAACATAGGGTAGAAATTTAACATCACCAATTAAGTGCTAAATCAAATTCCATAAAATTCTTGTTACTTAACTCTTTCAAAAGAACTCATCAACAATCCAAAATATTTCCAAACACTAATAAGGTTCATAAAGAAATCATGATAACATAAAGAAATCAAAAGAATACCTAGCCAACAAAAGGGTTGTTAATAATACAAAAATGTCCATAGTAGTCTCCATAAACCCTTTAGTGCAATCCTCCAACACATAAGTATATTTACATAGTCTACAAAACTTGAAATGCACAACTTGATCACAAAAATGACCATGTACAACCATAAGGGAATTTATGAATCATAGAAAGAGTGCATACAATCACACTAGAATATACCAACACTTTTTAACCACACACACAATAATTACCTAATTATTCATATAATACTCAGGGATCAAGCCCCAAAACAATAATAACACATTTAAAAAACCATAAAAATGCAAAAATTAGCTAAACCCTCATGACCAAGCCAAATACTGAAGTGCAACATCCAAACAAGGTACCTATCATAATGAAGTTTATAAATAGATTGAATTGATTATTTGAGCATCATAGGTTCATGGTGAAGTCCTGAGACTCCACTATGAACCTATCATTGTTCATTTTTGTTATTTACAAAATCTAAAATTAAATTTAAATCTGCCCAAAAACCATATTACCATATTCAAAATGTAATTACCAAATACAAAAAATCAATCTCCCATTACACTACAGGTTTTCTATAAGAGACAAATCCATATGCATATATATAATAAAAAACCCTTGAAACATTTATTTGTACATATAATACCTAGGTCGATTTAAATGAAAAATCCTTATTTTCAAATTAATAAAACCCTTTGGATTTGGAATTAAATTTGCATAGTCTAGTTGGGTTAAAATACCCAGTTTTCACACACAAGGTTGAACCCCATCCATAAAAAACAAGGATAAAAAACCCAAAAATATTCAAAACCAAAACTCAGTCATAACTACCAACCACAAAATTTTCTAGCCATCAAGGGGGATGCAAATAAACTTTTGGGTGATTTGGCAGCCATCATAGGTTGATATTCTATAATTTACATCTCAATAAGCTAAAAAAATCAGTCCACTCACCATTTCCAACATCAAACCAAAAGGGACAATACTTACTTGGCAAGAACGGAGACCATTGTGGAGAAGTAGGGCATATTTTTTTTAGATCTCCTTTATTCTCTAATTCAACCTTCAACAGTTCCTTCAACCCACCATGCTCTAATATTATTACCCATTGTGCTCTCCATCTCTTCCTAGGTCACCATTTATGTCTGATGTAATAGACCAACCCACATGACGACCTCATCAAATTCCTCCCTACCCATGCAAGCTCAACCTAGGGATTCACCTATGTAGTGAGATTGACAAATGCACCATTAATAGATTTAAGTGGGTCAAACATAATAATACAAAATAAAAATAATCAACTCTCACAATTATTAATGCATAATGAGCCTCCAAAACACTTATACCAAGATTTGCCATCATGTTAATTTGCCAAGTCCAACCCCATGAATTAATCAAACATCATGACCCCATGACCCATGATTCAATAATTGACCACATAGGTTCTATTTGTCATGGTTATTGGGCCCATCATTACATAATGTGGTAACCAAGTGAAAGAGAGTCAAACACAATATGAGATATGAAGGATACTATGCATGTGAGAGGGTGGTTAAGTCCCCCATAAAAGATCATAACTACACAAAGGCTAAAATTGACCAAGACAATAATTGAGAGGCAATGACAGGTATAAATCATGCAACTTACACAAATAAACAACATCATAACCAATATGCAAAAAACACTAACATCAAATAAAATATGTGACTAAATAAGCCGTATTACACAAACAAATACAAGACCAACTGCACACAAAATGAAAAGCTTCACCAATGGCTTAATTCTTATCTTGACTTGTTTACATGTCAGATTCAACCTAAATTCTCATTCAACCTTCCATTATTGTCCTAGTTGCCAAAGTCCACCTCAAGCCTAGCTCATATGATCATATCCTTATGTCCATAAAAATATGATATCAACATTATCTAGATAACATATCAATAATGACAATAATATTAACAAAATCAAGAATAACTATATTTAGATATGATGGTAGGGCCTTTATCTATCATATCATTGATTGAATGCTATCACTACCCATGACCCACTACCCACTACCAAATACCCATTACCCACTACCCATTAGATATAGCCATAGACAGGTTGGAGATAGAGAAATAGGAAAGGGCTCTCAGCCCATAGTGATGACATGGCCCCATATATACATATAAAATATATGGGGATGGGGTGGTTACTACCTATATATATATTATATCTAGTTTTGGTTTAGATATTAAATATCCCATATCTATATAGGGAAATCTATATATGGGGTGGGGGTGCTAATGAAACTATATACTATGCCAAAAAAATCTATACTGTGCCCTCCCATCTCCCATCCCCTATCCCCTATATAATAGATAGGATGGGATGCTTCATTGGTTCATAAAAAATAGATAAGGGCATTCAAGGTGAGGTTACTAAATGAGACTCCCATACTTAACCTATACTCAACGACCATACTAAATTTCCCTATATATTTCTAGGTGCTCTAACTACCTATATATTTATCTAAGATCATATAGATAGGGGATAGGGCCCCCATCCATATAGATATAGAATGGGTCACCCTAGGAAATCTAGTATCTATCTATGGGATGGGCAACCCCTCTATATAATTTAAATCTAAATCTAAATCTAAATCTATATATGGAGTGGGATGACAATGCCAATAAACTCTATCTCTATCTATATACTATGCCACCATATCCATGGGGTGAGCTCTCTAGTTCAGTGATAACCCAACTTGATCTATAGAGTCTCTAGTTATTGAAAATAGAATGATTTGATCATATATATAGATAGGGCTTTAATGTATATAGTTATATTAGAAACCTTGATTCATATAACCTCAATTTAGGTCATCCCTAGAATATATATATATATGGACAAGGGGGTCATGACTAATGAGTCTAGAGCTGAGAAGTCATTATTGAAACCAACATATCAAGTCAAACATCCAAGCCAGTAAGTCAAGATAAAAAGTCAAGAATCTAAGCTAGCTAGTCCTACTAGCAAGTTAGGCTAGTTTAGAATAGTCATCCATCTAATCAAATATAAATAGTCCCATAGTGACCATATCTATCTATCTATGGACTATATTATATTTTAGATATACAGGGGGCAAAATATATATTTGAGTTTATATTTAGTTATAGTTTATATAGAGGGCCAAAAAGACTCTAATATATATAGAGAGGGGGCCCAAAAAAACCCAAATATATATAAGGATTGGGGGGAAGGGAGGGGTATTCACTATGCTTACCAAATATATAGATCCATATCGATAGATAGGGGCCCTATCTATATAGAGGGTGACCAATCCCATAGCCATAGTTTTTCCTCAACATGCTCGACTCGCCCTATGCCAAATAGATAAGATAAGATATATAGGGGTGGCCAACCATCTATAGTTTTTTTGGGAACCCCCTAACCATATAGATTTGAGTTTAATGGGATATATCATAAGATAATATATATATGAAGGGCCAAATAAACTCTATTTTGGGAAAAAAAAATCAACATATTGGGGGGAGGGCCACTCCAACCATATGAAGTTGAGTTGAGTTTAAATATAGAGGGGATCTATATCTATTATATGTTTTGGGTGGCCACCCATAACCCCACAACCATATAAAGTTAATTTGAGTTAGTTTAAATATATAGGGGATCGATCTATATATAAGGGGGCTTCTAAATAGATATAGTGGTGAGATAGAGATAGAGCCAATAGAACCAATCTGATTGATCCAATGTGCTTGGCCATATATATACATAGGGGGAATCTTGGATCTGGTAGAGTATGTCCACTAATGTAGTCTCACCAATATGGTAGAGTGTGTTGATAAAGTGTGTTAGTACATACATATATCTACCAATGTCTATCTATAGAGAGATACATTAGTGAGTATCGATATGTTTTTTGCCCTATACCTATAGATATATGGCCCTATAGATATATATGGATTCTCTAATCCCATCATATTACGTATATAATAAGAACATGTCATTAAAACTGGTACCTATATATTCCCATCATGTTCTATAGATAAGATAATAGAATGTTACATCCCCTAGATAGATAAGATAGGATAAGTATTCGCTATGCTCAAGATAAGATATATATAGGGAGGTATAAAGAAACTCTATCTTGGGCCAAATAAACTCTATATTGGGCTAGAGTTTAGAGTTACTTTAGTTTAGTTTATATAAAGGGCCACCATATATATAAGATATATAGGGAGGCCCCCATAGATAGATATATAGGGCTTGGGTGGAGGGCCAAGATATAGATTTAATGGGATAGATATTTGGGGGAGGGGAGGGGCTCCCCATATATATATATATATATATAGAGGGGGGAGATGCCCCTTTATATCTATAAAACTCTAAGATTATATATATATATATATATATATAAAAGTTACATCTTATATATATTTATATAAGTTACATCTTATATATATATAAGATGTAACTTTTATATATATATAAAAGTTACATCTTATATATATATATATATATCTTAGAGTTATATAGATATAAAGGGGCATCTCCCCCCCCCCCTCTCTCTCTCTATATATATATATATATGGGGAGCCCCTCCCCTCCCCCAAATATCTATCCCATTAAATCTATATCTTGGCCCTCCACCCATATATATATATATATATATATATATATATATATATATATATATAAGTTACATTTCATCACGTTTTTCTAGAATGTTATGTCCCATCATTATAATCTCATTAATAGAGATGGGAAACTCACTTCGAGAGAGGTGGGAATATATCTATTTGGGGTACCTGAATATATAGGTTAGATCCCATTAAACTCAACTCTATATGGCAGACCCTATATATAGATATATCTAGATGGAGACGTTAGGGATCGACTCAGAGACCACCCTATAAGCATGATTAAACAATTATGATCATAGGATATAAAATAAACCAGTAGTATAACAAAAAACCATAATGTTGATAAAAAATCCAAACCAAATACATGTCTGCATCACATAATCCAATGTCAATCCAAAATAATCAAAATATGCTATAAAAGTCTATACATAAAGCATATCTAGTAGGTCATAAGGTCGGGTCGTACACATTTTTTTAATTTTAAAAGATCCATAACACCTTTTTATGTCACTTTTTAAATGAAATAAAATGCATAACATGACACATATATTATTAATCAACCTAAAAAACCTCTAAAATTGAAGGTTTTTCCTCAAATGCTAAGTGGATCTACATTTTGCTTCAAAAAAATAAAATGACGTAAAGTGAGCCAATATCTAGCATCATATAATCATCTCACTTTTGTGTCATTTCATTAGGTTTTTTCAGTTGTACATCTTGAAAAATCCTTATTTTAATAGCATCATGGTTTATGTTAGAGTGAAGCTTAAAAATGGTTCCCTATAGTTTGAGTTGTATGTGCCATATATTGTTCAAGGTGTTTCATGTCCCTAATAATAGTATAGATTTAGAAAGAAATATATTCTCTTATGTATCAAATTGGAATACATATTTGAAATTTGGAGGATTGAAAACAAAGTTATCTCATAAACAAATTAATATTTTTTCCCAATTATTATTTTCCATTAAAAATTTATTAGATCTTATATATATTTTCATATAAAAAAACATTGATTAATTAATATTATATTATATAAATTGAATATTAAGTTGATTCAATGTTTGTGGGATCAAAATATTTGGTTTTATGAAAAAATTATATTGAAATAATTTTATTTTTATTTAGATTCATATTTTTGGCAAAAGCAAGAAGTTGATGGGCCAATTTGTGGATATTTTCTCGAATTATCCACATATGCATACATATTATTATATCTAGGCTTGGTAATTACCAATCTTATAATGTATACGTGTTACGAAGAGTATGTAATATTAAATACTTAAAAATAAATTAATGTGAAAAATTGAAAGGTAGGGGGTTATTTTAATAAATATAAGAAATTAGGGTCATTATGCATCTTCTATAATTGGTCTCACATTTTCATGAGTTATGATTTTAAAGATTATGTTTCAAAATCTAATCTAGTCAGTATTTAGTCATTCTTAAGGTTTTAGTATTCAAGCTAGGGGTTTTAGGGCATAAATTTTACAATTGATATATATTTTGGGTAAAATTATAGTCATTTTTTAGGTTTTGGTGTCTTCCATATTTCTTACTACAATTATAAGAGTTACAGGTTTGTCAAAATTAAAGTTTACAAATCAACACACATCGACCACTCTTTTATGCTAGTTTTACTTACGATTATGTCCCTTATAGGCCAAAAGTGACATGGAAACACCATAATCATTCAAAAGTAGGATAAATGGGACAATTTGGGGCACATTTGTGTATGGTCACCCCAATTCAATTTAAGTTCATGCCAAAGTGGTGTGCATGGGGAAATATAGGTTGTATTGGTGACCCACACACACCCAACCACCCATTTATGTATATTTTAATTGTGATTAGGTCCTTTATAGCCCAAAGGTGACACAAAAACACTATACTCACTTATGACCAAGGCAAATGCAAATAATTTTAGGAAAATTTGTGCATGATCACCCCATTTCTCTTAAAATTCAAGAAAAAAATGTGTGATTGTGGCAAGTCACATTGTAACCCTTGCACATATAATCACCAATTTATGTTAATTTTACTTGTGTTTAACTCCATTATAGGCAAAAAGTGACACAACAACACCATATCTACTTGTGACCATAGAAATGCAAATAATTTTGGGTACATGTATGTGTAATCACCCTAATTCACTTAGAATTTAATCCAAAGTGGTGTGATTAAGGAAGCATAGGTTGAATTAATGACCCACACATATAAAACCACAACTATTTACCATTTAAAATTATAATTTGAGGGTTTATAGGCAAAAACAACACAATTACACCATATCCACTTATGATGAGGGAAATTATAGATAATTTGGGTCACATTCATGCATGATCAACCCAATTCACTTTGAAATGAGTCCAAATTAGTGTCATTGGGATTTAGTAATTGAAATACACCTAAAGATTCCTTTATGTTTTTTTTTTACTTACAATTAGGTCCCTTATAAGTTAAAAGTGACATAACATAACCATCTCCATGTGGCTAGGAAAAATGTAAATAATTTTGGACACATTTGTGTAATGATCACACCAACCCACTTTAAATCTAGGAAAAAGTGGTGTAATTAGGGAAATTAGGCTTCATTAGTGACCTTCACACACCCAATCACCCATTTATGCTGATTTTAATTTTGAAAAAGTCCTTTATAAGACAAAAGTGACACAAAATTATATCCACTTACAAGTAGGTAAAATGGGGATAATCTGGGACACATTTGTGTATGATCATCCTATTTAAATTTGAATTTAGGCCAAAGTGGCATGAATGGGGTAATGCAAGTTTCAATTTTTTATGTGTGGGTCACAAGTACAATTCATTCCCTCATATGCCAAAATCCACACAATAACATAATATTCACTTGTGACTAGGATAAATATAGATGATTTTGGGCACATATATGTGCGATCCCCCAAATTCACTTTGAAATCAAGTCAAAGTGGTATGCTTGGGGAAATGCAAGTTACATTGGTGACCCACACATACCCAACACCCCTTTATGCCATTTTTATTTGGGATTATGGGGAATATATTTCCAAAGCAACATAAAAATGATATATCGATTCTTATCTAAACTATGAGGACATGAGATTGCTTAAATTCACCTCAACAATAGACACGAGATACCAACCCCCTATATATATATATGGTGATATACTATATTTAGTGTGCATCTATCATTCCACATGCATATATGACACACACACACATGATATTAGTTATCTATGAATCATGAGACATGATTGTTGTCTTGAGACATGAGACTACCAATTGGTTTTCTTGGGCATTGGGGTAACCTTGGTATTCTACTGATTATAACATTGATGTCTTGGTATGGGAGTGAATCAATATTGGGCTGATTGGTATGGGAAAACTATGTCATCATCGAGTGCTCTCCCCTCAATTACATAGGGTTGATGTTGAGGCAGTCAAGTTTCCCATAGATACAACTCTCGAATAACCCCTATCTTTATAATGGAATTATTACCATATACAACTATATATTAGGGGAACATACTATATTTATCTATGTATATAGTCTGATAAATAGATAAATAGAGATGTCCCTCATATATAGGTAGGGAACCTGCATATGAATAAGGGTTATGAATCCCTTACCCTCCCCAGATATAGATAGGGGTGTGCGAGTGCCCATATATATAGGGGTCATAAATTAATATAATAATTTAATCGAGCATCCATCTATAGATTAGGGACCTTGTCCTTCATAGATATAGATGGGGTGGCTGAGTTTCCATATATTAATAGGGGTCCTTAATTAGTTTTCCAATTGAGTGCTCAATTGATTCTATATATATATATATATATATATATATATATAATGTGGCACTACCACTATATATTTATTGATATCAAAAATATAAAATTAATCATCAATGATTAATGCATAAGTGATGCACAGACAGTTTCCATTCTTCCCTTCTATCTATATAGGATAGGGATAGAGAATGTATAATACAGTGTATACACTAATAGGTGGTGGCTATCCTCTATCTTTATATATATGGGATACCCCTATATATATACTGACCATATATAGTTGGGGATAAGAGAGAGTGCCTATAATAGATGAGGGGTACTGAACTTATGATTGACCCTACATATCTATTTGGTGAGTGCTCACATAGATATGGGGGGCGGGGGAGGCTTGATTGCCATATATATAGAGGAAATCAAGGGCCCCACATTCTAGTGAGTGATACAAAACTTTTCCCTTATTTTTATATAGGGCATAGATAATATATTGATCAATTTAGGGATGAGATGACACTCAATTGATATCTTGAATTGAGGGATGACACTTGATATATAAGGGTGATTGTGTCACAGGAAATGATTGATGGGCACCCATACTTATATTAGGAAGTTAGGGATTTAATAGGTTGTATTTTATTATATTACATATATAACATAGTATATGAATCAGTCTATTCTATTCTAAGATAACCCCAATGATTACTGGGAAGAATAAGGGAGTGATAGATGAACCATTAATTCAATGTAGAGCACACAAATTCTACCCTATATTTTCCTTACCTCTATATAAATAAGGGAGGGGACTGATTAATTTAGATAAAAAGGTAGATTAAAAGGAGGGGGGTTGAGGTAGAATATTCAAGCTCAAATAATGGTTCACATACCATGCCATAAATTTCCTTGGAATTAATCAGTATGAGATTACTGCAAGTTATATAGATAGTGTTGTTGGTCCACTATCTCAAGTAAAAATGGATGAATGTCCCTATGTGACTAGGGAGAATGCATGAATTTTTTTGGTTTCAAATGAATATAGTGTTATGTTTCTTTTTTCATATAATCCTCATAATCTCAACTAAAAATGACATAAAGGGGTGGTTAGATATGTGTAGGTCACCAATGAGACCCACATTGCCCCAATCATACCACTTTGACTTGATTTCAAAGTGAATTTAGGTGATCACACATATATGTGCCTCAAATTATTTACATTGGTCTTGATCACAAGTGGATATGGTGTTGTGTTTATTCTCAAATATGATAGACTTAATCATAAGTTAAATACACATAAAGGGGTTGGGCATGTACAGGTCACCAATGCGACTTATATAGCCATAATCACACTAATTTCAATTTATTTTGAAGTGAATTGGGTGATTATGGACAAATGTGCCTAAAATTATTTGCATTTAATGGTCACAAGTGAATATTATGTTTTTACATCAATTTTGTCTTATACAAAACTAATTACAAGTAAAATCAACATAAATTAATGTTTTGATGTGTAAGGGTCATAATATTACTTATGTTTCCACAATCACACATTTTTTATGAATTAAAGAGAAATGGGGTGATCATGAACAAATGTGCCTAAAATTGTTTGCATTTACCTTGGTCATAAATGAATATGGTATTTTTGTGTCACTTTTGGCCTATAAAGGACCTAATTGCAAGTGAAATTGGCATAAAGGGGTGGTTGGGTGTGCATGGGTCATAAATGTGACCTATATTTCCACATGCACACCACTTTGGCATGAATTCAAAATGAATTGGGGTGACCATGCAAAAATGTGCCCTAAATTATCTCTTTTACCCTAGTTACAAATGATTATGGTGTTTTTATGTTTATTTTGGCCTATAAATTACCCAATAATAAATAAAATAGGTATAAAAGAGTGGTTGGGTGTGCCTTGGTTTGTAAACTTTAATTTTTATAAACTTAAAACTCTTAGAAATGTCAACAAGTAATATGAAAGGCCATAAAACTTGTAAAATTAATATATGTTTACCAAAATAGATATTGATTTCAAGAGTTATGCCTTGAAATCCCTAGGTTGAATTGTAAATCCTTAAAATAACTAAGTACTGACTAGATTGGATTTAAAAAATCTATCTTCCAAATCATAACTTGTGGAGCTGTAAAACCAATTCTAGAAGATAAAAAATAACCTTAATTTCTTATATTCAAAAAAATGAATTTAAAATATAAATAAACTAACATTTATTTCAGTATACAACTTCCCTTTCCTTTCTATTGTTCACATTATTTGTTTTCTATGTTTTTAACATTATATACTCTTAGGAATGCATACATGTTCCTAATATTACATACTCTTAGGAATGTGAACATATTATAGTGCATACACATTCCTAATACATATGAATTATAGAATGTACATATTTTTGATTTATGTAAATTCAAACACATGCATCTAGGCTTAGAAATGGCTTGAATTCCCAAGCCTAAGGCTTGGACCTACACACACACATTGTTGAATCCATGTTTTTGATTGAAAATAAAAAAAAAATCCAACTTCTGCCAACATAAAAACTAGTAACTTCATCAAGACATTTCCTAAAAATATTAATATGATGTTGGGTACACTCTCCTCTTTCCACATAGACACACACACACACACACACACACACACACACACACACACACACACACACACACACACACACACACACACACACACAATTTTAATGTTTCCATCTATATTAATTTCTAAGTATGTCTTTTTATGCCACTATATTATGCCTTTTTTTACGTCATTATATGCCATAACTATACATGTCTATATTTTTTTATGTATATTTTTTAATTCATTCAAATGCAAAAATAATTATATGGTTCCAAACTAGGCCTTATTATATATACATTGAAAAAAACTAATTTTCTTTTTTTTGAAGTAGTTAGGGGGGTGCATGGCTGGGTATCCATTTTTTTAATCATTTTTAGGGTCTATTTACTTGTTAAATTAATTAAAAAATAAATATTCATTATAAAATAAATAAAAAATATAAGTTACAAACTAGATGTTATTATTTAAATTTACACCAAAAGGTTTGAAAAAATGACACTAAAAAATGAGGGGGCACATGGCTAGTTATCTTTTATGTTTTTCAAAAAAGAAATAGGAGTTCCTTTTCAAATTTCATATTTTTGACTTGATTATACTTGATCATTTTCAAAAAAAATTAGTAATTTAGAAACTAGATACAATTCATGTTCTTGTATCATCTTCAAATTTTGATTGTAGCAATCTCAAATAATATCTATAAGTTAATATTTCTCTTTTTTCAAAAAACCATGTCCACTTAAGACCCCCTTTTGGCCCATCATTTCTCTACACTTACCCTTTTAGGTCACCACTTTCCCAAAAGATGTTCGGAGTTTAAAGACTTTTTTAGTGTGAGACACCTTTGCATCTTTGCATAATTTTAAACCTAGTGTTTTTTTAATAAAATAGGTTTATAGTACTTGTAGAAAAGATATGATCTTTTATTTGGTTCAAAGATGTTTTAGGCAAGGACAAAAGAAAGATTACAAGGATTATAGTTTAGAAAGTGATGGAGATCATGATCTTGTAGATGATATGAAGCCCTTATATGTGTTAGCCATATTAATCTAACATGTATAAGAATACTTATATTTATTTATAAGGCATGCTTTAGATAAGGCTCTTCTTGAAGTTCATGTGTCATTCTATTTTTTGGATTAAATGTATGTGATCTATCTATCAAATGTATTTATTTTAAATTTTGGGATTTTCCTATTAAGAATTAGAAATGTTGATTCAGAGAGAGTAGTTGAGAACAAAGTATGCATTTTTTCATTTTCTGGTGTAAAGTATCTATTTACAAAATGAAAAAGTTTGGTGGAATATAAGTTTAAAATTCCTACATACATAATATGTGCAAATGCAACATCTCTTAATTATGATATGTATGCAAATAAATATGTCAAAAGAATGTCTGACCACATCTATATTGATGGTCATCCATATTAATTTGACCACATAATTGATTTTATAAATATCTCTCATGGAAAATACACTAATAATTTTAATTATTGTCTCCTCTTATACTAACCCAAACAAAACTATATCATTAACAAACTAAAGATGAGAATTTAATTCATTAGTTGGAAATGAATTGACTAGACTATTAAACTTCCCATTTGATTTAGAATTTTAAAAATCCATCCTTAGTGATTCTTCAATAATAACAAGTAAAGATGGAGATATTACTTACCGAATCCCACATGATTTTTGGAAAAAACCCACTAGGATTATAGTAACTAAAATTGAGATGAAAACTTCAATCACAAGACTCATCAATCAAGATACCTATTCTTTATAAAAACCAAAGACTCTCAAAATTTTTCTAAGAAAACCCCCCTATAATGTGCTACTGTAATATTCATGTTAATTATCCATGATTATTTCTTAGATTTGAGTGAATTTAGAATCTTATGAGTCATGATCATATCATCCAGTTTATTTTGATTAATAACAAACCTTCCATGTTCTCTATAAATAATAGAATGCAATAATATCTTCAAACTTTCTAATATTGCCTTGGAGATAACTTTATAAATAATATTGTATAAAATAAATTGGTTTAATATCAACATAAGTAAATGTATTTACTATTTTTTAAACTATGGCCATGAAAGTACAATTTAGATATTTGAAAACATTTTTGGAACATATAGACTCATTTTACACAACTTTTACTTTATACCCCACCCCCCACCCCAAAAAAAAAAAAAAAAAAGTAAAAAAATCTCAAAAAACAATCTAGGACTAACAATTTATCTCATTCTATTTGGTGCAACATTACTCTTACTTCCTGTTTAGTAAAAGGTTTCATTAATTCATCATTTTATCTTTTCATAATCAATTTGGGAATGGATTCAATAAACTTTTCCATATTTTATTCATTCCTTATGATTATTTAAATAAAATATTATTGAAAAAACACATTAATTCCTCTATAATCTCTTCAAAGTTTTGAAAAAAATGATCCATTGCTTGATTTATTCTTATAAACTATGTTAACCTACCTTCTATACATTATTTATTGGTGAAATTAATATGTGTTCGTATCCCCTTAATTTATCCAATTCATGCATTATTTTTACTTCTATAAGTTTCCCTCAATATATATTTCATTCAATTCTTCTAGGAACTCTTCTTCCTTGTGCAGAGTTTTTATTGTCATAGGATAAATTTTACTTTTGGAGCTTAACATCTCTAATTACACTTATAACCTTTATTTTTAATTAAATATGTTACTAAGAACAATTTTATTTCATTATTTAATAAATTTATTGAATTGTTATAATTTTTTCAAATTCTAAACTTTTTCGATCCATTACTATATTTATAACTAGCCCACCAAACCTTCATCCTATCCTCAAAATCAAGATCCTTCAACCACATAAATTCAAATTGGAAAGGAAATATTTTATGGAGTGTTTTATATATTAATGGATAAAGAAATGTGATTATGATTTGAATCTGATACATTCAAAATTGTAGAAATATCCTCCTAAGTTTTATTTTTTATGATCGAGCTATTTGGCCCATATGCATTGATCATCATCATTAAAAAACCCTATATGTAACTTATTAATTTGTAGGCAATTCAAGATGCATCATTACCTATAAGTAATCCTAACACCATAAAAGGATTTTACATAACATAAATTCCTATAGAATTATTAGATGCATTGATAACACATCCATGACACATTTTACACTTACTAACCATATTATCTTCAAACACTATCTTAGATAATTTAGTATCTTGTAATAGAACAACATATGATCTGATTGAAAGTAACAAGAACCTTACCAAGTGCCTTTCGTTAAGATAATTCAAGCTCCCGACATCTCATGATAAAAAAAATCATAAAAATCGTGGAGAGAAATTCCCCCTCTATTATATAAACATATCAACAACAATCATTTGAGATCCCAATCTAAAAACCTTCATTTAACATATATACAATTTTTTCTACTTATATTTTCCTATATTTTATTTTCCATTTCAAAGACAAGATATCTAGAGTTACCATTTATTATTGTAGATTTTCGTATATATTTTTCTTTTCTTTTCTTTCTATAATATCCTTCCTTTTCTCATCCACTTTCCTCTCCTTATCTTCACATTATCCCCCAAACTTATTAAACTTTCTCCTTCTCTTCTTCCATCACTCTTTTATGAGTATCTACTAAAAATATTACTTGTTTTCCCTTTATTCTTCCTCCCATTTATCACATTTTGAAATACCTTCATTCCTCCCCCTTTACTAGTTTTTACTTTAATTTTATCTTTCATAACCATCTTCCACCATAATATTAACACTTCTTGTATACACATAATATTTTTAAATTTTATCAAATATTGATGCTTTACATCTTACGGGAACCCATTACGACTCAATCTCTCTGAGTGCATGCCTTAAGCAGTGCATTGGGAAAGGGGTGGACAAACCTTTGGTGCTTCATATGATTGTTATCCCATTTTGCCACATTATTACTAATCTAACTAGATCCTAAAACCTTTCCCTAAGATATTTCTCCTTCCTTGCACATTCCTCTGGTCTTTTCTTCTTTCTATCCTTCTTCTCTTTTCTTGATACCCTTTTGACCTGCCCAACAAACTAGGACTACCTGGTCGACCTAGTGTGTTTTGGGATCATTTTTGCTCTTTAGGTTTGTTAGCCTTTCAATCAACCTAGCACAAACTTTAGGCATTAGCTCAAAAATGTGTTAGGTCAATCGGGTCAACCTAGTACAACCAACATGTTCAAATGATTTTTGGGTGAGATACTCCCATAAATACGAGGTCATTTTATTCATTATTAGAATATGCAATCAAGAGTTATTATTCACTCATGCTTCTTCACAATCTACTCTTCCACCATTCTACTTGAGGAGTCTTAGCTTAGGTTTCTTATTTTTGAGGATCTAGTCTTGTGGATAGGTCTTGGATGCTTTGGCCTAACAAAGTGTTACTTACAAACCATAACAACCTCTTGCAAAGCCCCATTGGCCAAGGGAGAGATTGAATCATAATGGGGTCACATTCAGGTAAGTATATTCTAACTTTTTTCTCTTCTTTTTTAGTAGATAGAAGTAGCACAAGTGTTGGCTCAAATAATATTACTCTTCATATTCTATTTATTAGGGTGTTATGTATACTTACTTTATTTGAAGTTCCACATATATATTTGATTGCTTTACATCTAATGCCTCACATTGTGCCACAAGCTTTAGTGTGCACTAGATTAGTTTACTCTTCTTGTTATTAGATTAGTTTACTTTATTATTTATTAGCATAAATGAAATATCAAATTGTAGGAATATTTTAGGATTGTTGTGCAATTGTATTAGACTGTAGGTTTTGGAACCCTTCATATCATGATATGTTGTGACAAGTGATCCCTTAATTGGGTCTAGTGGATCCCCATATTGGTCATGCTCCCATTTAAAAAGTGTATACCCAATTAGAAGTGTAGGTGTGCTCTATCTTATTTGATTCAAGATTAATTCATGTGCATCATGTAATTTTGATTACATACATTCTGGTGAACTCGATGTGGAACTAACCCTGGTAGGATTTCTTTCACTTTTATTTCATTTTTTATCATTATTTTTATCATCATTTTAATCACTTATTTATTCTTTATTTTCCTTCTTTCCATAATCATGAATCCAATACATTTTATAGTTTGTAAAATGGATGAGTAGAACTAAATATATAGGCCAAACAAAATCCTTATACCTATCTCCTATACTAGGTCAACCTAGTTGGCCTAGTACCTTTTTTAGCCTCTATTCACTATACTAGGTCGACTTGATCGACCATGTACTGTCTGCACACTCTTTTTCCTCTTTTTCTACCTCTGTGCACTATACTAGATTGACCTAGTTAACCCAATACAATTTTACAGTCCCCATTTTTGTGCTAGGTTGATCGGGTCGACCCAGTACTATTTTTTGCCTTCTATGATTTCTAATTTATCTTTTTGCTTTCCATGTATGTCTGACTTAGTTTTCTATCTACCTAACTTAGTTATTTGTCTTTGTATGGTATTTTTCTTACTTAACATCCTTTTTATTTCCTCAAGCATCATATCCCCCATTAGAATCTTCTTAGACAACTTTAATCCATTTAGAAACTATATGGGGTTCTCTTTGCTTCTTATCTTTTCCTATCTCTTCTTCCTCTTTTAAGCTATTGGGGCATCTTGCGATGCCCATCTACATGTTACTCTAGCCTTTGGGGTATCTTGTGATGCCCACCCATATATCATATTAAACTTTGGGGCATCTTGTGATGCCCATCCCTATATGCACTTACCCTTTGGGGCATCTTGCAATGCCCACTCTTATTCTCCATTACATGCTACCAAACTAATTCAACTCTAAAAAACCTTCTAAGACACATAGGCTTATCTCTCACATGCTTATCACTAATATAACTGTTATTGTAGGATATATTTCCTTCTTATCATGCTTTCTATCTATATTTATCTAATACTTTTTACAGGTTTCTTAAGCACATATCTCTCCATCTGTAGTAGTTCCCTCTTATTCACAAACCTTTAGTCCAATATGTTGGACTTTGCATTTCTTGATGTCTTATAGTCTTCATTATCTTATTTTTCGTTCCTCTTCTACTCACCAATTTTGATTTGGTACTCCTTGGACTTCTATTTTGTGAGTTACTTTGTAAGACCATGGATAGGACCTGACATCCTTCACAAAACCACCATCTTTTACATAATTTTCTTCTCTTTTTGCTGCTTGCCAATGCTATTTTGGCATCCTTTAGGTTTTTCTTTTGTGAGGTGATTTGTAAAAAGGTTCTATCACTTTGCTTTTCTCTTGCTTATTATCACCCTCGTGGGTCTTTCTTTTATGATTTGCTTTGTAAATCTATGGATAGGACTTGACCATCCTCATAAAATTACCATTAATTTCTTCTCATGATCCTTGTTCTTATAATTTAGATTTTACTTCTTTTGTTAGATGAAAGTTGTTAACAATATATGTTAGCATGTTTTCCTCCATTTCCCTCTCTCTTATGATAAGGAATCACACCTTTGATATCATTGTATCCCTTATTTTTTCCCTCTGTCACATTTTTTTCAATTTTAAACAATTCAAATTGGTCCACACATCATTCCTCTTGATGTCCCCTTTCTTTCATCTTTGCAATAGATAAAACAAGGTCAAAGTCAAGATATCACTTTTATTTCACTTGGATTTATGAGACTCTTAGACCCCATGCTCTTTTAAGTTCTCTCTCTTAGCAACCTTATCCCAAGTTTTCAAATGAAATTCATCTTTAGTACCCATGTTTGGTTTTTCAAATCCGTATGGAGGAGGAATAAGAAAAATCCATCAAAAGAAAGTTAAAATCCAAATCATTTGAAACAAAAGACAGTGATATCTAAAAGGCAACATGCAAATCTCAATATCCCATTATACCTTTGAAACTAGTTCTACGTGTGGAAAACATTTGAAACTAGTTTTTTCCTACCAAGTTGGCCCCCCTGAGTGCGACTGGTGTGATCACGGATCCAATGGAGGACACTGCTGGTGGCAGTGCCTCTAGGGATCTGTTCAAAAATTTGGTAGTGGATAGTCCATCCAACAGATGGAAGAAGGCACTTATAGGTGAAAAGATGTGCCCCTCAAAAAGCATGACGAGCCTCCCTGTTATCTCAGAGGGCACGGCCTTCCATATCCCAGATGATCTGGTGGAGGAAATCGTGGCATCCATGGACCTTACATTAGTAGGTAAGTTTTTTTCTTTCTATCCTAGTATCGAAATGATTAGGAAATGGGTTTTGTCTAGGTGGAAAGTTAAGGGTAGTGTTTCGATCACTGCCATGGCAAGAGGCCTATTCCTTTTTAGTTTTACAAATAGGGAGGACATGATCGCTACTCTTGCTGGAGGGCCATGGCTGTATGGCCCACATTCTCTTGCCCTATGCTCATGAAAACTAGGATTTGATCCTAACTCAGACCTTAATAAGTCTATTCCTGCTTGGGTAAGACTGTCAAGGTTCCCTTTGGAATTCTGGGATGAATTTTTTTTCACATCTATTGGCAATTCTATTGGCCAATATGTCACTATAGATCATACAACTAGAACAAAGTCCAGATGTGTGTACACTAGACTTTGTGTCAATGTTGAAATAAATAGGACTCTCCCTATGACCATAGAGTTAAACTCTAAATATGGGACCTGGACTTAGCCGATCACTTATGAAAATGCTACCACTTTTTGTCAAATATGTAAGAGAAAGGGTCATTTAATGACACAATGCACAACAAAGCAAAAGGGGAGGAAAGATGATTCCCAAATTGAAGGGGAGGATTAGGCTCTCAATTATAGAAAGAACAACAAGTAGGAAATGAAGAGTAATGTGGAAAATCCTGACAACACAAAAAAGGGAGAGGAGGAGATGGGAAAGGAGGATATCACTAGTAGTGAGGGAAAAGTTGTCCCAAAGGAAAATATAGTATCATCTGATAGTCAGAAGGCTATATTTAACACATCCAACCCTCTAGAAAAATAGACTAATATGTCTAAGGAAGGAGAAAGAGGTAACCTTTTGATAGAGGAAGTCAATGAAGAAGACAAAGTTCTAAGAGTTGGACAGGAAGAAGTAACTCTAAAAAGTGTCACTAAAGGAGAAACAGACCCACAACTAAATACAGATATTTTCCATGCTCTGGAAGTTAGAGACCAAGTAGGAAACTACTTAGCAATAGGTGTAACAGGACAAAGTGACAGTAATGAATAGGAGGAATGGGTTACCCCAAAGAAAAATAACTAAAAAGGTAAAAAATCTGTAGATGTTAGCACTGAGCCCAAACAAGGGAGGCCAACCCTAAGAGAAACAAGACAAAGAGAGATTGCTAGGGAGATTGCCAGTGGTAAATAAAATACACTGGAGACCCAACCCCCAAACCCTCTAAATGAGAATATTATCTTGGAACTTGAGGGGCTTTAACAGTCCCTCAAAGTAGTTTGAGGTTAAAAACTACATTTTAGATAATAAATTAGATATTTTATTACTCCAAGAAGTCAAGATGAATGAGGAGAATTTTACAAAAATTGCTGCCTATATATGGCCTAAGGTAGATTTTTGCATTAGTCCTGCTGAAGGGGCTTCAGGGGGGGATTGTCACTATGTGGAATAGTGATAAAATCTAGGGGTCTCTTATGGCTTATAATAAGCACTTCTTGATTACCAATTTTTCTATGAAATCTTTGAACTGGTCATTGATTAATGTCTATGGACCGAACAACAGAGCTTTGAGATAGAAATTATGGATAGACCTGAGCAGTTTCAGGAATAATCCCCAGAACATTAGATGGATGTTAGTCAGAGATTTTAACACTCCTCTATACCCTTCTAAAAAATAGGGTGGAATTATGGATTACTCGAACAACATTTTTGACTTTGCTGAATTCATCAATGATTGGGGATTATTGGACATAGAGCTACAAAACCAAAATTTTACATGGACCGATAGAAGAAGAGGAGATCAAATGATTTAGGTTAAATTAGATAGATTTCTTATATCAAGCAACTGGAAAGATTATCATAATATGCAAGCACAGGTTTTCCCTAGAACCATGTTTGACCACTACCCGATCTTTCTCAGTTGGAGAGAATAAGGACATTCCAGACCTTCCCCATTCCAATTTGAAGCTATGTGGATCAAACACAAAGACTTTAGACAAATGGTGGCCCAATGGTGGAAAATTCCTATTCAAGGTACTCTTATTTTCAGAATAGTCAAGAAACTCCAACACATTAAACAAGAAGTTTATGGATCGAATAGATACAGCTTTGGGCAGGTCTTCCAGCAGAAGAAAAATATAGTGGGAAAACTCAAGGATATACAACAACTGATAGATCAAGGGGATGACTATGAGGACACTTTAGAAGAAGAGAATATCCTATCTTTAGAATGGAAGAATCTTATGGAAAGAGAAGAGGTTTTCTAGAAATAGAAATCCCGTGTTTAGTGGCTTAAAGAGGGGGATAGGAACACTGCCTTTTTTCATCTCTCAGCTATGAAACATAGGATAACAAACTCAATAACTAAGCTTGTCCTAGATAATGGTGACATTATTACCGATGATAATGAAATAGGGGAACAAGCCAGGGCTTTCTTTCAGAATTTGCTTATGGAAGAAAATAATAATGATAGAATCAATAGACCTATGAATCAATTTATTGATAAAATCCCCTGTTTGATAATGGAAAAAGATAATCTGGAGATGTTAAAGCCTATATTCGAGGAACAAGTCCATGCTATTTTATTCTCCATGGGTGCTTTTAAAGCCCTGGGTCTTGATGGCTTTCCTTTTATATTCTTTCAAGAATATTGGGAGATAGTAGGAGCGGACCTCACGACTGTTGTGCATGATTTTTTTAGATCAGGTAAACTTTTGAAACAAGTTAATAATACCTTCATAGTACTTGTTCTATAAAAATCACAACCTTCACACCTCACTGATTTTAGGCCCATTAGTTTATGCAACACTGTGTATAAGTTATGTACTAAAATGCTGGTCATGAGGATTTAACCTTCGCTAGACAAAATTATTTCTCCTGCTCAAAAAGGTTTCATCTCGAGTAGGCAGATTATTGATGCTATGATCACCACACATGAGACTATTCACTCCATGGATAAGAGCAGAATCCCTGGGATGGCTCTCAAGCTTGATATTTCTAAAGCTTATGATAGAGTCTCATGGACTTTTCTATTCCAAGTGATCATAAAATTTGGGTTTAATGATAAAATGTCTCGCTTGTTATGGAATGCAGTCTCTTCTACAAAATTCTCAGTGCTAGTTAATTGTGTTCCTAGAGGGTTTTTCTCATCCTCAAGAGGAATTCATTAGGGAGACCCTCTCTCCCCATACTTATTCATCATTATGGCTAAGGCACTGGGAAGATACATACAAGCAGATATAGCCTCAAAAAAGCTATTGGGCATCAAACCTGCATCCTCCCTTCATCCTATGGTGGTACAATAGTTTGTGGATGATACCATCTTCTTTGGCATCTCATCGATGATTGAAGCTAGAAGATGGAAGAATATCTTAAATAATTGTGCCAGAGAGTCAAGACAAAGGATAAATTTCTAGAAAAGCAATGTGTATTTCTTCAACACTCCTAATGAACTTAGACATATAATCATTGATATATTAGAATGTGCTAAAGCTGGCCTAGAAGCTACCTACCTGGGTCTCCCACACTCAGTCAAAGAGGTATCTCCTAGATTTTGGAATGGAATTGTGGAAAGAATGCAGAGCAAACTTCTTGGATGGAAGGGGAAACTACTTAGTAGTGCTGGTAAACTGCAACTTCTTCAGGCTTCGCTGCAGGGTATTCCTACATACTTCTTGTCTCTTTTTAAAATTCCTATGTATTTTGTTGAGAAACTAGAATATATCCAAAGGATATTTTTATGGATGGGAGTGGAAGACAAACAAAGAACTTCTTTAGTTAGATGGGAAAAAGTGTGTCTTCCAAAATCTCATGGTGGACTTAATATTAGGTCCATCAAGAACATGAACAAAGCCCTTCTCTCAAAATTTAGTTGGAACCTGATCCATAAAAACAATGATTGGGGGGAAATAATGTATGCCAAATACATGCATAGCATTGATGATTCCAACTTTCTTCAATAGATGGGATTACCCTAGGGATCTGTGATATGGAATAAAATGCTAAAAAGTAGAAGCCTTCTCAAACAGGGAATTAGATGGAAACTTGGAAATGGCTAGCATATTAAATTATGGGATGATATCTGGTTAAAAGACAAGGCTCTCATCACACAAGGAAACTATGGAGAGATTGCTGACTTGACTACCCAATTTTTTGGAGATAGGGTCAGTGATTATATGGAAAATAACAATGGGATGAGGAGTTGGAAAAATCTTTTGGATTGCTGTGTGCACCGGCCTGAGATTTTCTCAAGAGTTTGGGAGATCCAACAGTGCATTCAAGAGATTAGAATCCCTCTCTTTCCTAGGGAGGATGAAAAATACTGGTGGCCAGATAAGAATGGATCATTATCTATCAAGTCTGCTTACCATCTACTTATTCTTGAAGCTCAGAATAAAGATGTATGGAAAAAGGTTTGGAATCATAAACTTATTTCAAAAATTAACATGTTTTGGTGGGCTACTACTCATAACAAAATCCTTACTCAGGATAACATTCAAAATAGAGGGTTTACTTTGGTTAATAAATGTTTCCTGTGTGGTTCAAAAGAGGAATCAGTTTCACACCTCTTTATCCATTGTGAGTTTGCCCGAGAATTATGGGGCACAATACTTAACAACTTTGGTATTGAATGGGTCTATAATTCTAATCCTAAAGAAGTAATTCTCAGTTGGAACCCAACCTTCACACATCCCTGGCTTATGGAATTATGGAAGCAAGCTCTGCCATGTTTGAGTTGGACTTTATGGAAAGAGCGCAATCATAGAATTTTTAGGGACACTGCTAGAAATGCTTCTCAGGTGTTTAACTCCTTTGCTAAGACTATTATGGAAAGTGTTACAACAACTCATATTTGTGTTGCGAAGAAACCCCTATCTCAAATTGAAAACCAAATTGTAGCTAAATGGAAGGTTTTAAACCAGATCCCTGGGTATAATAAATCCAAAATACTATAGAGACTTAATACTAAATGGATCCCCCTAAACCTAACTGGATGAAACTCAACTTTGATGGGGCATCCAAGTTGGATGGTAAAGCTAGTGGAGGAGGAATTATAAGGAATGATAAAGGATGGATGTCTGTTGTCTATGCTAGTGGAATTGGATGCCAGAGCAACAACTATGTTGAAGTAATGGCTTTACTATGGGGATTAAAGTTAGCTATATCCCTAAGAATAAGGAACTTGAATATACAAGGAGACTCTAAGATGGTCATAAATGCCATTAATAAAGCTTCAAATGTGGGAATCAAGCTAAAAGACATCATTACTAATATCCAATTTCTTTTACAAATTTTTTTCGAAGTTGAGATTTCCCATACCTACAGAGAAGGCAACAGGGTCGCTGATGCTTGTGCTAACCTTGGGCAGCAATTTTTAGGTTGGAGGGTGTGGCGAGAAGGTGTTCATATTACCTTAAACATTAGGGAGATCATTCAAAAGGAGATGACTTGTTAGGAATGAGGTGTATTGATGACCCTGAAAAGACCCCTGTTGATACCCCCTGCTCCTTTACGAGCAAGAAGGGTAAGAAGAGAAAGGTTGATGAAGAGGAAGAAAATATTAAAGAGACTATGGAAGGGACCCATAGGAATCTAGGTAGGGCCATGGGGGGCCAAGGTGGAAAATCTCACAAGCCTTCCAAAATTAATAAGGAAGGATTCCCCTCCGGAGTGTGAAGGGCAGGGCGAATTAGTGGTAAACTAGCCTCGAAGGCCAGACTGATTGATTATTTAGAAAGTGCTTCAAAAGAAGTAACCCAGGAGGAAGAGTCTAAGGAGCTATAAATCCAAGAAATTTTAGAGGACACTAGAGGGAAGCAAGTTACTAGGGATTTTGAGGTTACTGAGGAGTAGGGTGCTGACACTATGGGAAGTGTTGACAATAAGGGGAAAATGTATGTCGAGGAAGCTGGTGAGGGAACTGAGAATGAGACTGATCAAGAAAAACCAAAATTGGGACCATAAAGGACTGCATTCAGAAGCTAGAGAAGGTCTTTGACAAAGGGCTTCGTAATACAATTCTACTGAACATGTCTATGCTGGAAGTGGTGGGTAATTCTGGGTATGCTAACAATGCAAAGAATGAGAAACTCAATGATCTTATCAAATCAATAGTTATGTAAGGGGAGACCTCTCTGACTCTGGTCTTCCCATGGATTGTGTTTTGTTTTTGTCTATTTCTCTCGATTGTGCCGTCATCTTTTTGAACGCATTTTTTGTTTGTTTGCCTTCTTGTCTTTTTTGACTGTATAGGGTTTGGCCCCTGGTTTGCTACCTTACTTTATCAAAAACATAGAAATCTCAAAATTAAGATTCACACTAATATATATGATTAAAATCACATCTCCTATCTTCAATCAAAGCTCAAACTCCATAGTCAGCTTCACATACAGTTTAAGTCCTTTGGGGTGTGGTAGGTTAGTAGATTGGATTAGCGGAATTCAAAAAACTCTGTGGTGCTACTTAGTTTTTCATGCAAGTACCCAATCTTCACTGTAGATTGATGATTCTATAAGGGGTCCTAAATAATGGGAAACACATCGTGGGAAGGTAGGCTGATTTTAATTTTCATGCATATAGCCTTCATTGGATGATCTATATACTCCATTTATTAACCTAAAAGTTGCATTGCTAAGAGAAGTTATTCATAGTCCTTAAGGTCGACAGTCCTCTTGTTTTGACAAACCAAATTTGAGTGTCTTAACTTTGATAAAGAGTTTCTCTACTTTGGTTTTTCCTTAATTCTCCCCTCCATCAATTTCATCTCCCCCCTTGATAGCAAAATTGTGATTCCAAATCTATTTTCCCTCTTCTTTAAATTCCTCCTTCATTTCTTAAAAAATGCTGGCTTTACTTTGTTTCAGTTTTATCTATCTTTAGACATAAAACAACATGTTTGAGAAACTTTGGATCATATTCTTCATTTTATTTTAAATTTACTAGAATTAATTTACTTTATTTTATCTATTTATCATGGTTTTGTTGTCTTTCTATTATGAACGCCTGAGTTCGTACCTTTTTTCCATTGTTGAGTGAGATGTGGATTGTTATTGCTCACTCATTAATGTTGTTTTAATATTTTGTTTTTATTTTCACTATTGATTTGTCTTGCTTATCATTCCTTTTTAAACATGTATCCTTGGTTTGAATTGGTGAGTTTGCCTTTTCTTACTTAAGGTTTACTTGTTTGAATTTTTTGGTCTTTAGTAACCTTGGCTTTTTGGTTACCCAATTTACTCCTATTTGACTTGGTCATTTGGTCTAACCTAGCAATTGTCTCCTAACTTGCCAAATTCCCAAGTATGTCCCATTCACATAGCACCAGTTACCTTAGCTTTTCTTACATTTGTTTATTTTTTCTCCTTAGTTTTGTGTTTCTGGGTTTGTCAAAAATAGTCTTTGCACCTTATACAATCAAAACTAAAAACACAACTGCCAACCATCCTGGGATAAAAGGTAAATCAAGGTACGCATTAGTTTTACTTTTTAGTTATTTATTTTTTATATTAGTTTCCATTTCTATAATTTAATTTTAGTTATTTTATGCTTTTAAAATGCTACAACTTTTTCTTAGCATTAACATTGTGTGTGTCCTTATGTTCTTTATTGAAGCACCATCCCTTGTTACACCTTAGTGACATATGATGAGATTCAAGTGGGGCATATGTATACACATAATATTTTTATCTTTGATCAAATAATGATGCTTTACATCTTGTAGCAACCCATCGTGACTCAATCTCTCTGAGTGCATGCCTTAAGCGGTGCACCAGGAAAGGTGTGGGTAGACCTTTGGTGCTTCATGGGATTGTTATCTCTTTTTACCACATTATTACCAATCGAACTAGTTTCTAAAAAATTTCCCTAAGCTATTTATCCTCCCTTGCACATTTATCTGGTCTTTTCCTCTTTCTATCCTTCTTCTCTTTGCTTGATACCCTTTTGACCTACCCAATAAAATAGGTCAACCTAGCTGACCTAGTGTGTTTTGGGGTCATTTTTGCTCTTTAGGTTTGTTAGCCTTCTAATCAACCTAGCATAAACTTTAGGCATTAGTCCAAAAATGTGCCAGGTCGACCGAGTTGACCTAGCACAATTGACATGTCCAAATTATTTTTGGGTGAGATACTCCTATAAATACAAGGTCATTTTGGTCATTATTAGAATATACAATCAAGATTTATTATTCACTCACACTTCTTCACAATCTACTCTTCCACCATTCTACTTGAGGAGTCTTATCTTAGGTTTCTTATTTTGGAGGATCTAGTCTTGTGGATAGGTCTTGGATGTTTTGGCCTAACAAAGTGATCTTTTTGAACCACAATAACCTCTTGTAAAGCCCCATTTGCTAAAGGAGAGATTGAATCATGATAGGTTCACATTCAGGTACGTATATTCTAACTTTATTCTCCTCTTTTTTAGTAGATAGAAGTAGCATAAGTGTTGGCTCGAATAATATTACTCTTCATAGTCTATGTATTAGGGTGTTACTCATACTTACTTTATTTGATGTTCCCTATATATATTTGATTGATTTGAATCTAACCCCTCACATTGTGCCACAAGCTTTGGTGTACACTATATTAGTTTAATCTTCTTGTTATTAGAATAGTTTACTTTCTTGTTTATTAGCATAAGTGAAATATCAAATTATACGACTCTTTTAGGGTTGTTGTGTAATTGTGTTAGACTGTAGGTTTTGGAACCCTTCCTATTATGATATGTTGTGATAAGTGATACAAGTGATCCCCTAATTGGGTCTAGCGGATCCCCATATTGGTCATGCTCCCGTTTAACAAGTGTATACCCAATTGAAAGTGTAGGTGTGCTCTATCTTATCCGATCTAGGATTAATTCATGTGCATCATGCAATTTTTATTGCATACACTTCTCTCCCCTCTTCTTCCATCACATTTTTTTAAAAATATTTGATCACAACTCTCACTCTTTTCCCCTGAAGCTATCACATTATAGATTACCTTCATTCCTCCCCCTTCACTAGTTTTTACTTTAATTTTTTCTTTTATAACCTTCTTCCACCATCCTATTAGCACTTCTCTTCCCATTTTTTTTGTAGTAAATTATGATTTCATTTCAAATTCTGTAGCACATTCATACCTTATTTTTTATGAAACATCTTTATATCCTCATCTTTCCATAATATCTATAGATTTGCTTCCTTTTACATCACCTTCAGATAGTCTTCTTTTTGTTGCTTTTTTGAATATCTTTTTTTCATCTTTTGATTTTAAATTCCTAACCTCTTCAAATCTAACAAATCACTCCCCTTCACATATTGATTCTTGTATGTTCTTTTTTCCTTCATGTTTTTTATCCCTTTCAATTCTTCTTCCCTTGGTTCCACAATATATTTGAATTTTGTTCATCTTGTATCAACAACTCATTTTGATATTTTTTCTTTGGGTTACCTTATCCCTTATGACCATCCTCTTTTTTCTTCCCCTTCCCTATGTGAACTTATTTTCACATACTTTTATGACTCTCTTAGCCTTATTTCCACATCCCCTACCACTATTTATTTCCATATCTCTCTTTCCCTTCCCTCTCTTCCACCCTCTTCATCTGATTGCTCACAATTATTTCTTATTCTATTTCCAACCTTGATTTCATTTTGGCAGTCCTTTCTATTTTTTAATCTAATTCTGTATTATTCTTATTCCCTATTTTTCCTTTTTCTAACTCACTATATAAATTTTTATTAGCTCTACTTCCCTTAATTCTCTATATTACAATATGTTTCTTCCTTCATTCACTTTGTTTCTTATTTCCTAATTCCTCATCCATCTCCCTCTCTTTCTTCTTCTAGATTCCAACCCCACCACCTTTTCTTACGTCAACTTAATTTTCAAAACTATTAAACAATTTTTGTATAATTATTAGCAATATGACCTTGTATAGATAAATAAACAAACCTTATTAATTGATTTTCTTTTTTAAATTTTTAATGTACTCTCTTCCTTAAATAATAATGTATTTTGATTTTTCCATAAGATTATCCGAATATATAGTAACTTTTAACCTTATATATATAGCAATTTTTTTATCTCTAGTTCTAGGGTATAACTCATATATTCCCCCAAAAACCCAATAATTTTGAATATTTCCAAACTTTAGTACTCTAAAGGCAAAGCATATAATCTTAACCAAAATTATCTTAATATGTTCTTAAAAAGGTTCCCCTTAAAATTTTACTTCCAAGGTTAAACTACAATTCTCTAATCAAGAATTTTTCACAGTTATTTTTTAAGGTCAAAATCCATGTTTACTTCTGTTATCACAAACTTTTATACCCCTCTCAAAAACTTTACTTTTGACAAATAAATATACAAAATCTATTTTACCTTTTGATTTAAAATCGTTATTTAGAGGGAGGAAGATTCCATATCTAACTTACATTTGCTATGATATAAATACATTTTAACTTTTGTCATACTTACACATTTTATTAATTCATATTACATTTTAAATGATAGGTACACTAACACAGAGATAAAATACAAGTATTGTTTTGATTTGAAAATTAAGATTATGAATATTTATTATTTTGATTTGACACCATTTTACATTAAAATTAAAAAGGAAAGCCTACATAATAGTGTTTTGATCTTGTCTAATTTGTCATAATTTGAATAAAAACATTTCAAGCTTAGAATTTGTCTTTGAAAAAAATTCAAGAATAACAAGTAAGATGTGATGTTTGAATTTCTTGACGTTTTGGAAATAACATTCAATATATGATTAGTTTAATTTTAAGCATAAAGGTATAATTTATTGAGATTATAAATCTTTAGATGTTAAATTCAAAAAATATTGTGGTTACACTAATATGATTATTTATTTTTATTGAAAATTGAAATATGATTATATTGTCAATAAAAATTTGAACAAAGGTGTAATAAGGTTACATGTTTTTTTAATCCACAATATACCATGTAAATGGTCAAAGTAGTATGTAGCTTTGTGAAGGTTTGATATTTGTTTTGGTTGATGTTAAATTGAGAAGCAAAGTAAAATTGGAAACTATAATCATTATCTTATCCTGCATTCTTTAGTCACTATGGCCAAATAAATTGTGAAAACCTTACCCATGACATAGTTATAAGGTGGAAAGGGATTGGATGTTGTGAAAGACACAAGCCCATGAAATTGTAAATGAAGTGAGTTAGTTTGAATATTTTTAAGCTTATAAACCATGATCTAGGTGGTAAATTTACATTTCATATAGACCTTGGCATATTTCATTATTTCAAACACATTGCAAATGTTGATTGAAAAATAGGTGGTAGGCATATATATTGAAAAATTTTGTATATGTTTCAATTTTATAATGTTTCAAAGCTTATTCAAGGTAATATATTTTTTGGTTAAATATAATCTAAAAGGCGTTATTTTTTATTTTGGTGATTAGTGGCCATTAAGGAGGAAAGCATGGAGTATGAGCTTATATTTATGTCAAGCACCTTCTTCAGGTATGCCTTTTCTGTGCATTCAATACATCTTGGTTTTCAAGTATTTTAGATCCTTCTTAGGCTTTACTTTGGAGTTTTCACAATTAATTTGAATTAATTTTTTTAAGTAGGTTTGTTGGTGTAGTAAATCTCAGCCAAATTTTCAATAGGGGTGCATATATATTTTAGTTGAACCCACCCATTTTATATATAGATATGGGATTTATCTTCCTTTTCTCAATTTGATAAAATGTATGCAAATGGTTTTTAATTTTGATCTTGATAAACTATTTTGCATGAACATGTTAAGAGAGTTTCTTGGTTGTGCATATGGTTGATATAAGTTTCATGAAATTTGGTCCCAAGTTCAGTTGGTTGAATTGTAAATTAAAAATAATTATGAGTTTAATGTTATAATATATTGAAGATATTTCAAAACTATAAATATATTTTAGATATTTGAGTGCAGTTCAAATTTTATTTTGAAATAAAAATATTTGTCATTCTTTAAATGCTAGAGGATTATTCTTAGTATGCTTAAAAAGCATTTATATTTGCTGAAAAGATTGTAGTATCCTTAGGGTTTTAAAACAAATAATATAGTATTATATTTATTGGCTTGAAAAATACATTGGAAGTTTTGAATTCATTATTTAAATAAAGTTATATAAGTTTTTGACTAATTTGATTATATACCACTGAATGGTGAATTAGTTTATGTGTTTCAAGTTTCTTGTGATATTTATCATTTTGATAAGGTCTAAATATCATGAATTTTATTTTTTATACATAACTCTTTCTTCCTATTTGAAACCTTAATGCATAATGTCTTGGTGTAAAACAAAAAAGGCTTTGTTTTTCAATTTTGACAACTTGTGGATTAGTTACAATACAGTGTTTGAGTTCAATATAAGGAAGAATAGTATTATTTATTGTTCAAAATAGTGAAATATCTTGGGTTCAAACATCATTGAGTTGTATAATGTTTATTTTTTAATTAAGTGAATCTACATGCTTTTTAATTAAAGAATAATTTATGGGTTATTGAGTAGTTATTTACGTTTATAATCATTTTGATTGAAAAGTAATGAATGTTGTGAGTTCAAAGTTGCTTATTTACCTCAAAACCTTAATTTGTTGTTTCTTCTTGTGGAAAAAGTATTCAATTTCAATATTGAATTATTTTAGTGTAGTCTTTGGTTTTTGAGGTTTAAAGGAACATCATTAATTTCTTGATTTAAATGGTGATGATTATGGGTTTGAACATTTATTATTCAAAAGAATTGGGATGCATTTTGTATTTATTGAATATAGTGATTTTTCTAAAGCTATTTTAAGTTCTAAGTAATTTATTCTAAGTTGAATATTATAAAGAGATTATTTTGAATTTTCATGTTCATAAGATGCATGTACTTTTAAAAATTTGATAATGTTTATAGTATGAATGAGTGTTCCCTTTATAAAACCAATCTAAAATGAGAAAAATGCTTTCAAGAAGATATCTTCATACAATATGGGTTCAATATTTTGGGTTGTAAATTATTTTATGATTTATAGAAAATAATGATAAGGATACATGGTTTAAACTCGTGTTTATAAATATATATGCATTGAATAAATAGTTGACATATTTGTTGGATCACTCCAAAATATCTAAACATCAGAGATTGTAAAAAAACCTCAAGATTAGGTGGGATAAATGCAAATCAAAAGTGGGATTCATAAATATTCATTAAGTAATTCATTAGTCAAAAGTATAAAGGATGTACATTATATAGTGAGATATTAGGTCACCATAAAGGTAACAAGTCAACTCATAATTAGAAAAAACATTAAGTGTATTCCCATAATGACCTTAATAACCCTAAAAAAACTGACTAAAAACCATATAGCTAAAACCAAGAGCAAGAAAAATACTACTCTAATACCTCTGAAGCATAACTTAGGTGGGTATAAGAATTGGGTCTTGATAACGAAGCTTGATGAGGTACCCAAATACATTATAAATCACAGAAGGTGGAGAAAAAGAGAAAACATATAGGATAAAACTCCTCTTAAAAAAGAGATCGAATAAGAGAAGAGGGCTAAAATGTCTTACTAGAATATACTACCTGTAGCCATCCTTTATCATACAATGGGGTTCTTGAAAGTGACTATGGATCAAAAGTAGATGTATTAAAGAGTGGATCACCCTAGAATAGTGAATGCATTTGCCAAGTGTCTAATGGATCTTCAACCAAGGTGTGATTATTATATTAGGAACTATTCTCCTCATGCAAGATAAAAGGGCCAACTACTCTAAGTAATGAAGGTGCAATTAGTAGAGACTAAGAAGGACTATAGAATTTCATGAAATTATGTAATAAACTACCTAATATCTGAAGTGTCCTGAATCAATATATTTGTTCTCTATAATGTATAAAGTAGATAAGAGGTAGGTTGATCAAGAAATAAATCCTTAACATTTATACGGTGATAAGGAGATGGTGGAGGTGTGTGTCCCCATCACTATTGTAGTCATCTATGTTAGAGGAAGAGTAATCAATATTAGATGAGTGGCCAGGCTAAATAATGTCATCAAATTCAATTTAATCCAAAGAAGAAGAATCTAAAAGAGAGTCAAGAAAAAACTGTAAAAAGTTATATAGTCAAGTCTGATGATCGACCATTTGTACTAATAATATATTATCACTATGCTTCTCTCGAACATACACTGATTCTGGATTGAACTCAACTTGCATGCCCGAACCAAGGTGAGTGATCTGATAAACTGCTAGGAGATTAGTTGAAAGTGAGGGAACACTTAGAATGTTATTGAATGTCCCACCACTTAATTTAATAGACCCTCTCCTGAGAACCATTTTAGAAGTATCATCACCCATTTATACAGAGGACATGTCACATGGTTCCAAGGAATTGAACTATATCTATGAACATTGAAGAGGCCATGTGATGTAAACCACTAGAGTCAATGATGCATATAGGATTTAGAGGTACAACAATAACTATGGATTTTACATTTACTTTCCCCTTACCATTATCTTTTTCATTTTATTTACCTTGTCATTTACCTTATAGGATTCATGGGTTACTGAACTCTAATTAGTAGAATCATAGACACTGATATTGTGCTTATTGAAAATCTTCATCAGTTGGTCGATTTGATTCTTCAAATATTTACTTTCATAATGCTTTCCTAAGCAAAATCCACATTTGATACTATATTTCTTAGGTTTAAAAATGGAATAAGAGGTCTCATTATTTGATTTTTAGGTGGGAGGATTTGCATCCTTCTCTTGATCCTTTTTATTCTATTTATTCTCTTTGTTATTTGATGCCTTCTCTTTCTTAGTAAAAAATACATGAGATTTTGAGGACTTCACTATGTCCATCTATATCAATATATCTTGCTCCTAAATCAAGTTTGCAACAAAGGTATCAAAATAAGGAATCTTCCATGAAACTCTAAGAGAACTTTTTATGGCATGGAAAGTGGACACAAATAAAAAATACTCTGGACCTAGTCTAGAGAGTATCGACAAAACAATTAGTTCATCTTTCTTGTCAATATCACATTATTTAAACTACAACCTGAAAAGTATAAACTTGGTGAATAAGTATTGCAGAGTGTCATAGTCATTTAGGATCAAATTGATGATCTAATTCTCCAACTCATGGCTTCTCATCACATCCAACTTCTTAAAGAGCATTCTCAAATTGGTCCACACTTGAGCAGGTATTTTGGTATATTCTATGTGAAAGATTAGATCAAGAGAGATGGAAAGACATAGTAGTCCACAAACTTTACCACAATGTTTGAACTATTTAATTTTCACTTATGATGCTAAAGGTTTAGTTTTAGTGACCATTATAATTTGATGGTAACCCTTGGATTGTGGACTACTATGTCTTTCCATTTTATATTGCTATTCATGATAACTAAAAGGTGTGAGTAGACTTATTGAACTGGAATTCATAGATTAGAAGGCAAATATGTTTCAAAATGTAAATAAGAAAAGTGAACATTACCACATAGTACCCAATTATAATTATTAGAGTGACCCTCCCAAGATTTTCAAATATAATCACACTCATATAAATGTCAGGCATAGTCAAGAATGCATCTTGATCAATATGTGCATAAGTATGAAAGAACTATAGTGACATCAGGCTCAAATAATAATGTATCAAGGAGTGTAAAATAGTTAGTTTGAAGGGAATTGATTCAATATCACCACCAATATATAGAGCATAAAAAAATAATTACTTTTGAAGAAGATGGCAGTTAAATTTGAGTTATTGATCAAAAGTTATAGCCGTGAGCTCACATGAAAATTTTGCGTAGAAAAAGTGGTGGAAAATATTTTTGAATCAACTTAAAAAAAAAATTTGAGTACCCTTCGAGCTAAATCTTGAAAAAAAATTGTAAATCAATTTAAAAAAAAAACTTAAGGCCCATTGAAGAAAAAATTAAGCACTTTTGGGTTGGAAGTGACTAGGGGCTTATTTTCCATATGACTAGCGGGCTAAGATGTTTTATGGTTGCTTCCCCCACTCTTTTTTGATTGATGTGAGAGTTATATCATCTAAAAATGCCTCCAAAGTTTAAATGAATAGCATCACTTTTCACTTAGTTAAATTTGATGGTTTCCTAGATGTCACAACATGAAAATTGGGTAGTTAGAGTTTGCACAATGATTTTACATGGGTTGGAGTCCATCAATTATGTGCATAGGGGTATTAGGTTTTTATTTAATTGATCATATAGATGTTTGGGTTTGACAAGTATATATGTAGGAGTGTTGGGTTCTAACTAGTGTGCTCACAAGGGCATCAGGTTCTGGTAGGTTTGTATACACAAAATATTTTCACACTTTTATTGATTACTAACACTTCATATCTTTCAAGAACCTACTGAGTCTCAATATCTTTGAGTGCATGCCTTAAGGGGTGCATTAGGAAAGGGGTGGGTAGACCATTGGTAATTCATAAGATTGTTATTCCTTTTTCCACTTTCTATCTACACTCTTGCCCCCTAAAACCTTAATCCTAAGCTTATTTCTCTCTTTCCTATCTATTCCCACCATTTGTCATGCTTTATCCCTCATTTATTACCTTGTTTCCCTTTTGACCTATTCAGTAATCTAGGTTGACCTAGCTTATTTTGGGGATACTTTGCCTTTCCTTATTGCTTTGCATCC
The DNA here is from genome assembly GCA_037957365.1 of Torreya grandis. Taxonomy (NCBI): domain Eukaryota; kingdom Viridiplantae; phylum Streptophyta; class Pinopsida; order Cupressales; family Taxaceae; genus Torreya; species Torreya grandis. The sequence continues at coordinate 84,651 of JARHVA010004314.1, read as the reverse complement.
TGACTGATCTAGCACAAACTTCAGGCATTAGCTTGGTAATGTGCTAGGTTGACCCAGTTAACCTATCACAACTGACTTGTATAAAAGTCTCTAGGGTGAGATACTACTATATATACAAGGTCATTGATTACCATTTCATAAAAGAGTTGAATTAAGCAAGGAAGTGCGAATGAACATCTGCTTATTGACCATTCTAATTAAGGAATAAAGCTTTAGGGTTCAATAATTTTATTTGAAGCTTTGATATTTTCTTATCAAGAAGTTTTTTGGATGCTTAGGTAGGTCATGTTGCCTAGATTTGATTTATCTTGGCTATCCTTACAAGCCATGATAATCTCTTGCAAAGCACCATTGGCCAAGGGAGAGGTTGAAACTTGGCAGGTTCATCTTCAAAGGTAAATATTCCTAACTTTATTTGTCCTTTGTAAGAGTAAATAGATAATGTAGTATGTATTCTTATCTCCCATGTATTAGGATTACATATACATTGACGTGAGTATATGTCTCTTATACATGTTTAGTTTCATTGTTATTTACTTGTTTTGTTCTAAGCCCTACTTTGTGCCACAAGCTTTGGTGAACACTAGATTAGTTTACTTTTCTTGTTATTAGATTAGTTTACTTTCTTGTTTATTATCATAAGTGTGTATAGAAACCATATGAATCTTTTAGGGTTGTTGTGTGATTGTGTTAGATTGTAGGATTTAGAACCTTACCTAGCATAATGTGTTATGACAGATGATACAAGTGATCCCCTAATCAGGTCTAACAAATCCTCATATTGGTCATGCTCCCACTTAATAAGTGTGTGCCCCAATCAAAAGTCTAGGTGTGATCTATATTATCCAATATAGGATTGATTTATGTACACCATGAAATTCTAATTGCATACATTGTTGTAAACCAGACGTGAATCAAACCCTTATAGGGTTTCTTTCACTTAATTTATTCATTTTGTCATCTTTTCTATCATATGTTTTGACTTGATGGCTCAATTATATTAACCTAGCTATTTTTCTCTGTGTGTAGGAAGAGGCAACTAAATCAACCAACTCGCCCCAGCACAAGTTTATAGCACTTTAAAGACTTTCTATTTAGCCTACTAGGTCGACCTAACACATTTTTAGCCACTTTTTAGTAGGTTATTATTTAGGATTCACAGTGCAGGTTTTAGATTCTAGACTTATAGATTTGCAATCTAGTTAACTAGGTCAACTTAGCACATTTTTAGACATCTAGTTCAGTCTACTAGGTCAACCAAGTCAACTTAGCACACTTTTTTAGCTTTTGCAGTAGGTTCCTATCTCACTTGGTCGACTAGCTTGACCTAGTTCTACAAATTGGGCCAGTTCTATCCATGATTATAGGTTAGTTACCTATTTTATTTTCATCTCCAAAACACCAAGGTTAGTTTTTATTTCTCTATTTCTACTCTACTCTGTACTTTTCTTTCAAAATTATAATCTATGTATGTGTACCAATTGGATTGGCCAGTGCCAATTCAATTGACTGTGTATTTCATTTAAGTATCTACTTTTATAGACTAGCTACAAGCATATCTCATTTCATTTTTTAAAGCAATCCTTTCTCTTTTCCTTTTTGCTATGCTATGTTGACCAACTTGACTTTGCACTATCCCAAGCCTTGCTTTCTACCTCTATCAATTGCACTAAGTTGACCTGGTCAACCTAATAGTTTTTATAGCTCTTGTGCAATGTACTAGGTTGATCAGGTTGACCTAGCATAGGTTTTAAGGCTTTTTGCCTTTTTTTATTAGCTTTTGCTCTCTATACTAGGTCAGTTCTGTGGACCATGTCTCGCTTTATTGTCCTTATTTTTCACTAGGTTAACCAAGTCAACCTAGCATTGTTTATGTCACTTTCTAGATCCTTTGTTTTCTCATCTTTCTTTCCTTCCTCTTTCATCATGGATTTCCTATTGGGTGACAACTCTAAATCTCAAACAGTAGGCATGATGGAATTCACCAATCCTCATAGGGTTTCCCATAGACAAAGTAGATTTCCTTTTGAAAATTCTAGTAATGTCCATATTTTCACTCACACAATGGACTATGGATTCACTCATGATACCTCTTTGAAACATAATTCTTATTTTCTCTTAGAAAACCAACTTAAGTCAAAGTATACTACCAAAATGCTTTTCTCTATTAACTAATTTCCCCAACATAAAGGGAAAGATCCATCTACCATTTATAATCTCATGATTAGTGGTCAAGATAATGAACCTCATTCACCACATTATACATTATCAAATGGATTTGGTAGTACTAATTTATTTGCTTCACAACCTCTCCCTTTGATCATTACCTCTTCTTATGCTTCTTCTTCTTCTTCTTATTTCCTTTATTCTACTTCCATGCCTAGTATCTCAACTACCATAGCTAGTTCTACATCTAGTGGACCTCTCTTAAGATCCACTATCCTTAATCCTTCCACTAGTTCATTGTTTGCTACCCAAGGCACTAATGCTTCTAGTGCTTCTTCCTCTCTTCCATTCACTAGTCCATATTTTCCTACACAAACAAGCTTTGCCACTAGTGCCTCTCATTCTCATCATTCATCTCAATCTCTCAACAACACCAATAGTGGTACCCAAGACATTCATACCAACACCAAATCTTAAAATAATGTTATTCGAACTCACCAAATTCTATTGCAAACTCTCAATGAAATGAATGCTTTCCAAGCCCATAACACAAATGAAATGATGAGAATGCAAAACCACCATCTTCATCTTCAAACGTAACTACAACCAATGGCTTGGGGCACACATAACCAAAGTGTTCCTCCCCCTTCTCTTTGAGATTCTCAAGACAATCTTATTCCTCAACCTCCTTTAATCAATAAAACTATCAAGCATCTATAAAATGAACCTCTCACTACTCAAATTGATAACATTGATATGGGAGGTATAACACCTAAAATCTCTTATAATAGATCAAATGATCCTTCTCTTCATCTTAAAACATTTGGTAATCTTTATAAATATTGGGTTAAGTTAAACACCTTTGACACTTGCAAGCTCCTTGCTAAGACCCTCATACATGATGCCTTGGATTGGTACAATCAACTTAGACCTCATTCCATTACTAGTTTGGAAGATTTAGTGAATGCTTTAGTTCAATAATTCCAAACTAGTGATCTTCTTGAAAACACTTTGGCCCATTTCATTAATTGCAAGCAAAGAAAAAATGAAACCGTCCAAGAATTTTTTGAATGATGGAAGACTTTATCAAACAGATTTGAACACAACATGGCCAATGATAATCTTTTTCATCTCTTTACAAATGCTCTTTATCCCAAATTACAATATCGAGTCTGTACCCTTTCTCCATTCACTTTGGAAGAAGCTATTGATCAAGCTAAATGATAAGATTTCATTATGCATTAATTCAAACCACCCCAACCTTCTATGGGTTCTTGTATATTACTTAAATGTTTTTTGCAAAGTTACCAGTGATGGTGTTTTTGATTCATATGATACCATTCACCATGTTAAGCTATTGTTCCTACCCCTTCTTCAGAACAAACTTCCTCTTCTTAATAATTTACTAATCCTCATTTCTCAACAAATAACATTAATGTTCATAAACCTCCTTCCTTATCTAAATTGAGTAAACATCTACCTAGGCCTCTTCCTCACAAAATTGATGCTACTCATCGTATGAAAACCTGGTATGTTCCTAGAAATTTTTGTTGGTTTCATGCTAGTTGGGGTCATTCTCGTGAGACATGTAGACAACTTCATAATTTAGCTATGGAATTTATTTTGGGACCTAATTTTGACAATGATTCTATCATGTGCCAATGTCAACAAGCTTATGAGCATGCATTCAAAGAATTCAAAACTCATGATAAAGCTCAAGCCTTGAATCAAACAAATGATCATTTAGCTATTTATAAGGTATTTTACCTAATCATCAACCAATTCAAGAAAACCAAGGCAAGCCCATCTCTTCCACCGATAATGTATAAAGTCTTGTGGAGTTAATTTCCAAAGAAAATGTGGTTAGCATGACTAATATGCAAAGATTAGTGGCTTTCATCAATTCTTAGCCTATCTACACCCTACCTCCTTCTCAAACATACTTTGTTATCCAAGATTATTCTCCAACTCATTTAGATGAGTTGGGGAAAGAAGATCTTATAACCTTTGATGAAGATCTAACTTATGATTCTCCTTTGGATAACACATCCCATTCTATTTCTACCACTTTTTCATCATCTTCTCCTTCCAATGTTAATCAACCTTCTATTAACACCTATTCTACTTCTCAAAATCAATTTGAACCTATTAGTTCATCATCTCAACATGATTTACAACCTTCTTCTAAACCTTCTAATTCTTATCAACACAAACTTCAATGTTCTTTGGACCTCCCTTCAAAGACCTCCTTAACCATTATGCCTTGTATGTTAAAATATTCTCATGGGTTATGATGAGTGGGGTCCCATTGCAAAGCTCACTAATCTCCCTTCTCAAATTATATTTAATGAACTCATAAGGACATCTCCCCATCATAGGAATAATCTTATGCAACTATTATTTGAGATGAATGTCCCTCATCCTTCCTTAGTGGGATGGGAGGTAGTCTTATTCAGTTATGAGGATAGTATCTTGAAATAATGTGAAGGGATGTCCATCAATGTTGATGAAATAGTCAAAACTTCTCTTTCAATAAAATTTACCATTACATCTATTATTTATGATGAGATACTACTTCATGCTGATGATCCTCCCCTATTTATTAGCATCCAAATTGGTGATATCTAAGTTAAGCATGCTTTGATTGATGAGGGTTCTGGGACTTGTGTTGATTCTCTTAATTTCATTAAAACCCTTGGATATTTTGAATGTAATATCAAGTCCACACATATCACCTACCAAGGATATGATATAAGGCAAATGCCTCCTCTTAGGTGTGTGTGGCTTCCAATTACTATCCCACCTATCACCATTCATGTGAAGGTGATGAATTTTAACTTTCCTCTTTATTATAACATCTTACTTGATAGGCCATAGACTCATCATATGCATGCTATCACTTATTCCACCTACCAATGCATTAAATTCCCTCATAATTGAGCTATTTATGGGATTTAGGGAGATACTAACCCTTGAAATTTTAAACAATTCCAAGATCATGGTGTCTTTAAGATTCCTACTCTTGAGCCTTTACCTAGCATTCCATTTCATGAGTCATAGCATCTAAATTTTCCTATTAACTCAACCAGAGGATACAATGGATATCCAAGATTATTGGTAATATTACTCCCAACATTTTAGACTTTGATGATGAGATTAATCTCAAGATCAAAACTTATGATCTCATACCTCATCTCATCTCACAATTTGTTGCTTCCTTAGAACCTCATCCTCACAAACCTCTTTGCAATGACATTCTTGTAGTCTTATCCAAGACTCATCATTGTATTCACCATGATTCTTCTGATGACAATTATTTTGGCTTGTGTCATCGATCTTCATTCACCTGGTTATGATGATGGTTATTCCTTAGATGATATTTTTTAGGTGATCTTGTCCAAGCCCATGATGCTAAGATTGTGTGTTATCATTCTTATTTACTTAAGTATTTTCATGCATCTTTTAATGTTCTAAATTTTATTATTCTTGATTTTTGTATTGTTACTCTTTATCACAGAGTGGAGATGGCACTGACACCTACATTTTTTGAGGATCCTCATAGGACTATGTTCATGGATCGTGATATGACTGACCTTTACCATTTTTCTAGGTTCCCTAATTCCCATCATTGGTTTTCTCCTGAGGTTAGTGCTACCCTTCTTAGACCTTCTATTGATCCTACTACTCCCATAGTGGAACCTGTGTCAAAACTAGCTATTATTGGTTATTCCACTATTGGTGAGCCTACTTTTGCTTCTTTCACTAGTTCTCTTCTTGTTAAGACTAGTTCTATTCCTTCTCCATCATCACCTCCTCTGGGTGATGGTTTGATTCCTTTGCCTAAGATGGATCCTTTGCCAACAAAATGGGTTGATGAGTCATCTCCCTCTTCTTCCACAATTTTTATGCCTTCTCCCATGAGTGTTCCTCCTAAACACACTCATAAACATAGCTATTGCTTTCATGAGATAGATACTCATTCTTCTACCCATTGTCATAAGTTACGATAATATATTGATACCTTGCATCCTTCTTCCCCATCCATAGACACTACCATACTTCCTCTAAATATTCTTCTAGCTATATACCTGAGTATGGTGAGAGGTATTGTATATAGCACCAATGTGGCACACATCATACTGATCATTATTGTATCCTTCAACAACATCTTAAGGATCATCTTATAGTTATCCCTTGACCAACTACTATTCCTCCCATAGGGTGTTCTTGAAAGAAGGTTCTCCCTTATTCTCCCATAGTTACACCTCTTATGGTTCCTTCTATGCCTCAACCTGTGGTTCCTTCTCCACTCGTGAACCCTCCTTCACCTATGGATCCTTCTCCATCGATGACTCCTCCTCTTATAGATCTAATTCCCACACATTTCAATTATCATCCTTTGCCTAATTTCCCTCCTCAACATGTTCTAATGAGTATTCATACTTTTTCAATTGAGAAAGTTAGAAAATAAGTATTTTACTAGTATTCTGTAAAGATTGATGACACATTAGTAACAGTTCGTATCCAGCTTCATAGAGATTTATTTGATGTCTTAGATAATGTGTGTGGATAGATATACCAGTAATTATGAACACATGAATGGTAATTTTACATTTGTATTTGGAATGGATGTGTGCACCATTTTTATTTCTTTTTTTATATCTGATTATATCATTTGACACTGTGTCAAATTCTTGCTTATCTTATATCATTATCTTCTTTATTGTACTATATTTCTTGTTAATTTTATATTCTATCTTTTTCACATATGTTTGTTCTTCCTTATCATTGATTTATATTTATCTTTTCTTCTTGTTGCATCCCTTGGATATTTTTTTTGTTAGTTGCTTTGTAAGAATGTAGATAAGACCCAATAGATCCTCACAAAATCACCATATTTAGCTTGTTGTTGCCTTGTATCTTCATGATTGTTTGTTTTCTTATCATTGATTTTCACAAATAATTATCATGGCGACTTGGTTGTATTTACTCTATTCCCTTTGGTTAGTGTCTCCTTTTACCATGTGACCAGTTAGAAAATAATCTTTCTCATTACTATTTCCTTTTACTGGTCCACCTTTGGATCTCCCTTTTAATTTCTTACTTTTTTTCAAACTAAACATATGCATGGTTGAGATTTGAGATCACATATTTGTTCATTATCAAGCCTAAGTTTCTCAGTCAATCTTTTGTCTTTGGTTACTTAGCTTCCTTTAACCTTAGCCCACAACTCATTTATGTGTATCACTATCTCTCTCATGCTTGGTCATTCCAAATCCATATGGAGGAAGAATCTAAAAAAAAATACTTCAAAAGAAAGTTAAAAGCCAAATCATTTAAATAAAAGGAAATGATATGAAAAGGCAAAAATATGCAATATTCTTAAAAGTCTAATCACACTAAAAGACATGATACACACACATCTCCTATCTCCAATCAAATCTCAAACTCCACAATCGGCTTCCCATAGAGCTGAAGTCCTTTGGGATGTGGTAGGCTAGTAGATTAGAATAGGGGGATTCAATTTTTTTTTCTAGTGCTACCTACTTTCTCATCCAAGTACCCAATCTTTGTAGTAGACCAAAAACTCTATAAGGGGTCTTGAGGAGTGGGGAACACATCATGGGGAGGTAGTTCCATTTTAATTTTCATTGTACCAATCTACTTTCATGAGCTAATCTTAGTAGCAAACTTATTTGCCTACAAAGCTTTGTGTCTATAGGGAATATGTTTCCTTTATACATAGATGACCACTAGTCACTTAGTGTCTTCTCATGTTCTTAGTATGCTTCTTATCTCCTAAGGTCTTCTCTTAAGATGCCTAAGTCTTTGCTTTTTACACTCTCATTTTCATTCCCATACCTCATATTTCCTCTTGAGAAATATTATGTTTTTTTTTTATCACACCACTTGGATTTTTATTTTGTGAGTTACAACATAAGACTGCGGATAGGACTCGACAATTCCTCACAAAATTACCATCCCTTTTGAATTTCAATCCAATATTATTATTTTGTTTTCCAATGCTATTTTGGCATCCTTTTGGGTTTTTCATTTATGAGTGTTTTATCCTATTACCCTTATTCCTCATGTACATGGTTGTTCATGCTTATTCCACTCTATGTGGTGTTCCCTTTGTTGAGTTTTAGTGTAACACCACAGATAGGACCGAACCCTCCTCATAAAGTTTTCCAACAATCAAGTCACCATCAAATTACATGTGTCAATTTTGAGATAATATTCAATTGATTATGAAGTTATACTTCATTTGACATGCTTCCTAGCTTGAACTAGTATGTTTTATGTTTACTTCATATTTCTTTCATCTCTTATTTTCTTATTTTCTGAGTGCATGTAAGATTTCAACCATTTATTGAATTTTTTTAAACTTCCCAACTTGAAATAGTGTGATAAATTTAAGACCAAATTTTCATTGACTTTTCATTTATTTTTCTTACCTTGTGTGACCTTCTATAAACCTTCCATTTTATTACTTTGTTTTTCATACTTCCCAATGTGATATAGTATGATTTTACTTATTTTAATTTGGTGCAAAAATCTTTCATCTTAGGTTTGAAAATAAATCCCCTTTTTACCATCTTTTTGGCCATTTCTTGGTTCTTTATACTTAGTCATTTTTCATGTTATTACACATTTCCCAGCTTGAATTAGTGTGTAGTGAATTTTTGATTGATTATGTTTTTCCAAGTCTTTTTACTTGTTTATTTTTAACCATGCATGTGTTTCTCATAATTCTAAAAAATAAACCACATCGCATATATTTACTATAACTTATACAACAATGCTAAATACATGTGCTAAAAATAAATATATCCAAAACATCCACATACATAACCAACATAAGGATAATAACAACCATAGTGAACACATACACAATCAAATCAATAAGCTAAAATGATACATTATATATATATATATATATATATATATATATCAAGAGTTTGATACAACATATACAACCATAAATAATTATCTAGCTCTAAGGCTGGGCTCTATCTTGTCTATCTCATGGCCTAGTGATGCTTCCTATTAAGGCCTTGATTTGACTCCTTTGAATGGTATGATATAACAAGGTAGTCTGAGATCTCAATCCCTCTACCTATCCTTATAGACATGCTATCTACACCTATCCATATACCAACTCGATCTGGGTCATTGCATGTGCTTGCATTAGTTCGGTTTGCATCATTGTATATGCCTACATCATGTGTGTTATTATCTCTAGATGCACAACTATCTCATTGGCTAGGGATTTTTAGGCCTACCTCTCTCCTACAACCATATCTAATGGTGGTTTTGACCTTTCTCTCTACATCTGTATCTACCTCATAGCCTCTCTTACTAGTCTAAACTAGCTCACCTAAGCTAGGGTGGATGGTACACTTGGATCCTCTAGTGTCATGGGGTCATATGGATGTAGAGTCTCATCTAGGATGTCATGGAGTGCTCCCCTAATTAGGGACCCCCATATCTCTTCCTCATACTTAGATAATCCTAAAAAATCACACTAGATGGATATTAGATCACTATCATATCTCTATCTATCTATCTATCTATCTATCTATCTATCTATCTATCTATCTATCTATCTATCTATCTATCTATCTATCTATCTATCTATCTATATTTCAATTCAAAGCTTAAGAAATAAATCAATCATATTTTTCTTACCTATTTATGTCTTGGATACTATGGTCCCATCATCCATGTGATTGCCTAACATATTCTCCCCATATATGCAACCTCCTAGTACCTCCTTTATAGGTTACCTCCTTAGCTCAAACTTAGCTGTCGTGGCTCATCTCCATCTCTGCCTATGCTTGAGTGGTCTCTCACTCATCTATGTCTCATTTAGATCCTCTAATGACTCAATAAGGATGATGATGGTCTTCACTCTCTCCTACCTCTATCGATGTTGTGTCCTCGATGGACATAGCTCATATTTCTATGGAGATGGTGGTGGTACATATGGTATCACTACCTCCACCTCCTCTTACTCTACCCCTTGTCATGCCTGACCATTCCATGGTCACTCTCAACATGGCCATAATATAAGCCTCATTATCAATGGTCTGAATCCCTTCTTCCCTTGTGGCTCTCTCAAATTCCAAGTCCACTACTAGAGTATGAGTATTGATGTCATTAGATGAGGTAGACCCATCTATCCTAGCACCTATGCTACCATATGTGACTCTCTCCACCATGTATAGTGTGCTATCACTTATCTCATCTCTAATGATAGTCTAATTATGTGCCGTCTCTCCTAGGTAGTCACTAGCTACTCATATGGTCACTATACTATGTCAGTGCATCTCATTATTTGTAGTGCTAGCACGTGGGGTATGACCTACACTCGCTAGTCCTCTCTCCATATCCTCACGTGAGGTAACCTATCATCGACCATATAGGGAAACCCAATTGATCGATACATAAGATATCTCTTATATATCCATGCTATCAATAGTATGATCAGTCCCATAGTCTTTTGCCCTTTGACCAATATCTCATATAGATCATGCATGAGCTTGACCCAAATGGTAGAGCCTATATCATATAACACTCACTCCTTTAGCATCATCTTGCTCAAAGCTACCATGTATAGTGGTACCTTGCCATCAGACTTGTGACAGATTACCCACTATGTCATAAAGCCTATCACCACCTTTTGAACATCTATAATCTGCAATATATAAACATCATCCATACTCACTCTCCACCCTAGTAATATCATCTCTGAGCTTGTATCCCACATGGCTAAGGCTCTCCTCTCCTCTTTGCTATCTAGTATCCCTATGGTCACTAGTGATCCTACCATAGGTAGCCTGAGGATGGCATGGACATGCTCTAATGTGATATCCACCTCTATCACATCCCCATCCACCTCCCATATGAAGGTGTTAGTCAGTAATTCCCAACAACCAAAGAACATGACTAATAGGTCTATAATTAGGGGTATCCTACACATATATGCTATACCTTCTAGACTTATGGATATCAGTATAGCCCTATCTCTATCTTTAAATCTCTCCAACAAGTTTGGTAGCTAAGAGACATCTAGAAATCTCCAAAATTGGCATCATCTCTACAATCAAGAAATAATAAAGGATGTGTTAGTTCCTCCATGTCATGTATAATCACAATACATTTTTTATACATTATATTTTTAATCATAAACAAGTATAATTTATATTTTGATCTATTTTAGCCCATTTTGGTCCCCCTTGCCCTTATTTAGTCATTTTAGACCATTCTAGTTCTCTTTCAACTTTTTGCACACTTTTCCATGCTTTCTCAGTTCCTTGGTCACTTAGTTTGACAAAAATTTTTCCTATTTTTCTCCACATTTATTATTTTCATTTTTATCCTCCTTTCTTTAGTGTTATGTTTCCATTTTGGTCTTTATGGACCAATTAGATACCCTGCACTAGGTTTTTGGTTCTAGAATGTGCTAGGTCAACCTATACCCTCTAGGTCGACCACATGGATTTCAACTTGATTTACTCTACTAGGTTGACCTAGTTGACCTAGTAGGTTTAGTGTGCTGACCTAGCACATTTTGCCAAAAACTTGCCTTTTTTTTGGATTTTTCCCTAATTACTTCCAACCCATTTCCTTTCTTCCTATTTCCCTCCCTTAGAATATAATTTTCTTCATTTTTATCATATATAAATGATTAAAATTAAATTCTATCAAAATTCACTTAATTCATTTCAAATTTTAAAATCTGGTTTGATATTCTTATATACATACACATAGTGCACCCGTTCTCGCTCTTAGAGCTCCCTCTCATCTAGCATGTTATTCCCTTGCCATTATATCTTGTTTTCTCTCCATAGCTCTTTTTCTCTTCTCCTACAATGTAAAATAACAAAATGAATTCTCTTTTTCATATTTAAAACTACTTTCTAGCCATTCAAATTCTTCATTTATTTTCCTTAGATTCCTTTTTTTTCTCATATCTTTGTTTCTATTCATCCATTTTTTAAACCATAAAATATATTAGATTCATGATGACATAAAGATTATTTTCCACTATTATATGCCTATCTTCCAATTTTTTTCGATTTTTGGCCATTTTTGCACTAACTTCTACAAGTTTACCTAGTGTGCTTTACATCAGACCTTTTCACTTTCTTTCAATCTTCTTCTTTAACACAAAGGTATGTTAAAGGTATGTGTTTTTCAAATTTTTCCTTTCATTTATCTTATTTCCTTCTTACTACAATTTACTTAGAATCAATGTTATGTTTCATCATTTTCTATCCGAAAGCACCATCCCATGTTGAACCTACGTGACATGTGATGAGCTTTGGTTGGGGCATATGTATACACATAATATTTTCACACTTTTATCGATTAATAACACTTTATATCTTTCAAGAACCTACCAAGTCTCAATCTCTCTAAGTGCATGCCTTAAAGGGTGCACCGAGAAAGGGGTGGGAAAACCATTAGTGCTTCATAAGATTATTGTTACTTTTGCCACTTGCTATTGACACTCCTACCTCTTAAAACCTTGAACCCTAAGCTTATTTTTCTCTTTCTTATGTGTTCCTACCATTTTTCATGCATTATCCCTCATTTCTTACCTTGTTTCCCTTTTGACATGTTTAGTAAGCTAGGTCAACCTAGTCAACCTATCTTATTCTGGGGGATACTTTGCTTTTCCTTATTGCTTTGCATCCTAACTGACCTAACACAAACTTCAGGCATTATCTCGATAATGTGCTAGGTTGACCTGATTGACCTAGCATAACCAACATGTCTGAAAGTATTTAGGGTGAGATACTACTATATATACAAGGTCATTCTTTACCATTTCATAAGAGAGTTGAATTAAGTGAAGAAGTGTGAAGAAATATGTACTTATTGACCATTCTACTTGAGGAATAAAGCTTTAGGGTTCAATACTTTTCTTTAGAGATCTAATCTTATCTTCTGGAGAAATATTTTAGATGCTTAGGTAGGTCATGTAGCCTAGAGCTAATTTTCTTGGTTGCCCTTACAAGCCACAAAAATATCTTGCAAAGCACCATTGGCCATGGGAGAGGTTGAGACTCAATAGGTTCATCTTCAAAGGTAAGTATTCCTAACTTTATTTCTCCTATATAAGATTATATAGATAATGAAATATGTATTCTTTTCTCCCATGTATTAGGATCTTATATACATTAACATGAGTATATGTCTTTTATACATGTTTAGTTTAGTTGTTATTTACTTATTTTGCTCTAATCCCTACTTTATGCCACAAGATTTGGTGAGAACTACATTAGTTTACTTTTTTGTTTATTATCATAAGTGAATATAAAAACTATATGACTCTTTTAGGGTTGTTGTGTGATTGTGTTAGACTGTAGACTTTAGAACCTTGCCTAGTATGATGTGTTGTGACAAATGATACAAGTGATCCCCTAATCAGGTCTAGCAGATCCTCATATTAGTCATGCTCCCACTTAAAAAGTGTGTGCCCCAATTGGAAGTGTAGGTGTGATCTATCTTATTTGATCCAAGATTTATTCATGTGCACCATGTAATTTTGATTGTATGCAGGTTTGATGGTAGGTGCATCATGTTTTGATGAGCTTGATAGTAGGTGCATCAGGGTCTAATAGACTTGATGACAAGGGTGTCAATTTATAATATGTATGAACATAATAACATGAATGTTTTCCAAGACTTGTTTTCCCAACTCAAAAATTCTAACCCAAACCATAAACTGCCAATACTACCTTCAAATGATTAGAAACTTTGCTAAAACTAAAAAAAATATAAATTTATAGATTTGGCAAATCTCCTTCAAAAAATAACAAATTCCCATTTTAAAACTCAAAAAACCTAGATAAACCCTAAAATTTTCCCTAATTTTAGAATTTGTTGTAGAGATATACTCAAAATGATTGAAAAAGCTTCAAAACCCTCTAAAAAATGCCAAAAATCAGTCATGAATATTTATAATGTTTATAATCAATTTTAGGGTTTTGATGCCTTCCAAATATATGTCATTATCTATTTTATGATTAGAGACTTCAATTGTATAGTTTTCATGGATTTTTATAAAATCCCACCAAAGCTATGAAACTACCAAAAATCAAGAGAACCAACAAGAATGCTAGCAGGAAATATCTCATCGAGGATTTAAAAAATGGTAAAACAATTATTAGATAAGAGCTCTGATACCATGTTAGATCAATAAAAGATCTCTAAAAGTCATAAATTACATGAAAATCCTAGGAGTAAGTTAGGGTAATGAAAAATAAAAGTGACCTTTAAAAATGTTTATTAAGTGATTCATTAGTCAAGAAGTACAAAGGAGATACATTATATAGTGATATATTAGGTCACCATAAATGTAACAAATCAACTCACAATTAGAAAGCAAATTAAGTTTATTTATCCTAATGACCTTAACAACCCTAAGCAAGATATCTAACAACCATGTAATAAAGATGAAAGCAGGAAAAATTTATAAACTAACAATGTTTGCCTCAACTATGATAAGTTTTTGTGCATTCATTTGATCTGATAAAATTTGATTATTTCTAGTTGTAGATAATGACTTCATTTAGTTATATGGGTTTTAATTGAAATACTAATACCAGTATTAATAAAAATAAAATATTTTAGTCTACTTATGTCTTGATAATGGCAATGAGAATGTTTTGTTTCATGTAGAAAAACTAGCTTAATACTAGAAAGAAGTAGAAATTTTCTCATAAATGTTTCTCACACCTCTTTTCTAATATATGTAGCTTCATTGACATAAAAATCAATTTCAAAAAAAAATATTTCTCTTTAATGTTGATGTTTAAGATTTTTGTTTGATTTCATGCATTTGAAGAATATGTTTTCATTTTGAAAAAAGAAATTAGATGATTGAATACATTTTAAACTAGATGATTGAATACATTTTTCATGTGCATGTTTTAACTTTACTTTTTTGTTAGTTGATTATTCAAGTCATTTTGGGAATGATGATTTAGTTTTGTATTTTTTAGAGTATGTGAGTAAATGACTATGTGATTTGATCTTTAGTTAATTTTATAATGATGGAACAACAATAATATTTTACAATAGATACATGACTTATATGAGAAAACTTTAATATTGCATGATTTTTATAATTATTGACTGAAGCATTTTGAAGATATGATAAGTGAGGATGTTTTGTTCAATTAAAGAATGCATTATAAGATATGTTTCTTTAAAATTAAGGAAAAATGTCAGATTGGATTTGAGGATCATATAGTTTTATAATAAATAATTTTTGAGGAAGAGATAATCAACAAGAAGAGAATGTACCACTTATATGTGATACATACTGAAGAAAAATTTCAAGAGCCCAAATGTACCCTTAAGAATTTATGAAAGGATTTGGATGCAACACCAAATTTTCCTTTAATTTTTATGCTAATGACCTATTCTTATAGGATGTTTTAAATGTCATCCCATGAAATTATTTCACATTCCTTAGAACTCTTACTTAGTGAGATCCTCAAAGGGGAAAATGGTGACCTTGTCTTTTCATGTATGGTTTTCCAACTATTTCTTCTCATCAAATGCCTTTAAATGCAAATAAAATTATTGATTTTGTTAACCCATTGGCTCAAAATAATGTAATAATTTTATTGGAAGCCCCTAATGTCACTGCTATACCATAAAATTATGTCCCCTTAAGCCAAAAATGCACTATGCTCCTTTCAATCTTACCTAGGGTAACACACATGATGAAAAAAATCAAATTGGAGGTGAATGATGAATCAAAAAGATTGGATAAAATTGAGATTTTATGACTTCGATGAAGTACAACTAGGATAATATAGACATGGATATTATATTAATTAATTTGATATCAAATAAAGGAGAAAAAAACTAATTTTGTTTGATCATTTTAAATAATTTATTCTTACTATTTTGTAATATTTTTAGTTACTTTTAGTTTATAGGCTATTGATTCTATTAATTTATTAAAAATCATGCCAAGATCCACATTAAATAACATTTAAAATAAATAAATGTTTAAAATGAAGTAATATTACCTCACAATAACAAGTAAGCAAACCACAACATTGAGCCAAGATTTTTAAAGTGGTAAACCAAACTAGTTAGAAGAAAACTCACATGAATATTAAGAAGGCTTGCCAATAATTATTCTCACAATACACACTTAGAAGCAAGAATAATAGAGAAGAGGAGATAAGTTATAGTGAAGAAGAGAAGAGGAGAGGGATATTTAAAAAGACTAAGATGAAGGATGAGGGAGTTACAAGATTCCCATCTTGACCTATTTAATATGTGCCAAATGTCATATTACGCAAAAGGTGAAGGGAAGTGGTGTAGCCTAAAATTTCACCCTAGATAAGTCAAGTAGACATTCTTAATTTTAGGATAACATGGAACTCTCTCTCCTCATAGACAAGCCACTACAAGAGATAGATCTATAGGTTTTAAAGTGATAGTTCCCTTGATTTTTATTTTAGGATCACACTACACTAGGCTAATCACTACTAGGGGTAAAAAGGGAAGAAAGAAACATAAAATAGATCTATGATAATGTGGTGATACACCAAATATACACTTACATATGCATAAAAAAAGAGACTATTAAAACTGATCTTAACTCTCTGTCCTTATAGCATAAGTATTTATCATAGAGGTAGATTGCTATGCCTATCTAGAGGTGGGTGAAAATAAGGTTTGATACAAGACACTACTAGTAATTATCACACTTCAAGACACACTTAACAAAAAATACACTTTATGAAACCTGTTAGAAGAGATGCCACTCACATAAACATGTAAGAGCAAAAATAGAAATAAGGAGAGCATATTCATCACTTGTCAACCACACAAACTATTGACCAAATTTAACTTTTAGGTCAAATTGGGGCACCCCTAGGTAAAAAATTGAGTGTTAGGTGTATAAGGGACTAATATAGATGTAAAAAAGTGTTTTATAAGTTAATTAATGTCACTTAAAGTTGTACTAGCCTTATTTATTAGCTATTTTAGTCCCTTTAGTCATTTTGAGTCATTTTAGGGGTCAAAATTGAGCATTTAATGACTTGTAAAGATTTATTGAGAAGCTTTAAGGTTATAAATGTGATGTAATATCACATGTGTCATTATAGGTATCAAGTAACTAACAAAACTGAAAGGTGGTAGGTTATGTAGAAGAAAGGAAAGTTTTTTTGAAGGAAAATAAGAGTTTGGCACTTGTATGACCTCCTTGGAAAGTGTGCCATGTGGGAAATGGTTAGGCAATGCCTCTTTAGCTTCCCCATGTTTAATTACATGCTTTATTTTATTTCTAAGTGTCATTTATTTCTCAAAACCATTCTATTCCCTTTTCACCTTCCTTGGAAAACAAAAGTGACATTCAAGTTTTTGCTTGGCATGAATAGCTCAAGAAGTTTTAGGGAAAATTATTTTGGGATATTATTTTAGACTTATATATTTTAATTTAAATATATGGATTTTGAAAAATAATATCCTGTGCTTCATGAACCATCCTCATGAATTTGACCTTTCAAATTTGCCTACTAATCTATGCACCCTACAAGTTTTACCTTGGTTTAAATAAATAAGTATAATATAGATACAAATATTGGTTCCAAATAATGTTGAATCCTTTATCTCATATTATCCATGTTTGGTTTCATATTTGGAAAAGATTGATATTCCAAACAACTCACTTTGTAAGAAGGTGTTGATAGTGGACTTGCATGCTAATTTAACCATTTACAAAAGATTATTTCTCTACAATGGATTTAATACAATGTGGAATGATGTCTTGATCAATCCAAGAGGGTAAAAAAAATATCTTGTTTTCAAAGTTTCAATCTTATAAATGATCATCATTGAGGTTGTAGTGCAATTGGATACACAGTCAACTCCCAACCCATCCTCAGTCTCAGTCATGATTTGAAAAGTTATGAACACATTCATGGAGGTTTTATTATAGTATTAAGGTGTTGAGTAGGCTCTTGGCACATGAAAAAATATTAAAAACCCATAGTGACACCTTATAAAGCATGAGAAGATAGGTTTTAGTATGCACACAGTTAGGTAACCATTAGTGAAACCTATAGGTGACTTATAGGAAGATGAAATATGGGAAAGGGTATAATTGAATGGATTTTAGTTCTTCAAGCTTGAAAACAAACATTTAAGAGTTTAGGATGGGGATAAAATTGATCAAATAGATAAGAATCATACATGTTTATAAGACGACTCACTACCTGTGCATCATGATGCCCACCTATAGGTGGCCTTGATAGAGATATGAGAGTTCATTTTAGAACATTGAAGCATGAGATGAAAACCTATTTGAGGTTATAGCATGATTTAAGATCTTGATTGACCATTTTGAGGTTCTAGTTTTCTAATCAAATGTTGAAATTACCTTCAAAGGTAGTGACTACAGATTCACAGATCAAATCCCTAAAGATCTATAACAAAGGTCTAAGGGTATTTTGTGAAGATCATATAACATGGTTTTAAGTAGCCTTGATGCATCCTAATGAATATACCTTGTATTCTATAGAATAGACAAGATCCATGAAAAACTTAGAGAAAATATGATCAATGGATATTGGTTGTAGAGAGGCCTAAATTTGCATCTTTAACCACTAAATTTAGGCAGTGAAATCTAAATGTCCAAGCTATAAAAGACTCCTTCATCTAATATTATAATACAAAGGCATATTATCATGTTTGGAAAGACTTATGGGGGTGAAAGAGATATCAAGGGGCATGGTACCATCAATAAGAGTTGGTAATGAGAGTTTAAGACCTCTTGAGCACCTATAGGCTCCTTATTTACAAACTATTCATCTATAATCACTATTTTGACTGTCATATAATGAGCTCAAATGAATGACTAGAAGGTATGAATATGTCTTGATTGGTATATATTTATCTTAGTGTGATCAAGATCCTTTTGAGAGGATCTTAAAACACTATACCTAGGGTTCAAATGTATATGAACACTTATAAGAGGCCAATAGGCAGGGTAAAAAGGTAGAGTGTCTCAATCATGAATCCAAGGTGCATATGAAGAGTTGAGGAAAGTTGGGATAAGGAGGTATACTCATGAACAACTTAATAATATTAATGTTGATCTTATAAGATATAATAAATATGAAAAAAACCTATTTAGGCCCCTTATGACCCTATGAATACCTACAGTCAACTGTGTATGACTATGTTGGTAGTAAACAATGAAGTGATGGTTTTTATGTGTTGGCATTGTTTAAATGTGATGCTCAAGTATAAAACACTTGATTAATGTCATTTTTGATTTATGGGAGGTAAAAACATACTATGATAAACCATATTCAAAGAAAATTAACCTACAAGTAGGATTCTAAGGAGGAAAACATAGTCAGATAAGAACTCAGTCCAGCTATGCAAGGTGAATGAATGGTTTTAGCAAGGTTTAATATGAAAAAGTGATTGGAATAGATTAATAATAGATAATATCATCTATAAATAACTAAATTCAAGGAAGAAAAGTATAATGAACTCTTTTCTAAAGAAAAACATAGTCCACCTCCAAACACCCCTACATAGTCCTTTGCCTAGAAGTCGACCTTGGGTTTCTAGTCCATTTGAAGGGTCAAATGAATTGATATAAAGATGGTTATTGGTGTATAAGGTCAAAATAAATTGGGTAATATCATAAAATATTTATTTTTTATATACAAATAGGAGAAGTGCCCTCTATTTTGTCTCAGACAAATGGCACTTCCCTAGGTGAAATTGACAAGTTTTAAAGAAAAGAGTGTGAAAAGTATGTACCAAAAGTTGATAAAGCCTTATATGAAGGTGTGAAAAGTTTAAAAATTAATAAAAAAACATGAGGGACCAAGAACATGAGAGTCAAACAGAACAGGGTGCCTCATGCTCTTAAGGTTACAGTCAGGGCTAAGAGGAAGGGTGAAGCCTAGGGCTAAACGAAGAGGTCATCTTCAATTATAACCTTTTATATGAATTATAACATATTATAACATGATTATTTGATCATGTTAGAATTTTAAAAATTATTTTGAGGAAAATAAATCCATAAAAGGTCATTTTGAGCTCTAAAATGCAGTCATGCTTACTTGACATGCTCAAACCTAGTGCCCAAATGAGAGGTCAATTGCATTTATAACATGATATAGGATATAAAAAATATTAGATCAGGTTTATGAGATGATATAATATGTTTTAATGTTATTTTTATGCAAGATAAGTCATGAAGAAGCTATTTTTGGCTCAAAATCTAACTTAGACCTGCAAGAAAGAGCAAAATAAGCTCAAATAGGCAACTTCAAATGCTCATATCTTCTTGGAGGATTGGCATGGAAAAAAAAGGAGTTTGGGTAAGTTATTAAGGTAATTTAACATCATATTTTTAAAATTTTTCTGAAATTTTAATTTCATAGTTTTATGAATGAACCTTAAGAGGTCAAACAGGCCTAAAACCCTCTAAAACCCTTCCTAGTGACCCAATTGGAGAAATGAAGCTGAAGATGCATTATAATGGCATATTTTGTCAATAAAAAATATTTTAAATTGTATATTACTTAATAAATATACCTAAAATGAAAATTATCTGTATGGAATTGTATGGATGGGGTGCAAAATAGGGTATTTTTGACCATTTTTTATGTTGTGCAAGCTACAAGAAGATTCTAAAGATGAAATAAATTTTGGAGGGTATATTTATAATTTTTTAAAATAAATATGGTAATTTAATTCCTTTTATAAATTTATAAGTTTTGAATCGAGGTGATTTAACTCAACCAATCAAAACTAGCATGGTAGACAAGCTAGTGAGAAGGGTAAAAAGCTTCATCTGAGCTGATTTTAAAGCATGCTTGATGTCTCTAAGGACATGGAGGGTATTAAAATTTTTAATCCACTCCATCCTATGTATTTTCATGATAAAATTATTCCATTTTTGAATCTAAGTGTGTAGGGTGCATGAAAAGAGAGTTTTTTGGACAACAAATGATGATAACTCATTTTGGGATGATTCTAGATGACCAGGCCTGAAACCAATACATGGAGAGGCATGTATTATGTCATTAAAATTAATTAAAATAATCATACCTGGTACTAATCAGTTATAATATTTTCAAACAAGGATAATCATGTAGGTAGTTTTTTTGAGCTAGAATGAGGAGTTTTATGCCACTTTTCATGAAGTTTATGCCTTGAATTGATACTTGTGCTACCTGATCTTGCATGGTTCATAAAAAATACTTATCTAATGCACAAGTAACTTATTATATAAAATTTATAAGTGTCCTTGTGACCCTTGGACTTATTTCTTCTCCTCTCTCTCTCAAGTTCTATAAGAACTAGCCATTTTGGCATTGTAAGGGAGATTCCACCTGAGTATGGTGAAGCCCTGCTATTTTTTATACATTTTGATAAATAAGACTAATATATTTTACCTCTTACATTAATTTTATTAGTTTTTTAACTTTTAATTTTTGATTTTTCATAAGTGAATACTATGGATTCCTTAGCATGTTGTTTCATTCTTGCATACTTTTTGCAGTTGGAAAACTTCTTGTAGTGCATGTGAAGTGTTCTAAGAAATGTCAAGTATTGAGTGAGTTATTATTTTCATTAGTTCCCTTATATGCCTTTTTTTTAATCCTCATAACTTTTCACATTCATCCATAACCTCATAATATATCATTGATGTGAGAAGATTGAGATTGGAGAAGTGTATGTTTAGTTTGTCCCTTGATTTAAAGTAGAAAATGCATATGGTTGGAAGTATTAAATATATTTTGGTGTATCACCTCCCTTAGTTTAGTTTAATTTTAGTTATCTCTCTCCTTTTTCACCCCCCAAAGTTAAGTGTAGTTGTGATCCAAAGTGGTACATCAAGGGAGCTAGCTCTATCTAGAAATTCACCTCATTCTTTAGGCTATCCACAAGCCTAGAGGTGTTTCCATTGTGCCACCTGGATGAGGAGAGATTTTCCATCTCCTCAAAGGGTGAAAATATAAGTGAAAAAACAAACCACTTAACACACTTATGTAATATATTTTAGAAAATTAATCAACTTCAAAAAACTTTATTCAAAGATAAATGAGGTGTCAAAACTAGCAGGGCTTTTCCATACCAATTGTGGATCCATTAAAAATCCAAAAAGGCTTGAATATATATAACATATGAGAGGAAAGAGATTAAGTGAAGATAAATTGTCATAATACCAAGTGTCAAAATATGAAAAATATTTACAATGCTATGGAATGAAGTGGAAAATAAGTCAGGAACCAGTCATGAACATATGTCAATCTAAAATAGTGCACCTTCCTCAAATTGGCATAAAACTCATTGTTTTGCTTGAAACTACCTTCATGATGGTGAGGGCTTCACTTGATTATATAAAAAATACATAGGAATAATTAACACATATGATTTTACATGATTGTATGGATAAGAGGTCAATGCAGGTCATATACACCTCCTTAATGAATTCATCCTTGTCACTCATCATTCACTACCTGCAACCATTCATCACTAACCCTCTAGGTTTGTCTTCACAATTTTCACCTAAGTGGATTGAATTTTATCATGGATATGAATTTTAGAGGATTGAAGACACATTTTTGTTACTTCCTTACCTTCCCCTCCATTAGGTATAATTCAAAAGTTTCAAGGTCATTCTTTTCACTCTCACACTTGGGCAGTCATCTTGCCTTCTCATTATCTGTTTGGACTGTCTATGATGAATGGTATAATATATCATAGAGGTTAAAAAAGAGTCTTAGGATTTGGGACAAGTATCTATAGTCCTCCCAAAATTATATTCACTTATCCATTTTCCTTTGTACCTATAAAACATCTTAATTCCTACAAAAAAACATAGTATTAGACTTGTTTGTATAGATGATGGTACAAATCAATTGGGTGGAAATGAGATTGAGGGAGTTCCAAATATGTCCAAAATAATTTCATTTACATTTAACACCTCTTATATTCATCTCCAATGATTTTTTATCCATTGGGTTCTTGATAGGGTTTTAGGAGGTTTTTCTTTTTAGTGATGGTTCATAAAAACTAGGTGTCTAACTCCCAAAAAAAATCCATTGAAAGCACACTATAGAACCCATTTAATTATTACCAAATTATTAGGGAACCATGAGTAGTGTCTTTACTGAAATGAGCATATGAAAGTGATCTTTGAGCTCCTTGTGTGCATTCTAAGTAGGCCTGAGAGAGGTTTGGGTCAAAATGACCAATTTTGGATGTTTTTATGTAATACAATGGATCTCACCAGTACTCCACTTTACCATGAAGGACCTTAAATTTTTTGTAATGTTATCATGTTATGTGAATCAAGTTAGGCATCTAAGTGTTCATAACCAGTCTTAAGCCTAATAGGCCTAATTATGTCTAACTATGTATATATCCCACCTGTGTGTGGTTTAATGGATTTAAGGATTTAAAACACTTTTTCCATATTCATTTCAACTATAAATAGCATAATATAGTAATTCAAGATATTTAATTCATCTTTTCACTCTTCCATGAACCATGTTTGCATATTGTGTCTTGACTGGGAGTGCCCTATGTCCGAGACAAAATAAATGGAATCTCCCCTATTTTACTAGACAAAATAAAAGTATGGAGGGATTTTTGAGTCATTTTTATGTTTTTCATGAATTTTAAAAACCTGATCATAACTCTAGAACCCTCAATCATTAAATTTCATAAGACTAGCTTAATAGTTCATGTGATTGTGTACAATGTTCTTGGTGGACTGTAAGTTATGGTTCAAAACCTAGTACTTGTTATTTATCCTCTATCTCTAAAACACATAGAATGTGGCATAATCATTTTGAAAGTGACCTTAATTATTTTATTCCATATTTTATACCTATCAATCTCTAAACTTGCATGTTTCATGACATTAGGTTAGTCTATAGACTATGTCAGAACTGTACGTAGCCACTTGGAGAATCAAGAATTCTTGTAGGTGTATATTTCATGTATGAATACTATGATACCATTTCACACTTCATTTTGATATTTATGATACCATTTCACACTTTGTTGAGTTCATTTTATGCCTTGAAACTATTAATCATGCTCTTATCATCAATAAGCCATAAGTCTACAGTCAGATTGTAGATGTTACCGTAGGAGGAATTATGAGATTCTTGTAGGTGAAAATTTAATAGTTTGAGGTTCACATCCTTACTTCTCTTCTAATCATTAGATCCATCACACTTGAAAGACTCAAACTTTTTTAAGGGCACACTCCTATCACTTTGCTATCAACATACTACAAGTCTATAAATTTAAGGTTTACTTTGCTTGAAAGCACTATGTTTTCACTGAGCATTTTTAGTAGAAAAATAACTGAGTTGGAGGTTCATATAACCACTCCCCTTCTCAATTAACACCCTCTTATTGTGTTGGCATATTATTACTATGTCCAAGATGTAAGAATGGGAACAAAAGATTTACCTAGACCTCATAGACCTCCACCAATAGATGGAACTTTGTAGAGTCCCTTATTTATAGAGATTAAGGTAATTTGTTCCCAAAAGTAACTTTTTTCACTTTTGCACCAAAGATGACTGTCTATGTTGAATTGGTTCTCACAAATAATCCATAATCCTTGAAATGGCTTAGTATTACTAACTTCACCTTGAGAGTCTTCTTTAGAACCTATTAAAACCTAAATCTTCATTAAAATATGTTGAAGGCCTTTCCACTTGATTGGAGCTAATAGTCACAAAGATATTTGACTGTTTATGTATTTTGACTATGTTTTGGGCTTCCTCTTGCTAACATTATGTCTCTTCAATGGTTATACCATGTTTTTTATGATACATTATATATTATGAATGCGTAGAGGTTTCAAACTCATTTGTACCCTTATCTAAGAACCATCAAATAGGCTTGTAGATGACTGTTGCAAGGTTACTTGACTATGTTTGTGATTTAGGCCTAATACTTAAATAATGAAATTATTGAGATAAAAACTCCATGAAAAAACCAATCACCATGCTTCAATAAGTTGGAACTATTGTACTACCTTGTATTTGAAGTCATTGTGAGAGGATAAAACACTTCACCTAAAAATAACAATCTATAGATAATTGATAGTTCTGCATCTTTTTGATGCATGAAAGTGTATCAAAGGGTTTATATAGTGTTTAAAAAACTTCTCATTTATGGATTCAAAGAATCCATTTCATGAATTTCTGGTTTTGATATTCCTCATATCTATGGTGGAGTAGCAACCAAGCTATATAACTGTTCACAAAATGAAATGCAAGTGGTTATTGGGAGCAACTATGGTCTTGAAGCTTATTTGTGAAAGATGAAAGTAATATGAACTAAGTATAGTGAATTATGATCAAACCCTAAAGTTTTAAACCTTATTTATCATGAATATTTATAATTAAAACTAAACTATAGTGAGTTGATCAAAAGAAAGATAAAAAAGGAAGGGTAAGGTAGAAAGAAGGTGAATATTACTAATCTTCAGTCCAGACATTATGACAAAACTTGAAATTTACCAAAGACATGCACTCAAACAATTATATAACATGAAATATCCAAAATCACAGGTCCTCTCATATATCAGGCAAATTTATAAGGATAGTTGAAATAATGCAAATAAGAAACTAGATTCAATTTAAGGATTTAGTTCCATAGGAAAATTGCATAAGCACATCTTCAAGAAAAGCAAAGAAAATGAAATGAATCTAAAATATTTCAATCAACCTATCATAATATTAAATTGATAACTATGCATTAACATGTGTATATCTAAAATCCATAAAAATAATTTAAATCTGAACATCAAACCTGATATTTGAGGAAGTAGCCATGATAACAATAACATAAACAAATTTGAGATAATCTTTGCAAAATTCCCTTGTTTTCATTACTTTATCCAAATTTATAAAATAGTTTTTTCTCAAAACTCATTCCTTTTACAAATGATAATACCCCTTCTTATAAAAGACCTTGAGGTATGTTGGTTAATCACTATCAAATGCCAATTATCCTAGTGTCAAGGATAGCTATCCTTTTATAATATTCTAGAATCAGACACTTTACAAGTGGACTAAACCATAATCAATGTGCAGTACAAAGTTGCATATTCTTTTACAAAATAGAATATTCCTTTTTTAAATGATGTACATGTTCTTATACAAGAGAATATTCTAAGTTAACATAATTGACTTTGAGATGCTGCTTATTGTTTTTGAGCTAGGATCTTCATTACTTTGTCATGTTACTCACCAATTAACCTAAGGTTTATAATTAGATCCATGAATAATTCTTCTTCTTACCTTATCAAATCTTTGAACTCTTTATTAGCCCTATATGAGGCTTCCTTAATTCTCCTAGCATCACTTATCTTCTCCTTTGCAGATAGGATCATGTCTAAGATTATTTTATTATCTACCCATGTTTTGCCCTAGATTTTATTCTTCACCTATTGCATGAATGAGAAGCCCTATGTTGGAATTTCTCATTTGTTATCATGCCAATAAGACTAAGGGTAGTTGGGTCCTTGATCAAGCTCCCTAGTATATGCACCATCTAGTTCTTTAATTGCTTGATATCTTTAGAAAGACCTTGCATGTCCTTAAACCGTTTGTTCAAATCCTTGATCTTCTCTATCAAGATTACCATATCCATATTTAAATGAGATAGGTTGACTATTTTAAACCTAGGAATCTGGTCTTCTATCAATATGCCGATTAATTCATTTACCTTACTATATGAACCCTACCATTGATTCACTTGGTTCATAACCATAGTACTCTATTTTCTCACTATATATTTCTTAGACATTATTGTCTTCAAAAACTTTAATGTGTCATACATAGTGGCTTAAAATCTAATGACAATGTTCCCTATAATTGATAGGATAGACTATTCTTACATGTTCTTATTTTCTTATTTTAGCCCTTTGATAACATCTTAAAAAATTTCTAACTGGGACTATGCCAACTCTAGGACATTCTCTTAAAATATTGGATATTCACCTTGCCTATATCCTTTCTTCTAATTTAGATGGGTCAAAGGCTCCACCTTTTGATATATAATCTCTTCACCACCCTTCATGACTGTTGTATCGATCACTATTTTCAAACTAGTAATACCTGGATCAAATTTAACCCTAACTAAAGATTGATCCATTTTTTTACTTGGAATCCCTACTTGTATGTCAATTGAATAAATTGGAGTAGAAAATATCTTTGCTTCTCCATCTTGCAAGGCCAAGATCCATTGTTTTAACTCTTATTGCATAGGAATGTTAGTAGCTTTGACTAAAGCCTATGGATGATAAGTAGGTATATTTTCTAACCTTGGTTCATAAATGAATCATTCAGAATAGGTGGATGATATATTATATTCTCTTCAATAAACCTATTGACATTCTCCAAAGGTGGTTTGATAGTCACTTGAGGTTTCTTAGCTTTTGAGACAATGGTAGTCTCAACTTTCCTCTTAGGAGTGTCAATAACCATCAAGTCCAATGACTTTCCATTATCCTATTTGACTTCTTCAACCTTCTCCTCTACATCTAAATTTGACTCATATATCATAGATAACATTATAATTACATCTTTAATAGATTCATTAGGATCCAATGCTATTATATGAACCTCCTATTGAGGTAGATCTTGCTTTAATGTCTTGGAAGATTTAGGGGTTGATGAACTTGAAGTAGTTTCACCTGGCCTTCTCTCTTCTAGTTTATGTTTTATTTGTACCTCTATTGAGGGAGGATTGGAAGAACCAACATCAATCAGATGATACTGCCTAGGGCCTAATTATCACCTATCCTCCATCTTTTGATCTTTGTTCAATCTAGACCCAGGCCTTATGTTATACTCCAATCTTGTAGTCACTTTGAATTAAGAGGAAGATTTTATGTATATATGGTCAAATAAACTAGGTTCATGTTCATATGTTATGGTAAAAATACCCTTGATCCTCAAATGTTCCTTTACCTTTCCATATGGATCCCATTGCCTATGATCATCAATCTATAGGTTGAAGGACAACCTATGATTTAAAGCAACCTATATATGATCCCACTACCTAAAAATAGTTTTGCCAATTATTGTAGGAAAACTATGTAAACGTCCGTTTCTTTTGGTCTTAAAAATTCCATCAATCCCATTAAACAACTAGTAGGCTACTTCTTGTTCTAGTAATGTATTAGGGATATTAACTGGTAGTTTGAGAGGATCACTTTGGGTTCCTTCAATCCTTATGACTATGCAATAAGGATAAAGCCATATGTCTCCTATTGCTTCAATAGACTTCCTGATTAGAGGGTTTACACTCATCATAGGAATACCATTAATGGATTCACTCATTTTAGTTTAAACACAATCACAAGTAAACTAAATGTGATCTCTATACTTTTAGATGTGAAATTTGGAATTGTATTATGATATAGTCTGGGTTCCATTAGGTGACCATTCTCTTTGATTGGGGATATTGGTGGTTGCATATAGGGAATATAATAGATAAAAAATCATATAGAATCTAGTGCTTTTCTTATTATTGATTCCATATATTTGTTTGCTTAGGGAAATACTGATAATTCCACCTAACGGAGGAACTAACACTTCTTCAATGATGAAGTATACCATAGGGACCCACATTAGTTCAACATGTGTTGTATGTGCACATCTATACAAATTATTCATAATTGTCATTACCATCCTAAATATAGGTCTAAATTAGCTTATATGGATGTTTTTTGTAGGATCTATAATGACTTGGTTACCTAATTCTAACCATTTTTCCAAAATGTCCACCATGTTATGCTTCTTAGCCCATGAACTATTGCAGGTTAGGTCTATTTGGGGTTTAGGAAATTTTTAGTAGGACTCAAATGCTACAAGGGAGATATATACAATTTTCCTTAAGCTATGCTTATGAATTAACATACCCTTGTCAATTATAATCTCTTTTAAAATTAGACCAAGAGCATTGATACAATGAAGTACCTCTAGTTTAGTAGTAGCATAGTGTAGTCCCATCATCTAGATTGCCACAATATCATTGTATAATCTCTTCATAGAGAGGATCTTCTCTTCTTCTTTAGTTATAACTCCTTAGTTCTTAATTATCTATAACAAGCTTGTGTAATTCTTATCTCCCATGTTTAATGAAGCAACTACAAATTCCACGTCCTTGAAAATTTAACCTTTTACATCTGATGATAGATATAACTCAACCACTTACTTTGAAACATGTCCATGTTTCACCATTTATATAATTTTAGTTGAATTATCATTTTGTATATAATGATCCAACTCTCTTGGCTCAACACAATGAATCCAAATATAATTTAGGGCTTTTCATATGTTCTAGGGTTTTTGGAGGTTTATAAAAAGCTTTAATGGCAATAAGCAAGTTTGAAACATGATATTTGATGACTTTGATTGAATTTGGATCATGCATTTATACCTTTTAAATGCTTGGGTCTATAAGATCTTATAATATGACATGTTCATCCATGTGGCATTGCCTTGTCACTCAACTCATTTATTTTTAAAATGTGACCATTATCACTTAGACACATGTCATCATCTTATACAATCCTAGATCTCAATCAAATGCATGCCGTTGATCTCTTTAATAGCCTTATATCCTTGAATTTCACCATGGCTATTGATATTTGATCTAAGTTTATGATATTGTGCCACTTAACATCATCACATACTCTTTGTATACTTTGTAGTCAATCTTCATCTCGTGAATGCTCTTATACCATGTGGTAGCATCATGTACAATCCTAGATTTTTGACCCCTTGACTCAATGCTCACCATCGATATTATCTTTTAGGATTAAATGCATGCCATTGATCTTAATTTGAGGGATTAAATGTGCACCATTGATCTACTGAATGTATGATCTAGTGTGGACTATTGATCTATTCTTTTTACATCTAATTGAATGTGAACCATTGATTTATATCTAGTTCTCCATGATTATGACACTTATCACTATTGCATTCCTTCTGAAGATTCATTGACATGTTAACTCTGAGCTCATCATAAATTTGATTTTAAAAGATTTAACACACTCCATTGATCTAGATCTTGACTTGTAGACTTTGAATACTCATTCACTCACTATTGATCTTAGATCTGTCCTCCTGAGATTTCAACACTTGTCAATTTCACATGTTTTCATACCTATGAATAGTGAATGCAACGAAGTAAGGGCTTGAGGAATATATAAAGACAACATTATTTTAGACTAAGGTTTTAATGAGTTAATGAACCAAATTAAGACTTAGGTTAAAATTAAACTAGGTCTAAAATGAAATAAATTGACGCATGGAAAAATATGAATCTATTTAATAGAAACTTAGGCTAAAGAACTTAGACTAAGATTTTAAAACATGATTAAACTTAGATTCAATTGATTACTTAGGGACCAAAAGTTAGAAAAGGGGGAAAATTGATCATTGAACCATAAAACATGAATACTTTCTCATTTTAATGAGGATCTATTGAACTTACAACATGGAAAAATATGAAGCAAATGTTAGCAACATCAAATAGATTCAAAGAAAGTTTATGAGCTAACATGCCAATGAAAGATAAAGCAAAACATGGTGTTCAATAATGCATTCTGATCAATTTAAAAGTCTAATTCATAGAAAAATTTACAAAATTGTACAAGGGTCTTTATTTTTTAGAAATGGGGGTAAGTTACCTCAAAAAATGGCAAATTATGAGGGAAAAATTACAAAATGTTAGAACTCATGTATTCTTGGTTTGAACTAATAACTAGATCAATCATTCCATATGATCAAGTACTATTATTAAGATCAATTCATGATTATAAAAAGTTTTACAAATGCATAATTAGATTCAAACATCAAAACTCAGTCATGTTATGTGTGTACTTTAATTTATTTACTAATTACCATTTATAAATTTCATGACCTTAATCACTAACATAGACTTATAACATAATTAGATATTCATGATGAATCATGCTTTATTAAAGGGAAGGCTTGGGCATTGCTCTGCTACTAGTTAGGTGTCCATAGCTTCGACATAGATACCTTAAGCTCCACTCAAGGCCTTACTCTACTACTAGCTAGGCATCCATAGCCCCAATAGAGATTACCATAATCACCTTTGCTTAGGAAGCTTTTGAATTTTCAATAAGATTCTTATTTTTTGCATTTTTAAATTATATTTAGCTTTTCAACAAAGGTTGGGAACCAGATTTAGCCAAGTTTTAGTACTTTGTCAATTTTTTTATTTTTTAGACGATTATCCTTGGTCATAGACTTCATCCCAGGCAATAATATTCTTTAAGTGTTAACATGAATTTATTCTAATGATTTAAACTTTCACTCAAACACATGAAATCTTTATTAGAATCAAACTTAGATCAGAATAAGGTTTAATATTTTCAAGGAATAATTAATCTAGATATCAATCTTCACCAATTTCTTAAAATCATAACATTAAGCTCATAATTTCCAGCATCTATGATCAACCAATGTTTAAGAGTCATAGTTGCATTCTAGATGTGTGAAGTTATAAGCATTTAGATGAGTTAGGAAGCTTGAAAAATATCTTGAAAAGACTTATTGAAAGCCAAAGAACAAGGCAATGAAAATAAACACATAAAAAGCAAACACATATTCACAAACACTATTTACAAACAAGGAACAAGAATAAAACTAATCTAAACCTACCCACACTAACTCTAACTAATCTTACATAAACTTCATAAAGAACATACTAGAGAAAACTAAAGCATAGAAATTATGATACAACAAGACTAAAATGATAATCCTTCTCCTTCCATCAAATGAAAATCTATTTAATATACCATAGAACCTTATAACATGATTTCCTCCTTTTGATGGCATCTTCTTACAAATAGGAACACTTGTATGTTTATGTCTTTTGGATGATGCAACTTGACTTCCTATCTCCATTCTCAAGTACATGGATTGAAGATATGGATTTAAGACCCAATCATATTCTTCCCAAATTCTTCTTTCTTGTATTAAGAGTTCTAATTTTGCTTCATTCAAAGACTGATCATGACTTGTCTCATTCTCATTCAATGATTACACTAGCAACTTAGGTGATATGTTAAGATTGATGTCTTCTATTTCTTGATAGGTATTTTAAAATTGTCTATAATACATTATTAATTTATTCTTGATGAATAAATACTATAGTAATTTTGATAATACATTCTTCAATCTCCATTTGAGGTGGGGATGGACTATCAATCTTTGCATAAAAATTATCCAACTCTTGCAGAAAGGTCTCTTTCTTATGATCAAATGAAATAATATGAAATTCATTTGTATGCTTACCATTTGAAATATGTTGATCACATATTTATAACCTTTTGATTGGGTCATATGAAATTTATTGACCTATTGCACTTGCTCCATCTTCATCTTCTGTAAGAAATGACATCTTATCTATCCAATCAAGCTCCAACTCATCTTACTTTAGGACATCTAGAATAGTATGGCCTTCTTGAACATTTTTATATTCATTAAATAAATAATGATATAACTACTACCAAAAATCATATTCTTTAGGAATATCCTTCATTTCAACAATGAATTTATATGAATTATCCTCTTAACTACCTTTTGAAGAAAGATCAGCTTATACTTGATCTATATAAACTATTACAAGTTCTTGAGAAATATTTTAAAACTAATCTTATTTGATTAATTTAGAAAGGATAGGATATTTTTCCATGATTGGTATGGTATATATCTAAGAGTATTCACAAAATGAGAAAGGTCCATAGATGTTACCATAGATACCTAATTTTTTTTATGTGGCTGCTCATATTGAACAACTATCACTTCCTCTCTCTGTAGTCTTTCTTGAATAAATTTACATGAAGGAAAGGATTTGGGCCTTTAAGGAGGAAGGAATAGAGGTTTAATTATATCTATCTTGTTCAATGGATAAGTCTTCTTCAGATACTATTGAGAATCAAGAATCTCTTCTGGAGTATCTTTAGGTTCATTTTCATCTTGGAATGGAAAATTAAATGTCTCCACCATAAGAGTTGTTTCAAAAGACTTGGATGTATCTAAAGATCCAAATGTACCCGAAACATTATATTTTTTAGTCATATCTTCAAATGTATCCAATTCATTTTGATATTCTTTAAAAGCATTACAAAATTCTATACATTCTAATTCACCATGTTTTGAAGTATTATGAACCCTACAATAATTTGATAAAGCTACATCACAAATGTTTACTTTAGGTAGGTCCTTTGTTGTATATGACTCATTATTAATATTTTTTCTATCATGAAACCTACTTATAGGTCTATTAAATGTATGATAAAAAATAGTTTATGTTAGAATTTTCCCTAGAGTTACCTGCTTATTTTTACAATTAAAGAAAATCAGTGCTCAGATTTTGAACCATTTTCAATATAGAGTCATTTTAATTCTTAGGTGCCTCTAAATTATGAATTTGAGTACTAATAATAGCTACTGGAACCATAGCTTCTTGATCTTGTGGATCTAGTGTTATATAAGAATCCTAGGTTTTGACCAGGATGAGCATGACTCAAAGGTAACTAGTTTAAAACTAGAGTTTGATTCAAAGAATGTATGTTATGATTAGCATTTGAAATGATATTAAATATAGGAAAATTATGTTTAACATTGGGAATAACATATACTAATTGACCTTGGGGTTGCATTTGATCATTAATTTTTATAGCTTCAACATAGGCTAAGGCTAATGTATATATGATTCCAATGGATCTTTTCAGAAATAAAGAAGTTATTGGATCTAAAACATCCTTGTAAATATCTAAAGCTAAAGATTCATCAAGCCTATAAAGAACTATAGTTCTGTTAAACATCTTCTAGAATTTGGTATTGAATGTTCTAATGGTTTCATTTGAATCTCTCTTTGCTGTAGTGAATTATTGATAAAGGATATAAGGACTGATGACCTTTCCAAATTGATCAATGAAATAACCATTGAAATAATTCCAATTGGTAATGTAATTTTCAATAATATTTAGAAACTAATCATATGATACATATCTAAAGGTAAAAGGAAATAATTTGCAAACAACATCTTCATGAACAATATTTAATAATCTTAAAGCAACCTTAAAAGACTTGATATATTCTTCAGTAGTAAAAACACTTGTAGGAATAAAAGAAGGCAAATATTTCTCAGGATTTCTAAGTAAGTCATGTACCTAACCAGACACATTGATAGAAGATCCAACCAACCAAGCCATTCTTTGATAAGGATTGAATATAGGAGCAACAAGAACATGTGAAGTAGGTTGAGATTTAGAAACACTATACTTACCTTTATCTACTGTTGCTTTCCTATGAATTTCCAAAGAAATTAGAGGTATCCTTGTCTTGAGCCTTGACCTCATCCTTATTCTTGGTAGTTTCACACTTTGAATCCTATTAAAAATATGATGCATAAACCTTATCTTTACAAAAAATAGTGATTATATTTACATGTTAAACAAATATTACACAAAGTCATACAATTATTTCAAAGAACAATTATCTTTAACTAAATTAGCTTAAAGATACCTCCAAAATTGTGAGTATGAGTGATATTTACATAATTAATTTCAAATAAACTTAAATTTTCAAATAATCAACCAATCTTTGAACAAAATTGCTATCACTAACCTCAAACATGTTAGATTTACAAATCTTAAACTACCTTTGCAAAAATTCTCATAAATCTTTAAAGAATATATATCTTTAGCTAAATAAGGCTAAAGACTGGTTTGAAACCATGAATATCAATGATTTTTACATAATTAATCTAAGAAAAACATAATTTTTTAAAGAATCAACTGATCTTTGAACAAAATTCACTAAACTTATTTAAGATACTTCAAATTCATAAATTTTTATCTTAAAGACCTCCTTCTAGTGACATTTTCAACACATGTTGATGCATGAAAGTGTATCATAGGGATTATATAGTGTTTACAACACTTCTCATTTATGGATTCAAAGAATCCATTGCATGAGTTATAGGTTTTGATATTCCTCATATTTGTGGTGGAGTAGCGGCTAAGCTATATAACTATTCACAAAATGAAATGCAAGTGGTTGTTGGGAGCAACCATGGTCTTGAAGCTTATCTATGAAAGATGAAAGTAATTTGAAATAAGTATAGTGAATTATGATCAAAACCTAAATTTTAAAATCTAATCTAGAATGAATATTTATAATGAAAACTAAACTACAGTGAGTTGATCAAAAGAAAGAGCAAATAGGAAGGGTAGGGAAGAAAGAAGGTGAATATTGCTGATATTCAGTCTAGCTATTATGACAAAGCTTCAATTTCATAAATACATGCACTCAAACCAATATATGACATGAAATAACCAAAAGTGTAGCTCTTATCAAATACCAAGCAAATGTCTAGGGATAGTTGAAATAATACAAATAAGAAACCGGATTCAATTTAAGGATTTACTTCCAAAGGAAAATTGCATAAGCACATCTTCAAGAAAAACACAGAAAATTAAATGAATCTAAAATATTTCAATCAACCTAACATAATCTCAAATTGACAAATTTGCATTAACATGTGCACATCTAGAATCCATAAAAATAATTCAAATCTAAACATCAAACCTTATATTTGAGGAAGCAACCATGATAACAATCACACAAACAAATTTGAGATAATATTTGCAAAATTCCCTTGTTTGTGTTACTGGATCCAAATTTATAAAATAGTTTTTGCTCAAAACTCCCTCCTTTTATAAATGATAATACCCATTATTATAGAATACCTTGAGGTATGTTGGTTAATCACTATAAAATGCTAATTAGCCAAGTGTCAAGGACAACTATCCTTCTACAATATTATATAATTAGACACTTTACAAGTGGACTAAACCATAATAAATGTGCATTAAAAAGTTACACATGATTTTACAAAATAGAATATTCCTTTTTCAAATGATGTGCATGTTCCTATACAAGAGAATTTTCTAAGTTAACATAATTGAATTTTATATGTTACTTGTTGTTTTTGCTCTAGTATCTTCATTGCTTTGTCTTGTTGCTCACCAATTAACCTAAATTAATAATTAGCTCTACGAATAATTCTTATTCTTATCCTATCAAATCTTTGAAACCCTTATTAGGCTTATTTGAGGCCTCTTTAATGCTCCTAGCATCACCTATCTTCTTCTCTATAGATATGATAATGTCCAAGATTCTTTTATTATCTACCCCTATTTTGCCCTAGCTTTTATTATTCACCTCTTGCATGAATTTAATATCCCTATGTTGGAATTACTCATCCGTTATCAAGCCAATAAGACTAAAAGTAGTTGGGTCCTTGATCAAGATCCCTAGTATATGCACCATCTAGTTCTCCAATTGCTTGAAATATTTATAAAGACCTTTCATATTCTTGGACCATTTGCTCAAATCCTTGATATTCTCTATCAAGATTACCATATCCATATTTAAATGAGCTAGGTTAACTATTTTATTCCTAGGAATATGATCTTCTGTCAATATGCTGATCAATTCCTTTACCTTATTATATGAACCTTGCCATTGATTCACTTGGTTCATAACCATAATACTCTTTTGGATCACCATATCTTACTTCAATCTTATTGACTTAAAAGAGTTGAATGTGTCATATATAGTGGATTCAAAGATAATGACAATGTTCCCTAGAACTGATAGGATAAACTATTCTTCTAGGTTCTTCTTTTCTTGCTTTAACCCTTTGATAGTAGCTTACAATATTTTTGATTGGGATTGTGCTAAATTTAGGACATCCTCTTAAAATATTGGATCATTACCTAGCCTCTATCCTTTATTTTGTGTCAAATGGGTCTAAGGCTCCACCTTTTGATATATACTCTCTTCACCACCCTTTGTAATTGTTGTCTCGGTCACTCTTTGCAAACTAGTAATACTTGGATCAAATTTGACCCCAACTAAAGATTAACCCATTTGTTTACTTAACATCCCTACTTGTATGTCAATCAACTAAATTGCAGTAGCAAATCTCTTTTCTTCTCCCTCTTTCAAGGCCAAGATCCATGGTTTTAACTCTTATTGTATATGAATGTTAGTAGCTTTGACTAAAGCCCATGGATGATAAGTAGACATATTTTCTAACCTTGGTTCATAAATGAACCATTTGAGAATAGGTGGACATAATATTATATTCTCTTCACTGAATAAATTGACATTCTTTAAATGAGATTTGATAGTCACTTTATGTTTCTTAGCTTTTGAGACAATGGTAGTCTCAACTTTCCTCTTAGGAGTGTCAATAACCATCAAGTCCAATGACTTTCCCTTATCCTGTTTGACTTCTTTAACCTTCTCCTCTACATCTGAAACTAACTCATATATCATAGATAATATTCTAAGGGTATCTTCAATAGATTCATTAGGATCCAATGCTATCATATGAACCTCTTATTGAGGTAGATCTTATTTTGCTATCTTAGAAGATTCAGGGGATGATGAACTTGAAGCAATTTCACTTGGCCTTCTCTCTTCTGGTCTATGTTCTATTTGTATCTTTATTGAGGGAGGTTTAGAAAAATCAACATCAATCAGATGATACTACCTAGGGCTTAATTACCACCTATCTTCCATATTTTTATCTTTGTTCAATCTAGACTCTTTCCTTATATTGTGCTCTTTCAATCTTCTAGTCACTTTGAAGTAAGATGATGCTTTTGTGTATCCCATTATCTTATGAACTAGGTTCATTTTCATATGTTATGGTCAAAATACCCTTGATCCTCAAATGTTACTTTACCTTTCCATATGGATCCCATTGCCTATGATCATCAATCTATAAGTTGAAAGAGAACCTATGCTTTGAAATAACCTCAATATGATCCCACTGCCTAAAAATAGTTTTGCCAACTATCATATAGTAACTATGTAAAAAGTCCCTTTCTTTTGGTCTTATAAAGTCTATCAATCCCATTAAATAATTGGTAGGATAATTATTGTTATGATAATTTATTAGGTACATAAATTGGTAGTTTGAGAGTAACACTTTGGATTCCTTCAATCTTTATGACCTTGCAATAAGGATAAAGCCAAATGTCTCATATTGCTTTAGTAGACTTTCTGATTAGAGGGATTACTCTCATCATATGAATACTATTAATGGATTCACTCAATGTAGAGTACACATAATAAAAAATAAACTAAACGTGGTCTCTATACTTATAGATGTGCAACTAGGAATAGTACTAGGATATAGTTTGTGTTCTAGTGGGTGACTATTCACTTTGATTAAGGATCTTGGTGGTTGCACACAGGGCATATAATAGATAATACA
This sequence comes from Torreya grandis, assembly GCA_037957365.1. NCBI lineage: Eukaryota > Viridiplantae > Streptophyta > Pinopsida > Cupressales > Taxaceae > Torreya > Torreya grandis. The sequence continues at coordinate 46,086 of JARHVA010004314.1, read as the reverse complement.
TCATGTAGAATATATTGCTTTTCTTATTATCGATTCCATATATATGTCTTCATTTCAACTAATGGAGGAACTAACACTTATTCAATGATGAATTGTACCATAGGGACCCACATTGGTTCAACATGTGTTGTATGTGCTCATCCATACAAATTGTTAAGCATTATCATTACCATCCTAAAACTAGGTATAAATTGGCTTACATGGATGTTTTTATAGGATCTATAATGACTTGGTTACCTACTTCAAAACATTTTGCCAAAATTTCCATCATGTTGTGCTTCATAGCCCATGAATTAATAGATGTTGGATCTATTTGGGGTTTAAGAAATTTGTAATAGGACTCAAATAAAAAAGGGGAGATATATGCAATTTTACTTAATATATGATCATAAATTAACATACCCTTGTCAATTCTAGTTTCTTTGAAAAATGGACCAAGAACATCAATACAATGAAGTACCTCTAGTTTAGCTGTAACATAATGTAGTCCTATCATCTAGATTGCCACAACATTATCTTATAATCTCTTCATTAAGAGGATATTCTCTTCTTCTTTGGTTATAACTCCATGGTTCTCTATTATCTAAAATAAGCTCATGCAATTATTATCTCCCATGTTTAATGAAGTAACTACAAATTCCATGTCCTTGAAAATTTGACTTTCTGTATCTAATGACAGATATAACTCAACCGCTTACTTTGAAATATGTCCATGTGTCACCATTTATATAATTTTAATTGAATTATCATTTTATAGATGATAATCAAAATCTATTGGCTCAACACAATGAATCTATAGATAATTTAGGGCTTTTCATATGTTTTAAGGATTTTTGGAGGTTTATGCAGAGCTTTAATAATGGCAAGCAAGTTTGAAACATGAGCTTTGGTGACTTAGATTCAAGTTGGATCACCCATTTATACCTTTCACATGCTCAAGTCCATAAGATCTTAAAATATGATGTGTTCACCCATGTGTCATTGCCTTGTCACTCAGCTCATTTATTTTTAAAATGTGACCGTTGTCATTTGGATACATGTCATCATATTGTACAATCCTAAATCTCAATAAAATGCATGCCATTGATCTCCTAGGAAGTCTTCTGGCCTTGAATTTCATTTCAAACATTTATATTTGATTTGAGCTTACGAGATTGTGCCACTTGGCATCATCACATTCTCTATATGTACTTTTTAGTAAATATTCATTCATTGAATGCTCTTATGCCATGTGACAACATCATGTGCAATCTAGGATTTTTGACCTCTTGAATTGATGTTCATCATTGATCTTCTCTTGTAGTATTAAATATGTGTCATTCATCTTCATATGAGGGATTAAATGTGAACCATTAATCTACTAAATGCATGATCAAGTGTAGACTGTTGATCTATTCTTTGTACATCTAATTAAATAAAAACCATTGATTTGTATCTAGTTTTCCATGATTGTGAAACTTGTTACTATTGCATTCCTTATTAATATTCATTGACATGTTGAATATGAGCTCATCAAATATTTGATTTTATAAGATCAAATGCACTCTATTGATCTAGATCTTGACTTATTAACTTTGGGGACTCATCTGCTCACCGTTGATCTTAGATCTATCCTCCTGAGATTTTAACACTTGTCAATCTCACATGTTTTCATACCTATGAATAGTGAAAGTAACAAAGTAAGGGTTCAATACATATATAAATACAACACATTATTTTAGACTAAGGTTTTAATGAGTTAATAAACCCAATTAAGACTTAGGTTAAAATTAAACTAGGTCTAAAATGAAATAAATTAACCCATGGAAAAATATGAATCTATTTAATAGAAACTTAGGCTAAAGATCTTATTTTAAGGTTTTTAAATGTTATTAAACTTATATTCAATTAATCGATTAGGGATCAAAAGTTAACAAAAGGGGCAAATTGATCATTGAAGCATAAACCATGAATACTTGCTCATCTTAATGAGGATCTATTAAATCTGCAACATGGAAACATATGAAGCAAATGTTAGCAACATAAAATAGAGTTACAGAAAGTTTATGAGCTAACATGCCAATGAAATATAAAGCAAAACATGATGTTTAATAATGCATTTTAATCAAGTTGAAAGTCTAATTCATAGAACAATTTACAAAATTGAACAAGGGTCCTCATTTTATAGAAATGGTGGTATGTTGACCTTAACACATCTCTATCATAATGAAGTGATCTTGTTGACAAAACAAGTAATACGATTGCATACAAACACCAAATCTAGATGTGAGACCAATAGAAAATACATTCACCATGAAACACTAGATATACCATGGGAAAAACTCAAGAAGAGGTAAAAAATCCACTAAGATTATTCATTATTTGAGAAAAAAAATGTACCCAATACATGCTTTCTCTTCTCACTTATTCTTCTCAAATTTTCACAAAATCTGGATGGATAGAATGGAATACATAAGCATTCACATTAGATTTTAAAATGTGGAATCTCTATAATATAAGAAGAGCCATTTTAATATTATAATACGACCATTGGAGAAGTGGACCCTTTCCAATAGTCACATTACATGGGCCTGACTTTGTCCCCTTTGTCACATGGGTTGACATCTTTGACCAAAAGGTCATGATTCCAACCTATGCCAGTAATTCCAACATTAATAATAATATTATTTATTATTGCATGAGTATGACCTCATAAATAATAAAGCATATTATTCATTTAATGTTATAATTAATATATTAAGGGTAAATAAATACACCACTTAACCATTACATGTTCCAACACTCCTATTTAATGTTAAGTGGGTATTTTTAAGGCACATATCCATCACACTCGGTATGGATAATCCATATAGTCATTCCTTTATAATAAAGGAAAAAATCCATCACACTCAATATGGATAAAGGTAGTGATGAAACTCATATAAAGGTCCCTCCCATGTGCAACTTTTTCAATGGTCATAAAAATTCTATCATTTATGGAGGTGACCTCTCCAAAACCAATATAGTTTAATGTATTAAGGGTACATGAATAACACACATTAACCATTAATTATTCCAATAATAATCACCTTCACAAATAGAGAAATTATAATCCATAAGCCATCAATGATGAGTTTAGGAGGTGAAGGATTTAAAAACCTTCATATTGCCAATATCACCTTTTGAAACAAAATGAATTGTAATCCATAAAGTGCTTAGGGTAAGTTTAGGCTAACATGATCATGAAATTACCACTCATAGTTTCTCATGAATAATCAACCATGCATTGGAGCCTTTAATAACATAAGGACCTCTATATGCTTACAAGTATTGGGTATAAAATTAAAACTTCCATATGAAGTTTTAAAAATCACATAAGAGATTATAGAAATGCTATAAAATGAGAATAATTATAGAGAATAAGAAAGCTTTAAGGTCAATAGGAAGTGACATTGCCATACACACTCCCCCTTAATGGTAGTGTTGAGAGACCTGACATTCTATGAAATTGATAAATCTTGGTTGTACCAAGAAGTTTGTGTAGATATCTACTTCCTATGTGCCCATATGACATTATGTAGATCACCATTGAGGACTTTTATCTCAGTAACCTATACATGTACTTCAATATGCATAGTTTGTTGATATTACATTGGATTTTTTCCCAGAGTTATAAAACCTTTAGCACCTACACACACCTTCAACACATATCCAAAAAAGCAATAGAGTCATGATATCATGTTATGGTTAGAATCATAATAAAAAAATGCATAAATATAAAGATGACATATATTTTTTCGTGATAAAACAAATTTATAACCATCAAGTCATATTTTAAGTAAACAAGTTCACTACTTTGATTACAAATATAGTGACAAACATAAATTATTATATGTAATTCATTATTGGACATCTCCAATATTGATAAGATGAGTTTTCCCATCTATCATGCGATGCACATACAATAATTTTACTAATAATATGAAACTAAATCATTTAGATATCTTATTAGCCATAACTCATTTGAGTTTTATCAAAACTTTGCAAGTTTAATATGATTTAATTTTTTAATTATATAGAATTGGAATCAAAAAATTAAGGTATGTACCCTCTCATACTTAAAATATAGATTAACATGATATGCAATCATCCAATCAAATAGACATAAGACCGAAACAATTAATTTAAAAGATGTATAGAATGCTTGAAAATTTAAATTATGGATAGATAATAATACACTCTCCATTTACACTTAAATTTCAAAACAAATCATATAATCATGTTAGCATAAACAATCAAATGAAATAATCTAAACATGTTAACATAAACTTGATATATTTATCAAATGAAAGTATATAATCAATTTAACATAAAAAATCAAATGATACAACATTCAAATTAGAGTATCTACGCATGTTAGCATAAAAGATACTTTTACAAAGTATAATTAACAAACATGATCAAAATGAAACATGATGATATGTATAAAAAGTTAACTCATTTTAAATTAAAAATAATCATAATGTAATCAAAATTTGAAAACAATATTATTTTATTTGATTTCTCATCTAACATATTGAATAATTTTCTAGAAAATTGAGATTAATATTCATACACAGTCATCAAAGTATGGTATGTATATTGACTTGTAGTCAATTATTAAGACTGTCAAGATTAAATGATTTAATTAAGGATTTTTTCCACTTAGGTATTTTTAGATTGAACACAAGTGAATAAGGCTCCCCCTCACACTTTAATTTATCCAAAATTGGATCAACGTCCTCTAAGATATCTATTTTTTCATAAGGAAAAATAGGAAAGTTAGGTTCGTCAAATGACATAATTAAAGGAGGTTCCACAAGAGGCTCACAAAAAGATTTTTCAAGGACATGCACATTCCTATTTTTAATGATTTGTATAGAAGATGGATCTTACACTCTTAATGCTTTAGTTTTTTCTCCATAGCCTATGAAAATGTAAGAACAAGAGGTAGGATTAATTTTATTTATTTTTATTTTAGGAATAAAAAATGGAAGCAGTGTCACCAAATATCCTAATGTTAGCAACACTTAGTTCCTTTTTAAACCAAAATATGTTATAATATAAATTTACTTAGCATTTTGAAATAACCTAGAAAAAAGGTTCACTAATAACAAGATAGTTTTAATAAACTATTATAATGGCACATAATTTGACATGAACATACAAATAGTGACCAAATTATGGTTTAGGTACCATACAATCCTCTATATCAAGCCTTATGCATAAATTCCTTGTCAAGTCATATAAAAAATTATTTTTTAAATATGAATCAAGTTTCAATATTAGTCTACATTTTTAAGAGTGTATAAGTATTCAAGGCTTTAGTAGGATCTTACATCATGATTTTTTTATGTAGAAGATTGGAATGATGCTTACACATAAGCATTCCCAAGAAGGTTCATGACGAAGACAAAGAATAAAAGACACCATAAATTACAAAGTGAATGAATTGGTCAAGACAATAATAGTGTGACATTGAAAAATCACCAAGATGATGACACAAAACATCTTCATTAACACACCTCACAACTAATTCACAACATGATAAACCACCAACAAAATGATAATGAATAGATTGCTTTCGTAAGGAGAAACAATGTTTTGCCATCCAATACCAATTTACTCATCTACGAGGTATATTTATGAAACTAAATAACAAAAACCATATGAATAACATGTCAAAATAAACTAGAATTTAAAGTGGGTTTTGGTGAAAAACTAATTGTTTCACCCAAAATTTTAGATTAAATCAAGTTTAGAATCGGGTTGCCAAAAATAGAAAACTTACCTAAAAGAGATAAAACTAAGTTTATTAACTATTACTAGGGGATTATCGATTGCTGATATGGAGTAGGAACTCATCCTTAACACTCTTCACATTGCTTCTTGTGATTTCCATTGGAATGCATTTATAAGTTTAGTTGTTGCATTCCTCCATGTCAGAGGTTTTTTAATCCCGACAAAAATATTCCAAAATTTTATAGCCATAAATTCAGATTTAATGTGGGTTTTCCAAATTTTATAATTTGATCCATTTAACATTTGAGATTTGTCTAAAGCAAAACTAGGTGAAGCCATTGTTTCCCTACAATGTTGGCACCGTAGCTTTGCATTTTCAACACTAGAGGGGTTTCAAATTATGAAACTTAATTTTATGTGATTTTATACTAAATTTTATTATAAAAAAAATTAAAATGTATAAAGACACTAAAATAATCAAAATACTTAATAAAAATTAGAGTTGCAAGGATTGCAAAAAATGGTCGCAAGTGTCATAAATAGTGTCATAAAAGCACTATTTGACCAAAAAGTTATAAAATCAATAGTAGGAGGTTTAAAATAAAATAAAGGACCTTACTGATGTCAAGAATGTGTGAAAACCTAAAAATAAATTGGATAAATAATTATGGTTGATAATAGGTTGATAGGTTTAAGTGTTAAACAAAGTTGTTGAAACAAGGCACAAGTTCCCACGTGAAAGAACACGTAATTAAAAAAAGTTTTTTTAAATATAAAATTAAATTTTCTCAAAAGGAAGGATTTAGGGGATTTAAACACAAGATCCATTTCATACAAGTGTACTAGTAAAGTTAGGCTAGCCAACTCACCACCGAGCCTTATTAGCAAATTAAATTTGCTAGTTTGATTTTAATCCTTTTTAAGTTATATTTTTATTTTTTTTAATTAAATAAAATAGAAATTAAATAAATGCATTAAAGTAATAATATGAAAACAAATATTTAAAATTTGAACAAAATGATTTTGAAAAGCATAGGTGGGGTTCATAGACTTAGGTGGAAAATAGATAATTAAATAAAAAATTATTTTTTAAATACTTGATTTAAAAACTATACTAACCATTTAATTTTCCATTTTCATGGCTATAGGTAGAAGAATGGCACAAGTGGAGATAAAAGAAAGATGGATGGAGTTCTAGGCGACCATTTTTGAAGATCTAAAGCTTGAAACTGGCTAGAAATAACCTTGCAATGCTTTTGAGAGACCCAAATCTAGGTTTTAATGATTGTAAAATTATCTTTTCTACTCTTGCTTCAACTATGGCACCCATGGTTGAAGATAATTTTATATATTTTGAAGGAATACTCCTAGTGACACTTCAGATGTTTTTTGAAGACTAAATAAGTGAGAAATCACCATTTAAACCTCAAGAAGAGACAACAAAAGATCATGAGAAAATGTTTATCCCCTTGGTCACATGGGTTGGCATATTTGACCAAAAGGTCATGATTCCAACCTACACAAATATTTCCAACATTAATAATAATATGATTTATTATTGCATGAGTATGACATCATAAATAATAAAGTGTATTATTCATTTAATGTTATAATTAATATATTAAGGGTACATAAATTTACCACTTAACCATTACATGTTCTAACAATTACATATAGATCCACATTCACACATGATAAAATAGATGAAATTAACATGTAAAGGAAGAGAAAACTCTATAAAATCATTTTCACTACTTGGAAGCATCAGACATCTGCAAATAGATAAGAAAACTAGAGGCCATAGGGATGAGTAGGCAATTTTAAGTCATCAACAATCTTAGTTATTGTTCATAGAGCATAATATACCAAACCAAAAACTATTTACATGAAAAGGAATTGAATGAAGTCTAATATCAACCACAAAATTCACTCGCTTTAACTCTTATCCTCCTATCTGTACTGAGAGTAAATTGGTTGACCTGTTTGACCTTGTCTAGGAGAGTGATGTACTTAGAAGCATCATACATCTGCAAATAGATAAGAAAACTAGAGGCCATAGGGATGAGTAGGTAGTTTTAAGTCATCAACAATCTTAGTTATTGTTCATAGAGCATTGCATACCAAACCAAAAACTATTTACATGAAAAGGAATTGAATGAAGTCTAATATCAACCACCAAATTCACTCGCTTTAACTCTTATCCTCCTATCTATACTGAGAGTAAATTGGTTGACCTGTTTGACCTTGTCTAGGAGAGTGATGTACTTGGAAACATCATACATTTGCAAATAGATAAGAAAACTAGAGGCCATAGGGATGGGTAGGCAGTTTTAAGTCATCAACAATCTTAGTTATTGTTCATAGAGCATAGTATACCAAACCAAAAACTATTTACATGAAAAGGAATTGAATGAAGTCTAATATCAACCACCAAATTCACTCGCTTTAACTCTTATCCTCCTATTTGTACTGAGAGTAAATTGGTTGACCTGTTTGATGTCATAAATAATAAAGTGTATTATTCATTTAATGTTATAATTAATATATTAAGGGTACATAAATTTACCACTTAACCATTACATGTTCTAACAATTAAATATAGATCCACATTCACACATGATAAAATAGATGAAATTAACATGTAAAGGAAGAGAAAACTCTATAAAATCATTTTCACTACTTGGAAGCATCAGACATCTGCAAATAGATAAGAAAACTAGAGGCCATAGGGATGAGTAGGCAGTTTTAAGTCATCAACAATCTTAGTTATTGTTCATAGAGCATAGTATACCAAACCAAAAACTATTTACATGAAAAGGAATTGAATGAAGTCTAATATCAACCACCAAATTCACTCACTTTAACTCTTATCCTCCTATCTGTACTGAGAGTAAATTGGTTGACCTGTTTGACCTTGTCTAGGAGAGTGAAATACTTGGAAACATCATACATCTGCAAATAGATAAGAAAAATAGAGGCCATAGGGATGAGTAGGTAGTTTTAAGTCATCAACAATCTTAGTTATTGTTCATAGAGCATTGTATACCGAACCAAAAACTATTTACATGAAAAGGAATTGAACAAAGTCTAATATCAACCACCAAATTCACTCGCTTTAACTCTTATCCTCCTCTCTATACTGAGAGTAAATTGGTTGACCTGTTTGACCTTATCTAGGAGAGTGATGTACTTGGAAGCATCATACATTTGCAAATAGATAAGAAAACTAGAGGCCATAGGGATGAGTAGGCAGTTTTAAGTCATCAACAATCTTAGTTATTGTTCATAGAGCATAATATACCAAACCAAAAACTATTTACATGAAAAGGAATTGACTGAAGTCTAATATCAACCACCAAATTCCCTCGCTTTAAATTTTATCCTCCTATTTGTACTGAGATTAAATTGGTTGACCTGTTTGACATCATAAATAATAAAGTGTATTATTCATTTAATGTTATAATTAATATATTAAGGGTACATAAATTTACCACTTAACCATTACATGTTCTAACAATTACATATAGATCCACATTCACACATTATAAAATAGATGAAATTAACATGTAAAGGAAGAGAAAACTCTATAAAATCATTTTCACTACTTGGAAGCATCAGACATCTACAAATAGATAAGAAAACTAAAGGCCATAGGGATGAGTAGGCAGTTTTAAGTCATCAACAATCTTAGTTATTATTCATAGAGCATAGTATACCAAACCAAAAACTATTTACATGAAAAGGAATTGAATGAAGTCTAATATCAACCACCAAATTCACCCACTTTCACTCTTATCCTCCTATCTGTATTGAGAGTAAATTGGTTGACCTATTTGACCTTGTCTAGGAGAGTGATGAAGAAGATGGATTGGTTTTTGACAAATTTGAAGCTAATAAAGCTTATAAAGCCTATAAAATACTTTTGGGGGCCTATATATATCTTCCTAAATCTTCCCACGTGTCAAGTGGTTGTCCATGTCTGTACAACTACCTTTAATTTCTTAAAACTGTAGTTATCAAATCCACGTTAAACATGAATTTCTTCAATTTTAAACTAACTCTTAACATTTAAATGACACATGATATAATAGATTACACATTTATATTTGTCCTTTTATGAAAACTACATACAACTTCCCCTAAAATGGCCAAAAAGATGACACAAGGGAATATTAAGACAAATGACACAAAAGATTAAGGTAAAACATACTAAGTGACCTCTCTAAGCATGGATAAAAATATTTATGATCTTGGAAATATGCTATAGGAAGTTTTAATATATAAGGGGTTGATCTCATTTGACCTAGGGTCAAATTTGGTCAACATTTTAGTGATTTATTAGGGGTAACAAGCCTACTATGCTAAGGACTAGAAATCTTCTCCTATCCTTGGGAAATGAAGTCACCTATACACTATTCTTGACATTGAAAATACTTTGAAAGGACACCAAACACACGACACACAACAAGGAAACAAGCAACAAGATAAGAAATAAAAATTACACTTGTGTTTTCATGAACACTTAGGGAAAATAAAAACCAACTGAAAGCAAACACATCTATCCTATTATGTACAATACCTCAAAATACTTTAGGTGAAGAACCTTATTCATTGATTCAACTAGGGTCAAATATAATGCCTCTTGACTCACTACTCCAAAAAAATATATCCTCATATGGTGCATACTTATCAATGAAAATTTATTTGTGGAGATGATCAAAAGACTTACCACAGTTGAATCTTCTATTAAATACAATTTTATCATTTGAAGTAATCAAGAACACCCCATTCATCTCTCCAACTAACTTGTTTTATGTGGAAGCTTGATTGTACTTTGTCATATTCACTTGACAGTCTTCAATCTAACCATTGGTATCACCACAACATCCTCAACTTTAGGTGTCTTTGAAACATGACATAAAAGTCATCAAGACTGTGTTTAGATCTAACAAGCACTTCTTGGTTCACCACAATTGTTTCTTGATCAATTAAGGCCTCAAACCTTTCCTTATTCTCATCAAACATATGATTAATCAAAACATTAGGTCTACATTCTTTCTGAATAGTTGTAGGCCTATTCAGCTCCTCAAATTCCTTCATAATGGCCTTAAACTATTTCCACATGTCATCCACTTCTTCTTGAGGTTAAGGTTTAAGAATGTTTTCTAATCTTCTAGGAAAAATGGATTTCTCACTAGGATTATCATGTTTTGACATAGCTAGGAAACTCACACCATCACTCATCTGTATGAGATAGTTTCCCAATGAAACTTGTTTTAGGATGTTACCATGATCTGACTCAAGGATTCCATCACAATCCTCATGAAGAATATAAGTATCAAGGCATATTTATTCAAAACCACTTTACTCAACTCCCCACTCATCAAGATACAAATCATATATGCCATAAAGGAGAGTTAGAGGCTCTTGATCACTAGGGAGATCATCTTCTTCAATCACATTGTAACTCGTGTTAAAGGTGTAAGACATATAAGGTTCAACATGAAAACTAGAAAAAGGTTTAGACTTGATTGTCATTTTTGAATCATATCTAGTCCTAAAACCCATGTAGGACCAGTCTGAAGTTAGATAACCTCAAATTTTAGTAGTGAACTCTCTAAACAAACAAAGTGCAAAATGAGGAGGCACATCTAGAACTACAACATCCTAAGAAATGGTGAAGGTAGGATAAACATGGATAATTATTTTTAAACCTTTGATTATACCAATTATCTTGGCAGTTGACCCATCTAATTGTATCACTCCTTTGGCATGGGGTTCATACTTCAAGTTTAATTTATCAAGTACTAACTTTGGCATGACACAAGTAATATCTCGACTATCAATGAAATAATTATGTACCAAAGAATATCGAATAATGATGGATAAATAGAATAAAGGAGGTTTGTCTACCCTTTTAACTTTGTTTGACTATGCTTCACTTGGATTCATGTTGTTTTTTAAGGCTAAGCTCTTTGAATACACTATGTGGTTATCAAACTAAGCTTGGATAACTCCTCTTAAAGTATGTCTTCTTATCTAGGTATTTCCAATGTATCCCACATGGATAAATTCAGATGAAACCTCTTCATTTGCTCAACAATGTTAGTGAAATGACCACTAACTTTTACTTTTCCACTCGGAGGAATGATGTTTCCCACACCTTGAGAATTTTGAGGTGTGAAAGCATTCATAATATTTTGATCTCTTTGACTTAATTGTATACTTGGAATAACATTATACATACCTGGTCTTGTACTTGTTTCAACATTCATTAGAGAATCATTAGAGAAACATTAGTAGCACCTTAAACTTCTTCAATTACATTCCTCTTGCTCCATGTGTTTGCATATTAAAACTTGTATCCATACTTGAGTGTCCTTGATGATTGACTGCACATGATTCATCTTATTACCAGATTACCAATGTAGACCCGACTTGAGAATCCTTACCATCAGTCACTCCTTCATTTGGTAATTCATCTTGAGTTATGGTTGGCATAGTTCCCAAATTTTCCATGAAGGATTGATTTAAGGACTCGTTAACATAAAGAGATGGATCATAAGGTTGATCCAAGGAAGTTTTACTATTATGCTCTTGTGTAAGGTTATTTTAATTAGGGACTAGTACCCTTGAGGTGGAAGGAACATTGGGATTGTAACCACCATATGGATTAGATTGGACCAACTGTCCTTGACCTTGGGAATGACCTTGGAAAGGAGGTCTATTGCCTTGATAATTAGGGTAGGACTGATTATACTAATGGTGAATTTACAAGGGATTAACTTGATACTATTGAATGATCCTTTTTATACTTAGTATCTTTTTCTCCATAACTCTCATCCTTTCTACCTCATTAAGTTTGCTTGGTGGTCTAGGGGAAATATACTTATGTTTAGGTGTAGGAATAGAAGTAACAATAGGTATAAGAATTCAAAAATTAGGAAAAAGAGGCATGGGGGTATTGGGAAAATCTTAACAAATTAAATCAAATAATTATATTCCCTAATGGCCACCTCATAAGCATTGGGAAGAGTGCCACCTCCCATATATTATATCATCATTGAAATATCACTATCAAATGCTTTAAGGTAGTAAAGGAAATCCTGATGGGTTGTTGGTCTTACCAAGATTGGGATCTTATCCCATTTCTTTTAAAATCTTGTGTTGAAGTCTTGAATGACTTCTTGAGGTACTCTCCTAATGGTGGTTAGCTACTTTGTTAGTGATAAGTTTTCACTCTTATCCTCAAATCTTCTTCTCAATGAATCTCCCAACTCATCCCAAGTTGTGATTGATTTAGGTGACAATGTTACATATTGGTCAAGAGATTTTACTTTGAAAGAGATAGCCAAAATCTTGATTGCAACTTTCTCCTCTATGATGTGATGGATATTGCAAAAGTTAATAATATTTCTTATATGCTCAATGGGTGTGATGGAAGACTCACCGGTATATGATGGAACACTTTTAAGGGAAAATATGGGGATATCATCATATTGAGCAAGTATTAGAGGGATATAGCCATTGAAGGCAATAAAAGGATGGTTCCTTGTCATGGTGGCCTTAGTACTTTGTAAGAATTGGGGAATGAAGAACTTTCTTATAGGCTTATGATAAAGATAGGACCTCTTTAGATAGGGATGTGTGTTTTCAAATCTAATTTATTTTTTGGAATAAGGAGGAAGCTCTTGAAATTTTTAAAGGTATGCCTTGGGTGAGAGACCTTGTGTTTATCTTAGGCATGAAAGAGTGCACTAGTCTACAACCAAGATTAAAATTTTTGAGTCACCAAATACTGCAAGAAATGGATTGTTAAAACTCATTGTTGTTAAATCCAACATGTACCTTGAGCAACATTTATGGAATTCATGCCCCATTGGGCATGCCAAAATTATTAAAACCTAAAATTTCAACCTAGATAAGTCAAGTATACCTTCTCAATTTTAGGATAACATGGAACTCTCTCTCCTCATAGACAAGCCACTAAAAGAGATAGATCTCTAGGTTTGAAAGGGCTATCTCCCTGGATTTGTCATCTAGGATCACAGTACACTAGGATAATCACTAATGGGGGTGAAAAATAAAGAATTATACATAAAATAAACCTATGATAATGAGGTGATACACAAAATATAACTCCACACAACACACTTTCATCTTTACCAAGAAAAGAGACTACCAAAACTGACCTTAACTTTATATCCTTCTAGCATAAGTATTTATCATAGAGGTAGATAGATATGCCTATTTAGAGGTGGGTGAAAAAAATGTTTGATATAAGACACTACTATTCACTCTCACACTTCAAGACATAATAGATAATACACTTTATGAAAATTATTAAAAGATATGTCACTCACATAAACATACATGAGCAAAAATGGAAGTAAGGAGAGCATATTCATCACTTTTCAACCACACAAACCACTTAATAAACTTAGGTAAGAGATTTAAGATAATGAATAAAATTTATAAAAAAATATTCAAAGGTAAATGAGGTGTCAAAACTAGCAGGGCTTCACCATGCCAATTTTGGATCCATTATAAAGCCAAAAAGGCTTGAAATATAGAACATATGAGAGGAGAGAATAAGTGAAGCTCAAGGGTCACAAAAAAAAGTGTAAAAATATGAGAAATAGTTAAAATTACATGAAATTAAGTGGAAAATAAGTTAGGAAGATGTCATAAACATGTGTCAATCTGAAATAGAGTAACTTGCTCAAATTGGCATAAAACTCGTCATTATATTTCTTGATACTACCTTCATGATGGTGAGGGGCTCATTTGATTGTATAAAAATAAAATATAAAGATTTTAAACATATTATATGACATGATAATATGGATAAAAGGTCAGTTTATGTCACTTACACCTCCCTAACTGATGAATTCATACTTGCCACTTATCATTCACTGCCTGCAATCATTCATCACTATCCCTCTAGGTCTATCTTCACACTTGTCACCTAAGTGGCTTATAGTTTCTCATGGAGATGAATTTTAGAGGATGTAGGACACATATTTATAACCTCCTTTTCTTCCCCTACATTAGGTATACTTCAAAAGTTTTAAGGTCATTTTTTTCACTCTAACACTTAGGTAGTCATCTTACCAGCTCATTGTTTGTTTGGACTGTCTATGATGAATGGTATAAAATAGATGTTTTAATGTATAAAAGATGCTATAAATGAGTATTATAAGTTTGGAAAAGTATCTATATACCTCCCATAATGATATTTACTTATCAATTCTCCTCTGTACTTGCAAAACATCTCAATTATTATAAAAACATAGTATTAGACTTGTCCATACAGATGATGGTATGGATCAATTGGGTGGAAATGATCTTAAGGGAGTTAAATACATGTATAAAATAGTTTCATGGACATTTTACACCTCCTAGATGCATATATAATGATCTTTTCTCCATCAAGTTCTTGATAGGGTTTTAAGAGGTTTTGCTTGTTAGTGATGGTTCATAAAAACCAGACATCTAAATCCTGAAAAATACCATTAAAAACAAGATAGATACCCCATTAAATTATTAAAAACTACTTGGGGTAACATTCATAGTTTCCATACTAATATGAGCATATGAAAGTGACCTTTGAACTCTTTGGGTATATTCTAAGTAGGCCTGAGAGAGGTTTGGGTCAAAATGACCAATTTTGGATATTTTTATACAAACCAATGGATCCCACTAGTCCTTTACTTTCTCTTAAAGGTCATAAAAGTGTTTTTAAGGTTCTCATGTCATGTGAAACAAGTTATGCATCTGAGTGTTCATATCCAGTCTAAGGCCTAATGGGCCTAACTATGTATAACTGTGTATATAACCCACCTATGTGTGGTCCAATAGATGTAAGGCTTTCCAAAACTTTATCAATATTTATTTTAAATAAAATCCTATAGTCATACAAGATATTTCATTCACATTTTCACTCTCCCATGAACCATGTCTACAGATTGTGTCTTGATTGGGAGTGCCCTCTATCTAAGACAAAATAGAGGGCATCTCCCCTATTTTACTAGACAAACTAAAAGTATGGAGGTATTGTTTGAGTCATTTTGATGTTTTTCACAAATTTTGAAAACTTTATTATAAATCTAGAACCCTCAATCATTAAATTTCACAATACTAGCTTATTAGTTCCTATGATTGCATATAATGTCCTTGGTGGACTGGTACAATGTTCTTGGTAGACAGTAGGGTAGGGTTCAAAACCCAATACTTATTTTTTATCCTATATCTATGAAACACATATAATGTGGCATAATCATTTTTAAAGTGACCTCAATGTGTTTATTCCATATTTTATCCCTTTCAATATCCAAACCTACATGTTTCATGACACTGCTTAGTCTGCAAACTATGTCACAACTATAGGTAGCCACTTGGAGAATCAAAATTTACTATAGGTGCATATTTCATGTATGACTACTGTGATTAACCCCTCCACTTAATTCTAAGGTTGATGAGACCATTTCACACCTAGTTGAGTTCATTTATGCCTTGGAACCATGTAGTCATGCTATTATCATCAATAAGCCATAAGTCTATAGTCAGACTATAGATGTCACCTTAGGAGGAATTATGAGATTATTGTAGGTGAACATTTACTAGTTTGAGGTTCCCATCCTTGCTTCTATTATAGTCATTAGATCCAACACACTTGAAATACTCAAACTTGTCTTTAGGGCATGCTCTTGTCACTTTGTTATCAATGTACTACAAGTCTACAAATTTAAGGTTCACTTTGCTTGAAAGCATTGTGTTTTCACTGAGCATTTTTAGTAGAAAAATAATTGAGTTGGAGGTTCATCCAACCATTACCCTTCTCAACTAACCCCCTCTTCTTATGTTGGGATATTAGCATTGTGTCCAGGCTACAAGATAGAAACACACTATTTACTTAGATATCATAGACCTCCACCAATAGATGACACTTTGTAGATTAGAGTTCCTTATTTGGAGAGATTAAGGTAAGTTGTTCCCATAAGCAAATTTCTTCACTTTTGCACCAAAGATGACTGTTTATGTTGAATTGGTTCTCACAACCAATTTCTAATCCTTGAAATGGATAAATCTTACTAACTTCACCTTGAGAGTCTTCATTAGAATCTATTGAAACCTTAATCTTCATCAAAACCTATTGAAGGCCTATTTCCACTTGACTGTAGGTGACAATCATAAAGAGATCCAATTATATATGTATTTTGACTATGTTCTAGGCCTCCCCTTGATAAAATTAGGTCTCTTCAATGTTTATACCATGTTTCTTATGATAAATGAGATCTTATGAGTGTGTAGAGGTTTCAAACTCAATTTTACCCCTATCTAAGCACTATCACATAGACCTGTAGATGACTGTTGTAAGGTTATTTGATTGTGTTTGTGCTTTAGGCTTAGTACTTCAACAATGGAACTATTAAGACCAAACCTCCATGAATAATCCAATCACCATGTTTTAATAAGTTAGAACCAGTGTACTACCTTGGATTTCAATTCATTATGAGAGGAGAAAACACTACACCTGAAAATAACTATATGTAGATAATTAGTAGTTATGCATCTCTATCACAATGGAGTGATATTAAATATTTATCCACATTCACACATGAAAAAATA
Source organism: Torreya grandis (assembly GCA_037957365.1). Lineage (NCBI taxonomy): Eukaryota > Viridiplantae > Streptophyta > Pinopsida > Cupressales > Taxaceae > Torreya > Torreya grandis. The sequence goes on along the minus strand of JARHVA010004314.1, from coordinate 28,695 downwards.
TATGAAAACAATATTTAAATGAAGATAAAACTCTATAAAATCATTTTCACTACTTGGAAGCATCAGACAACCATAAACAGATAGGAAAATTGAAGGTCATGGGGATGAGCAAGTAGTTTGATGTCATCAACAATCTAAGTGATTGTTCATAGAGAATAGTAAACCAAAATAAAAACTATTTCAATTAAAATGAAGTGAATTAAGTATACTATCATCCAAAAAATTCACTTACTTGAGCTCTGCTCCTCTTGTCTGTACTGAGATTAAACTAGTTCACCTATTTGACCTTGTCTAGGAGAGTGATGAAGAAGATGGACCCATTTTTACCAAATTTGAAATTTATGAAGCTTATCAAGCCTATAAAATACTTTTGGGGGATTTTATAGATGATATTAAATCTTCCCACATGCCAAGTGGTTGTCCTTGTCCATACAACTACATTTAACTGCTTGAAACTATAGTTACTTTCTTGAATCCACATTGAACCTACATTTATTCATTTTAAAATTGACTCTTAACATATAAATAACACATGGTAAATTATATTACACTTTGACATTTATCCTTTTATGAGAATTACATATAAATTCCCCTAGAATGACCAAAAAGATGACATAAGGGAATATTAAGATAAATGACACAAAATACTAAGGTGAAATATACTAAGTGACCTCTCTAAACATGATCAAACATATTTATGACCTTGGAAAGGTTGTATATAAAATTTGAATATTTAGAGGGTTGATCTCATTTGACCTAGGGTCAAATTTGGTCAACAAGAATTGTGTGACATGTGGGGAGGATTTACTTGTTCAAGTAACTCCAAGAATCATACAAAATGAGAAAAGACATGAGAGACACCTTATAAATTTAAGATAAAGTAAATTTATTATAATAAAAAATGCACATAAAAAATATAGACTTAGGATAAGTTAAATTAGGATAAAGTGAACCCAAATAAGTTTAATCTCCAATGCTCCTTCTTAAGCTTAATTTAGGGTTACAAAAGTGAAGAAATTTTTTTACAAACAAGGAAGGGGGTTGACATTAAATAATACTCCCACTTAAGGGAAACTTCCTTCAAGATAAACCACTATAGTTTGAGAAATAAAGACAAAGAGAAGGTGTCACCAAAATTCGTAAAAGTGTGATTCTTTCCAAGAAGACCTTTTAGATAAGATGGTCAATCTGAAATGGAACAAGGACCAACAAGAAGGATAAATGATCCACTAAAACCTAAAAGACAAACAAGCTAAGACTAATATTTCATGTTAAGTAAATAAGATGTCATAAAAATATGATCTACATAAAAATAATGTAATAAAATTAGATTTAATAAAGACAAAAGGAGCAAAAGATAAATTCCATCACAAAGTGTAAAATCTTACATGAAAAATATGTTAGTCACAAGAATAATGAGTTCCAATCAAAACATATTTACTTTGTAACATAAAAGTAAAGAATACATAAAATGTTTGAGTTTATAAAAATGAAGACAAAGAATATGTGTCACTTGTAAAATATATTCTGTGTGAAGCAATTAAAGAATTATCACATGAAGTAACATCAAAGTCTCTAGAAGATATATTATAGTTAGGAATCCAAATAGTTTTAACCTTAAAATTATGTGTTTTAGTGGGTTTCTAACAACACAAAGTGTCATGAGTTTATTTAACACAAAATGTACATGGATATAATTTCAAACATTTAGAGATATGATGTTTATATTTTTAAAAATGCTCATAATTTTTACTATTTTTAACTACAAATTTAACATGACAAATATTATAATCAAAAGAAGTCATATGATAATTAGAATCACTATGGTGCAAAGTCTTTTGGTGTATAGGATAATAATAAATAAAATTATCTTGAGAAGTATTAGAACTAAACCTTGCACTAGTTTCATTAGTTTTAAGCAAAATAGTCTATGCCATTTTTGTGTTTACTAAGACCACCACCCATATAACCTATAGAGGGCATAATGCATAAACTAGGGTTAAAAAAATTCAATGTAAAGGAGTGAAAGATTCATTAAAAACATGATCATCAATACTAGAGACATTATTAAGTTCAAAAGACATAATTTTAACATTGAATATGTCAAAAGAGGTTTGCATTTTCTCTATGTGAGTATTAAAAGAGTTTTGAAAAATAGTAATAGTTATATTTTGATATGGAAGTTGACATTTAATAATGTAAATAACATCATTTTGAAAATAAATTTTTGCCTTAAAATTATTAAATGCAAGAAAGATAACTAATTTAAATTTCATTTGAATGCGAGAAGAAACAAATTTGAAAGGCATTTTAATAACACCTAATATACCTAAAAGAATGTTATTATAAATTAAATGTACTAGTTAACTTATAAGCAAATACATTGATTTTTTTTCAAAAAAAATGAACCAAATTGAAATAAAATTCAAATCATAACAAAAAATAATGCCTATAAACGCATTATTAACTATACTCTTATTCTAATTTTATAATAATAAAAAAAAAATTCCAAATGATATGAGTTTAAATATGTGTATATCCACATCAGTAAATAATAAAAATCAGATTTACTTTAATGAAAAAATAAAAAAATAATGCTCTTTGAAAGAATTAGAATGGATAAAAAATAGAACATAAAACATTTTGAATTTTATTTTTATGTAGGCAAATTTATTGAAAAAAACTTTATGTGTAATAAAAACCTTGATTAGATATTAAAAAAACTTTTTAGAAGAAAAAATGTCTTAGTGTAATTAACTAGTAAATATAAATTCACATCAAAATACCAATACAAGTTTTGTGAATCATAAAACAAATACAATTTTTTTGCAAATAATAAATAAATACTCAAATGTGTAAGTTGCCTTGCTAAAGAAAAAAATTAGTGAAGGGGCATGAAACTTTCCTTGTTTGATGTTTAAATGAAAATTTCCTTTAAAACTAATAAAATGCAAAGAATTAAATTAGAATAAACACTTGTAGTAGGGTTGAAGAATGAAACAAACAAATTAGTTTAAAAAGAAAAAACAACACGTAATACTCAAGTATGAATGATTTAACAAATAGTTACTATAGGAAGAATGTTATAAACCAAATTTAGTGTTAATAAATAGAAATAAGAGGTTAAATTAGCAAAGCAATAGACACCAACCTATGTTATAGAGCCCAAAATGCAAAGTGGCAAGGACCAAAGAATAAATAAACCTACGAAATGTATGAAAAATAGAAAGGCATTGCAAAACAGATGAAATGGTATGCAATGCAACCAGGGGAGAAAAATATTGACAAACTATAGGCATGATGAAACAATTTTAAAGTGGTGTTATGAAGACTGTAAATGTAGTAGAGGGAGCCAATTGATGAACTAAACTTGATAAGTTCTTATCATAAAGAGGAAAGCTAAGTAGATGGTGTATTAGGCATAAAAGAGATACCTTGAAAGAGAGAATAAACAAGTAAAAAATGTGAACAAAATACAAAATTACCATTCAAAATAATAATGACTGTGGTGTAGCTAAAACATGAATGAAGGCATAAAAAATAATAATAAAATAAATATTATTCCATAATGTAATAGGCATTAGAAAAAAATGTCAAGCTAAAATAATCAATAATTAATGGGCCAAGAAAAATAAATTAATTCTAAGAGAATATTGCCACTTGCTAGGATTAATAACATAGAAGGAAGCTAGAACTAAAAAAAGTGCACCATAACAGTAGCATGATTGAGTAGGCAACACATTATCAAATAACAAAGGCCATTTCTACAACCACCTATAATTAAAATCGAAAAATATTCAAAGGCCAAGACCATATTTATAGAAAACCAATTTTTTTATATGAGTCAAAAAGTAACAATGAAAATAATTGAGAAATTATACAAATAGCTAAAAGAATGGATTCGTTTGACCAAAAAATCATCCAAAAGTAAGGCAATTGCATCTTTTTCCTTCTTCAAATATGTACAACATCAAGAATTAGACATCAAATAAATTAGTTCTAATACCATATTAGGAATTATGCCAAGATATACATTAGATAATATAAAAAATAAATCAATGAAGCATAAAATGAACCAAGATTACCTCATAAGAGTAAGCAAATAAATCACAATATTGAACTATGAGTTTTGAAGTGGGAAACTAAACTAGTCAAAAGAAAACCCACATGAATATTAAGAAGGCTTGTCAATAATTATCCTCATAATACAAGGTTAGAATCAATAATAATAGAGAATATGAGATAACTTTTAGTGAAGAAGAGAGGAAAAGAGAGATGTTTAGATAGAGCAATTGGAAGGATGAAGTAATTACAAGAATCTCATCATGACCTTACAAGGCCTCCTTAGTAAATGTTAAATATCCTATTCCCCAAAAGGTGAAGGGAAGTGTGTGACATGTTTGGGGAGGAGTTACTTGTGAAAGTAACTTCAAGAATCCTAAAAAAGGATAAAAGTTTTGAGAGATACCTCAAAATCTAGAATAAAGTGAATTTATCATAATAAGAAATACACACATAAATATAGACTTAGGATAAGCTAAATTAGCCTAAAGTAAACCCAAATAAGGTTAATCTCTAACATAATTTGATTTAAATTTTTATTGGATAATGATATTCTGAGTTTTAGATAGTTTTGGTGATTCTTTAGATTGTTATTTTGATTTTACTTTTTAGTTGACTTGCTAAAATTTTATTTTATCATTGATTTTAAAATGATAAATGATAGTAGTAAAAGTCAAAATTAAAAATTCATTGATTGAATGCATAAAAATCAAACAAGTATGTAGTGAAATTCATTTTGTAGTCAATTTAAGAGAACATATATTTTAAAAATATGATTTTTTAATTTTTTATTAGAGTACTATATGCATAATATTTAATTGCTATATTTTTTTATGTTGTGTATTAGTTTGATTACATAAAAGATTTCTCAAGTGATTAACTAGGCCTTGAATAGTAATTTAAATTGGGCCCCACCCATGAGAATAGTAAGTGCTATTGGTTTAATTATGATTAAATGATTCTCAAGTCTTTTATTTAGATCACTTTTGAAAGTGAAATTAACTAAAATCATGACTAATGACTTAACATAAAGTTAAAAGTCAATTAACTATTATAAATTTTTGACTAACTATATCTAAAGCTAAATATTGATTGGTAGAGTTCAGTTATAACTTGAAAGTCATAACCAACATTTTTGAGAAGGATTTTAAGGACTTGAATAATAATTTTTCTTATGGTGAAGTGCCCCAATTGATATAGTCATAGATATATTACTCATATGATTTTGAATTACTTCTTTACTTTTCCTAAAACTAATGAATAATTCATAAATATATATTTCATAGTAAACAATTTGTTAGAAATATAGAATGCATAGCAATATTAATGAAATAAAGATGGAAATAAAATTCAAAAAACACAATACAAGAGAAACACAGATTTTATGTGTTTCACCCAATATGGGCTACATCCACAAAGAAACAATTAGTTATTCTCTTATTTAGTCTAACAAATGAAAGAATAAACCTACAATACATCCACTTCAATCTCCATTTTACTCTCACCCAATGTGCCATCATGATTACAATTATTTCATATCAAAGGATGGTTACATATTAGGGCAAAAATGCACCAACATAATTTTTACCATTAGATCTATGACCTAATAGTGAATGATCCATATTTACTACAAAATTACACTATTTTGCAATGCATTTTTTACAAAAATTTTGCTTCCCCCTCTAAACCTCAATGGTGACCATAGTGGGGGGGGGAATCTTCCCCACACCCCTTGTCTAGGACTAGGCATTCTAATAAGATCAGGGTCTACCATCCAATAATGTCCCACTTGTAGGTTGATTATTGCAACTCCACCGTTACAACTCTTCTTTGGAATTTTATTTGAACTTTGACCCCGACATGTTTCTCATCTTCTTTGTTACCCTTGAATACCTATTGAAGCTAAAAAACTCTCTAGATTCTCCTTTGTGACTATCTTTATTAGCATATCTATAAGATTCTAACTCGTATGGATCTTTTCCAACTTCGGTTGACCATCCTCCAAAATTGAATGGATGAAGTGATACTTGAGTTGTATATGTTTGGTTATTGAATGGAATGCTGAATTCTTTGCTAAATGAATCACACTTTGGCTATCACTATAAAACCTGAAATATTACTACTTCTACCTCAACTTTTCTATGAACCATTGCATCCATATCATCTCCTTGCTTACTTCTGTAGTTGTAATATACTCTGCCTCTATAATTGAAAAAGCAACTATCTTGTGGAATTTTGAAATAAAACTAACTAATGTGTCATCAATAGTGAATACATAACCTATGGTGCTCATCTTTCCATCTAAATCTCCAGCCATGTCTGCATCAACATATACTTATAAGGTAATCTAACCCTTCATAGCACAATTGTCTATCAGTGGCCCCTCTCAAGTACCTGAGAATCCACTTGACTATATCCCAGTTCTCCTTTCTTGGATTATTCATAAACTTGTTAACAACTCTCACTATATGAGCAATGTTTGGTCTCATGCACACCATAACATACAAAAAAATTCTAACTTTGAAGCATAGGGCATTTTATACATGTAATTTATTTCTTCCTACATTTTAGGACATTATTCCTTGCTTAATTTGAAGTGCCTTCCCAAACATGTATTCATTAGTTTTATATCTTGCATATTGAACTTGACTAATGCCTTATTGATGTACTCTTCTTGAGATAATGTCATTTTTCTCTTGTTTACCAAGGATTTTATTTTCAACACCCAAATCTTTCATTGCAATTGAATTTGCTAGTTTTCTTTTGAGCTCATTTATATCTTGCATGTTAGACCCTACAACAAGCATGTCATCTAAATACAATAAAAATTTAATATAGATAACATTATCTAGTCTCTTAAAATAAACACAGTGGTTAGAATGACATCCACTATAACCTTATTCTATCATAAACATGTCAAATTTCAAATACCACTGCCTTGGATCTTGAATTAGGCCATACAAACTCTTCTTCAACTTGTACAACATTTTATCCTTACCTTTGACTTCGTATTCCTATGTCTAATCCATATATATTTCCTCTACCAAGTCATCATGAAGGAAAGTATTCTTCACATCTAACTGTTCAAGGTGGAGATCTTTTATTTCTACTAAACTTAAAATAGTTCTTATGAAAGTCATTTTAACAAGTGGAGAAAATATTTTGTCAAAGTATATACCTTTATTTTGTTAAAACCCCTTTACAAGTCCAGCCTTGCACCTATTTTTGCCTCCATCTTCTTACTTCAACCTATAAACCCATTTATTCTACAATGCTCTTTTATTTGTAAGAAACTAAACCAAATTCCAAGTATGGTTATGTACCAAGGAGACCATCTCCTCTTTCATGCCTTACTCCCACTTCTTTCTAGTTTCTACTTGCATTAATTATTCATAGCTTTTTGGATCACCACCATCAATCAATAATAAATAATAAAGTGAAGGAGAGTATCATTCAGGGAGTCTAATACTTTGGTAGATCTTCTAACTACACTTTCAGGAGTTTGAGGTACTTGTTGTTGTTGTAGTTGTTGCACATTCTGATTTTTTATCACTTTAGAATTTCATTTTTAGTGATTTCATCAAGTACTTCATATTCTGTATTTGGATTTTCTTGTTTCTTTCCCTACAACTGATCTCTGTACATGACCTTCTCATTGAAGATCACATCTCTACTCCTAATGCTTTTTCAATTTTCAAAATCCCATAAAAGGTAACCAAAATCATTAACTCCATATCCAATAAATGTACATTTCTTGGATTTTGCGTCAATCTTAGTTCTATTTTCCTTATTAATATGGACAAATTCTTTACAACCAATAGTATTTAAAATATAATAATCTAACTTTTTACATGTCCATGCTTCCTATATAATTCCATCATCCAAAGGACTTGAATGCCCTCTATTTATTAAGTAAATAACAATATCCACAATATATGCCCAAAACTATAAGGGCAACCCTGCATGTAATCTCATGCTCATTGTACACTCCATGATTGTCCTATTCATCCTTTTTGACAGATCATTTTATTGTGGTGTTCTTAGAACCATATTCTCTCTACAAATACCATGGGATGAATAGTAATTATCAAACTCTTTGCTATAGTTTTCATCTCCATTGTCTGATCTGACACACTTCAACTTATTTCCTGACTCATTCTCAACCAAAGCTTTCCATTTCTTATAAGTATTAAAAGCATCATATTTTTTTTTATACAATAAACCCAAGTTTTTTTAGTTGCATCATCAATAAAAGTAACATAATAAAAAAGCCACCAAGGGATGATACCTGAGCTGGTCCCATACATATGTATGCAAAATATCTAACTTTTCATCTTTATTTGTCTTCACAACTCTAAAAAATCTAAATCTCTTATGTTTTCCATACACCTAGTGCTCATAGAAATCCAAATCCACCTTCTTCAAATCTGGCAACAAATTTTGAGTGGAGAATTTGCATCCCCTTTTCACTCATTTGCCCAAGTTTATGGTGTCATAATTTTGTATCCACTTCTATAGAAACTAAAGCAATAGAAGAGTCAACATTACCAGTAGATAAATATAATGTACTTACCTTCTCTCCTTTTTCTAATACCAGTGATCCTTTAGTGACCTTCCATGTATTTTCTACAAATATAACTATGTAGCCTCACTTCCCAACTGTCCTATTGAAATTAGATTTCTTCTCAACTCAAGAACATGCCTCACCTCTTTCAGAAACTATTTGTTTCCATTCTATAATTTTATCTATATATTACCCTTTCCAATAATTTTATAATGTTCATCATCACCCAAATAAACATGTCCAAAATCACCTTGAATATAGTCATAAAAATATTTCCTATGGGGTGTAGCATGAAATGAAACCCCTGAATCTAATACCCAAGAATCATTAATATTATCTAATGAAAGGATTAAATCATATTGCAACACATCACCTGCTACATTTTCTTCTTGATTTTTATCTTGTTTTCCATCTCCTTATTTTCATTTTCAAAACCAACAATCTTTCTTCAGGTATCCTTTCTTTATGTAAATCCAACACACCAACATTATTCTAGATTTGGATATACCCTCATTGGACTTCCCATGATTTCCTAGGCCATTTCATATGTCCTTTTATCTTCCCTTATTCTCCATAGTCAAAGCATTACTTGATGTCTCACCTGTGCTTTTTTGTTGCATTTTCTCACTAAGAATAACACCAATAACATCATCAAACTTTAAAGTGTTTGAACTAGAGACATAATTAATCACAACCATGACCAAGCCATTCTAACTTTATAAAAATGAGAATAGAATCAAAAGATCCCTAACCTCATCATCAAAGTTTACTCCTATAGAGCTTAACTTATTTGTGACCATGTGAAATTCATTTAAATGATCAGAAACAAACCCACCTTATGACATGTCCATATTAAATAAATGCTTCATAAAAAATACCTTGTTTGAGGCTAAGGGTTTTTCATACACTCTATCTAATACATTTATCACATATTTTATTGTCTTTTATTTTAAAATATTGAATGTCACCGACACTTCTAGGCATAGTCGTATTATTCCTAGTGCCTTTCTATCAAGAACCTTTCATTCTTTATCCTTCATAGTCACTGAATTCTTTGTTATTCTGTCCAATGGTAGGAAAAGATCCTTCTGATATAGATAGTCCTCCATTTTCATCTTCCATCACTATTATTTTTGGTCATTGAACTTCTTAAGCTTAAACTTGCTTTGTTCTGCCATTACTCCCACTCGAACTAGGAACCTTTTTTTCCTACAAGTTTATTTGCCAAATAAACCTTTAGCTCTAATATTAGATGTTAGGAATATAGAATGTAGAGCAATATTAATGAAATAAATATAGAAATAAAATGTAGAAAACATAATACAAGATAAATATAGATTTGACATGATTAACCCAATATGGGCTACATCCACACAAAAACAACCAATTCTTATCTTATTCAATCCAATAAATGAAGGGATAAAACTGTAATACATCCACTGTAATTCCCTCTTCATTCACACCCAGTACACCATCATGATTACATATTAAAGGAGGGTTACATATTAGGGTAAAAATGCATCAACATAATTTCTACCATTAGATCTATGACCTAATAGTGAATAGTCTAGATTTACTATGAAATTATAATATTTTATAATGTACTTTTCACAAAATTATCACTGGTCTCCTTGGACCCCCATGGCGACCATAGTGTGGGGGCAAGCCCCCCCACACTCCCCCGCACCTCCCCGTCAAGAATTGGGTATTTTAATAAGATCAAGCTCCACCATCCAACACTATTTGATATCAGTTGTGTAAGATTGCAATATATTTATGTTTCTTAGTACATATTCTATAAAAAGTTATGAATCAAATAATTTTGACTTCTAATAAAATATTTTATTATTTCTTTGTATAATTCGAGTCTCAATATTCTTTTAATTTTATATTTACATTTATGTATATTAATCTTTTTTTTCTTTTCAATTAGTAAACTTTTCTTCTTCATATTTATTTTATGTTGGACAATCTTGTAGTTTTCTCTTTCATTTATTTTCCTTAGTTTGTGGTTTTCTATTCATGCATGAGGCTTAGTTTCATTTCATATAATGTGAATATTGTTAGGTTTTTACTACAATGTTATTTTTATCTCTATATTTAAATTTTATTTTGATTTTTTATTATCTTTTAGGTTATGTGAAAACAAGATATACAATTAAAGTTAATGATGAAGGGATATGATTATATAAAATAAATTTATTGAAATAAAATTAGTTAGTTTTGACCCTCCAAGAGTTTACTTATTTCAATAGGTTCACTCTATTGAATATGACCAATTATAATTTTTAATTATGAAATCTGAAGTATTATGAATATGATGTACACTATGGGAACTTGAGTGTGACATCATAATATTTTATATAAAAATTAACATATTTTATTGAACAATATTTAATTATTAATATATTTTATTTTCAAGTTAATAGTATTTTGAATTGAATAGATGATTTAGTTCTTAGATCTTTTTAAGATTATACTTTGTTTTGATATTTTAGACATAATATCTAAATTACCCTTATGCACACTTGAGTACTAGTCATCTATTCAAGCAGGTCCATATGATTAATTTGGTCTGATTTTAATTTAATCTTTGTGATAGATGAAAGGGTTGATTAGTTGATCGTGACAAAATTTAATGTCAAAAAAATTGACAAATCTGCTGGAGATTTTTTTCTAAATTATTTTCCATTTTAATTAATTTTTATTTATCATCTAAAATTTCTGTTTACTCTATGAAAATTATTAGATTTCCACCAATCATTCAACCTAGTATTAATATAGTAGATAAACAAGTTGACATTTTAAAATCTTATTACATAATTGGTATAAACATCTCAAAAATACTCATCATGTCTTAAGGGTTATCAACTCTGAAGAAGATCAAGCCTTTAAAATAGAAATACTTTATTTATATGAACATTAAACACAAGTTGATATTATTTCATGAAACTTACATATTCGATGAGAAAAATAAAAACTTTTAGCTGTTAATCCTACACCAAATATCATGTTTCTATTTGACATACCACCTAAGGATAGTTAGTTAATATTTCAAAATGGAAGCATAACCTAGTATAAATTGAGTTAGAAATTTTATGCTTGGTTTACATTTAGATATAAAATATGATAAAATAACTAATGATGAACCAACTTTTGTTATTAAGGAAACATCTACGAATCTTTGGATAAGAGGAAATCTAATTGATATTGGAAATAGTTCTATAAAACTCCATTCTTTTAAAAGAGTTAATGTCCCTATATTTTTATAAATACTTGAGTTAAATCTTCTAGACTCTTTCAAGTTTAGATTAGAGTAAACCTACTTTTATTAGCTGGTGTGGGTACCAGCCCTGGGCACAACAGGAGGTTCTCCCCATGGTTATCAAATGGCTAGACTCTTTCAAGTTAATTTGTGCTAATTTGAGAATTATTTATAAAAATATATCTTTAAGACTCTTTTTACAAATTCTAGAAGGAAAAACTTATTAGGATTTTATCATTTAACCTACTTGAGTTATTAAGGAATAGAAATATGTAGATTATCAAGGTTTGAGATATGTTTTGGTAAGGATAAATATGATTTTGAATTGGTCAATGAATGCGATACTATATATATTTATATAGACCCAAGTTAAATTTTTATTAATTCACTACTAGGTTTACAAGACTTAGGAAAAATATCCCACCATATTTGAGACATCCTAAGCAATTAGCAAAATTATGTTATAATAATGTTTTACCTTTCAAGTATAAAATTACATTAGAAGACAAAGACACAACTAAACAAAATGATACTATCAATTTCTGCATTAAATATTAAAATAAGTTAAAAAACATTAGATTTAAATCTAAAGCTTTTATATGACTAACTTATGATAATGCAAAAATATTGACAACCATTGACAACTTGGGTAATAAACGGTCACTGTTAAATAAAAATTTAATGATCAACCTTCAACATTAGGTAAAATAATTAATTATTAAAAAGGTAATATTGAATCATATAATTATTATTTTAATATTTTATAATTAGATGAAAATCCTAATAATTATGTTATTGCACAAAAAATTAAAATAATGCTTAATAGTACAAATAATATTTCTTCTAATTTACATGATAACATAAACATGCGAAATTCCAAAGAGCCTTTGGATGAAACCAAGTCCACTAATGCTTATTTGTTTTAAAATATAAATAAATATTACAATATGGTTCCTAAGGATAATTCAAATGCAAAAAAACTACTAAGAATCAACCTTCTTCATCAAAATAATTAACCAAAGACAAAGGTAAAGTTATAAGTCAAGGTAATATTGCTATATAAAATCTAACATATAGTTCACAAACAAGTAATATTTTTACTACCATATATACTAATGTACAATATCAATCAACCTTTAGACCAATAAATTATGCCCAAATAGATGATACTAATTTAAATGATTTAGTAAATACAAATGCCAATTAATCTTTGTTTCAGGGTTATTGCTAACTTGATCAACTAAAAAATATTACCACAACTATAAAGAATGTTGACCCTATGATTGTTGCGTGTTTACAAGAATAAATACATGAATAAGAATACCATGTCTTTGATCAATACAATGATCATCCTTATGATTATATTCCACCATTCTATGTGTCTATAAATATTTCTAATTAAAGTTACTCATTATTGCATTCTTGACACATGAGCCTCACAGAACATCATGCCAAAATTCACTGTTGATCAACTGGGCATTCCTTATGAAAGATAAAATAAAAAATATATGTTTTGATTATTTGAAACCAAATGTTTTGATAAATTTTTGGATATAGTCATTAAAATTTCCCAAGATTAAAAGATTAGATGTATAAGTAACATTTAAGTTCTTGATATCCTTGATAATTATACTATGTCATAAGGAAGAGATTGGTTTAAAAAAAAAGGAGTTTTTATTGGTATGGACACAACTTGGTGTCCATGTAGGTAATGGAATTCATTTCATGTATAGAAAATATCCTAAGGGTACAACTATTAAAACCATCCCAACCAATGTTACATTTGATAAAACTAGAATTTGAACTTGTGGGAATCTCACCTTAGATGAACCAGATAAACAACATGAACTAGAACAATCTCTAGAGAAAGCATCTAGTCTTTACATTTTGATGGTGTTTATTCTCAAAATGGTAGTGGTTCTAGTGTTATTATTTCTCATAACAAAAAAATTGTCAGGTAGGATTACCAATTATCTTTAGATACAACAAATAATACTATTGAATTTGAAGCATTATGTCTAGGTCTTCAAAAGGCTATTAAATTAAATATCAAATATATCAAATCATTTCATGATCCTGAATTATTTTTTAATCAGGTTATAAAAATTTACAAAAATAATTAGTCATGCCTACATGATTATGCCAAAATATCTGGTCTTTTCTAAAATTTTTAAAGTCTTTATTATGTCACATACTAGAAAATTCAATGTGTGTTCTGATAATCTTGTTATTCATGCATCTAACTCAACTCTTATTGAAGTTGAATCTCTTGTTGACTATAATTTTACTAAAGTTTTTAGACCCAAGATTCTTGAATTTGATAGTAATTGGCCTATTTTTTATTGTGATGAGCATTTTTTATTTTTTATGTAAGAAAATTATTTTGACCATGATGATTATGAAATAAATTGCAATGACTAGTTGCATGTTACTTGAAATAAATTAACTCTTAGTTTGGTCAATTTAGAGTCAATGTTCACCCCTTATGATTTAATTAATTGTTTCTCTAATTGAGGAAACTGTAAGAAAAATAATTGGAGAAACTATCTTTATTAATCTAGGTACTGAAGAAGATTCTAAGTATGTCTACCTAGGTATACAATTTAAAACAAAGGAAAAAACCTATTTATTAAATTATTTAAATAGTTTATTGATATATTTTTTTCATACAAAAATATCAAAATTTATGATATTGAAATAATATAATATGATATTCCCATCAAACTTGGTAACAACACTATTAGGTAGAAACCATATAGAACCAATCCCTTGTAAGACATTGTGAACAAGGAGTTGGATAAAATGTTAGATGTAGGTGTCATTTATCCAGTCAAATATTATGATTGAGTAGTTAACTTAGTTTTAATACATAATAATAATGGAAATATTCATCTTCATGTATATTTAAGATATTTAAGTCAATTAAGTGTAAAAAATAACTTTCCACTACTTCATATAGATCATATTTTATAGCATGTCAATGTATATGATACAATTATTTGTTAGATAGTTTTTTAAGGATATAATTAGATATCTATAAATATTGAAATAGGTAAAAACTACATTTACTTCACAATGAGGTAATTTTATCTTCAACATAAGTCTCTTGGTTTAGTCAACACATGTGTCACCTTTCAATGAGAAATGCATGTCACATTTATTTAGATGATCTTACATTTCATTCTAAAAAAATATAAAAATAACATTGATCATCTATGTGAAATTTTTATCAGATGCAAAAATTTTGGTATATCACTTCATCCTTAAAATTAAGTTTTTTGAGTGATAGAAGGTAAATTAATCAGTCATGTTATTTTAAATGATGCAATTTCTATTGATCATGATAAAATCAAATCCACTAAATAATTACTCCACCTAAATATCAATATGGTTTGAGATATTCATTTGGTAAAATTAAAATTTTATGCAAATTCATTTATGATTTTACTGATAAATATAATCCCTTACAAATTTTACTTAAGAGAAATCATAATTATACATGGGATACTGGTTTGCATGTAACATTTGATAATATAAAAAATGTGAGTATAAGTGATCTTATCCTTGATAAATAAAAAATAAATAAATCATTTATATTATATATTAATGAAATTTATACATCTAAAATTACTATAATTACTTAGTACAATCCCAGCAAGGAAGAAAGACCCATATGATACATGAGCCAAGTACTCAAAGATGCTGAAATTAGGTATATTATAGTTGAAAAAATTGTTCTTGCTTTGATTTTAGCCTTAATAAAATTTAAATATATTATAATTGGAATTAAAGTCATTTTGCGATCTAACATACATGTGCTATCTTATTTACTTAAATAAGCCATGATTGATAGAAGACTAACCAAAAAAATATTCAAAATTCAAGAATTTGACCATGAATTTGAAATTTGTAAAACTATTAAAAATAATGATTTAGCTAAATATATTGATAAAAATACAACTTCAGATTTTAATTTAGTAATTCTTGTTACATATGATAATATGTAGGAAAAACCTCATTTTAGACCTTGAAAATGATTGAAATTGCCATTTAAAAAAAAAATATATATATATAGAAATGCAAGAACGAGATTGTTTATTTTTTCAAGATGATTAGTATCATGACTTAGTTTATTATTTTAAAAATTAAGCATGTCCTAATTATTTATATAAAATTTAAAGAAGATAATTTAGTTTAAATGCTTCAATATTTATCTCAAAAACTTTGTATTTTTAATAAATAGAAATAGAATTTTGTTAAGGTGCCTAATGCATGATGAAACCAAACAAGTCTTTAGAAGTTGTCATGAAGGTAGTTATGGTGGACATTACACTATAAAACATACAACACAAATTTTATGTGTTGGTTATTATTGACAAAATTTGTTTAAGGATGTTTTTCATTTAGTTCATTTTTGTATACTTTGTCAATTATTCTTAAGAAGATATATAATCTATGATATGCCTTTGAAATCTAATCAGTTATAAAAAACCTTTCACTAAGAGGGGCATTGGTTTTATATAGATATTCATCCTCCATTTTCTATTGGTCATAGGTATATTTTGAAAACTATTGATTATTTTAATAAATACCCTGAAACTACTATCCTTAAAAATTTAGTTACTACTAAAGTCATTTATTTTAAATAGTGTTCTTTTAGAATAAACTACGTGATAAAGTTTTTTTCTAATTATATATTTTTTCATGTTTCAATGATACTTCTAAGATAATATCTGATAATAATCATAATTCATTTCAAATAATTACAATTAATTTTTAAGATGTTATTCAATTATTTCAAGTCATTCATCTAAATATTATTCTCAAGGAAATGAACAAGTTGAATCCACTAACAAAAACTTGATTTCAATTATTAAAAATATTTTATAAAATTATTAAAAAAAATGGCATATTAAAATATTCAATCTTTTTGGGTTGAAAATAGTACATTTAAGTCCAAAACATGATATTCATCCTTCATGTTTTCTTACAAATTTGAAGCCATTATGCCAATTGAATTGTAAATTTCTTTAGCTATATAACTGTCTTGTAATATATACAATTAAAAATACTGATGTGTTACAATTAAGATTTGATGATATTATAGTATTAGATGAAGAAAGAGTTATAACACTTCAAAAAAAATGCAAAATAAAAACTAACGATTTTTTTGACAAAAAAGTCTCTAAAATTTTGAAGGTTGGTGATTTTGTTCTATGTTGGGATAAGGCCCATGAAGATCTTATAAAACATCATAAATTTGATTAATTATGGATATGAACTTATAAAATAGTTATTGTATTGGGAAGAAATACATTTCAATTACATGATTTAGATGGAAATTGGTTGCATCACATAGTCAATGGTCATAATTTGAATTTATTTTATATAAATAATCTTGTTTTCGCTTTCAATTTTGATTTTATTTCCTTGTTTTCCTTTTTTTTTTCTTTCTTATTTCTTATTGTTCGTTTTGATTTTCATTGCATTTATCTAATAATCTGTATATGTGCTACATAAGTGTTCCCTATATAGGTAAGTCTAGAAAGGATTCAAGTGTGGTATTGTAACTATTATCTATCTAATCAATTGTTTCAAGTTCTTAGAATTATTTCAACATTTAATTGATTAATAGTTTATAATGGATGTCAAATTGTTAAAGTGCTACTTTATTTTCATATTTCATGTAGTAAGTAACTATAGCATCTTCTATCTAACCTAAAATCACTGTTATTCATTTTTATTTATCAGTGCTATGCTAATCAAACAATGCATCCCTACTATGCAAAAACTATTAAAGTGTTCATGTTTAATGACTTAAGAAATAATTTGACATATATTTCACTCCTAACCAAATTTTCACAAAATTTTATCTTTTAGCCCACCTTCATGTCTAAAACTGGCCAACAAGGTTGCCAATGTTATTTCAAAAATTTCTACCCTCTCAAAAATTTACTTTCTACAAAAAAATATATAAACTTTGTGTTATCTTGTGATTTGAGGTCATTATTTGGTAAGGGTCAACTTGAAATTTGACTCATGTTTGTTATTTTTTTTATGGATTTTGATTTTTTTTATCATAAGTGAAAAATTTATTGGTATTTATTATAATTAAACAATTGGTTTACTCACACAAAGATAAAATAAAAAAAAGTCACATTTTTTAATTTGAAAATTGATATTGTGAACATTTATCTCCTTACTTTGACATCATTGGACATTCGAAGTAAAATGGAATCCTACATATTATTTTGATCTTATCAAAATTTTCATAATTTGAATACAAAATTTAAAGCTCATAATTTCTCTTATAACAAATTTAATATTGATAGCAAAACAGTTATCACTTTTGAGTTTCTTCAAGACTTGGCAATAATTTTCAATAAATGGTCACTTTAATTTCAAATATAAAGGTATAATTTCTTGAGTTTACAACTCTTCAAATGGTAAGTATCAAAATATTGTGGTTGCACTGATGTGATTATTATTTATATTGTAAAGTGAAATATGATTGTATTCTTGGTACAAATTCAAATAAAAGTATAATAAAGTCACACATTTTGTTTTTGATCCATAATATAGCATGTAAATGGTCACAGTTGTATGGATCTTGGCAAATAGTTGATATTTGTTTTGGTTGATGCAATGTTGAAAAGGAAAGTAAAATAAAACAATTCATCTAATAATACTGTAAACCATAATCATTAGCTTATCATGCATTATTTAGTCACCTTGGCCAAATAATTTGTGATTACATTATCCATAACATAATTATAAGGTGAGAAGTGATTGGATGTTGTTAAAGTTTGAATCCCAAGGCATTATAAATTAGTTGAATTAGTTTGAATATATTTATAACTCATACACCATGCTCTAGCTGGTGAAATTATGCTTCATTAGAAATTTGGCATATTTATTATTTCAAACACATTGCAAATGTTGACCACAACATAGATGGTAGGCATTTATATTGAAAATCTTGGTATATGTTTCAATTTTCTAATCTTTCAAAGATTATTCACGGTAAGATATTATGTGGTTCAAGAAAGTTTGAAATATTATATTATTGATTTTTTCACTTAGTGACCATTAAGGATGACAACACATAGTAAGTGATTGAATTTGTAGAAGGTACCTTCTTCAGGAGTGCATTTCTTATGCATTTAGTGCAT
This sequence comes from Torreya grandis, assembly GCA_037957365.1. Classification (NCBI taxonomy): domain Eukaryota; kingdom Viridiplantae; phylum Streptophyta; class Pinopsida; order Cupressales; family Taxaceae; genus Torreya; species Torreya grandis. The sequence continues at coordinate 9,632 of JARHVA010004314.1, read as the reverse complement.
ATCATTTTTCAAGTATTCTAGATGTTTCTTGGATTTTAGGTTTTTGAGTATCATTTTGAGATAATATCTGATAATGATCTATAATTCATTTTAAATGATTTCATGAAAATTTTAGGAATTTATTCAATTATTTCCAGTCATTCATCTAAATATTATCCTCAAGGAAATGAATAAGCTAAATTCACCAACAAAAAAATGATTTCAATTATAAAAATATTTTTTATGATAATAAATAAAATTAGAATATTAAACTATTCTAATAACTTTGGGATAATCATAGTATGGTTAAGTCCGAAATAAGATATCCACCCTTCATGATTGCTTACAAATTTGAGTCCTCTATTCCAATTGAATTACAAATTTATTTAGGTAAAATTTTCTTACAATTTACCAATGGAAATACTGATGTGTTACAAGTATGATTAAATGTTCTTCCATTATTAGATGAAGTAAAATATATGACACTTCAAAAATTTGAAAATGTAAAATAAAAACTAATGATTTTTTTTGACAAAAAAGTCCTTAAAAAAGTTTATGGATGGTGATTTAGTTATAATTTAGAATAAGGCCCGTGAAGATCTTAGAAAACATCATAATTTTGACTAATTGCAGGTAGGACCTTATAAAATAGTTATTGTATTGAGAAGAAATGTATTTCATTTATAGGATTTAGATGGAAATTAGATATGTCAGATATTCAATGATCATCATTTGAAACATTTTTATAAATTATCTTGTTTTCACTTTCAATTTTGGTTTTCGTCCTTGTTTCCCTTTTTTATTTTATTTCTTGTTGCTTGTTGTTTAATTTAATTCCCATTACATTTATTGAACAATTTACATATATGGTGGCATAAATATTCCTTGTAGAGGTAAATATAGAAAGGATTCAAGCATGGTATTTTAGGTATTGCCTATTTAATATTTTTTTCAAGTTTTTAGACTTATTTCATTATTCAATTGATTGATAGTTGACAATGGATATAATGCTAGTTTATTTTCAAATTTTGTTTAATAGGATACTATAACATATTCTATTTACCCTGAATTTCCATGTTCTTCATTTCCCTTTCTTCGTGCCATGCTAATAAAATAATGCATCTCTGTTATGTGAAAATTATTAAAGGGTTTATGATTAATGACTTAGGAAATAATTTGACCTAGATTACACTCATAAGCAAAAAATTCATAAAATTTTATTTTTAAACCCAGTTTCATGTCTAAAACTAGCTAGAAAGGTTTCCTGTGTTATTACAAAAAATTATAACCCTCTCAAAACCTTTAGTTTCCATAAATAAATCTATGAAATTTACTTTATCTTATGATTTGAGGTCATTATTTGGAAAATGCCAACTTGAAATATGAATTTCACTTGTTATGATCTGAATGTATTTTTATTGCTTATGGTACTTGCACATTTCATTAGTTTATATTATAATTAAACAAATGATACACACACAAATATAAATTACAATGATCAAATTGTTTCGATTTGAAATTTGGTATTGTGAACATTTATTTTCTTGTTTTGACATCATTATGTGGTCATAATAAAATGGGAATATTGCACAATAGTATTTTGATGTTATTGGATTTTTCATAATTTAAATACAAACATTTTCAGCTCAAAATCACTCTTCAAAAAACTTCAAGAATGATAGCAAGCAAGTTGTCACTTTTGAATTTCTTCAAGACTTCTTAATAATTTTCAATATGTGGTTGGTTCAATTTCAAACATAAAAGGATAACTTATTGAGGTTATAACTCTTCAAATGTTAAAGTCTAAAAATATTTTGGTTGCACTAATGTGATTTTTTATTTATATTTCAAAGTGAAAAATGATTGTATTCTCGATACAGATTCAAATGAAGGTGTAATAAGGTCACATTTTTTTTTTAGAACCACAATATAGAATGTAAATGGTCATGGTAGTATGGATCTCTGTGAAGATTTAATATTTGTTTTAGTTGTTGTGGGATTGATAATCAAAATTAAAAATAAGTTATTTCGTAATAAGACTATGAACCTTAATCATTAGCTTATCTTGCATTGTTTAGTCATAGTGGCCAAATAATTTGTGAAAAAAATATCCATGACATAGTTATAAGGTGGGAAGAGATTGGATGTTGTGAAAGACATAAGATCATGGCATTATAAATGAAATAAATTGGTTTGAATACCTTGAAACATGTAAACCATGATCTAGGTTGTAAAATTGCATTTCATTTGGATTTTGGCATATTTTATTGTTTCAAACACATTGCAAATGTTAACAACAACATAGGTGGTACGCATATTTATTAAAAATTTTGGTTTATGTTTCAAATTTTTGATGTTTAAAATATTATTCAAGGTAAATTATTTTTTATTTTAAGGATGTTTTAAAGATGATATTATTGATTTTGGCACTCAATGGATATTAAGGAAAATAACACGTAGTATGTGCTTGTATGTATGGAAAACACCTTACTCAGGGGAACGTTTCTTACACATTCAATGCATCTTGTTTTTCAAGTATTCAATATGTTTTTTGGATTTTGGTTTTTCAAAATTCATTTCATTTTGAGTTTGTAAACATGACTGCAAGTGTAGTGAAGATGTACCAAATTTTCAATAGAGCTGCATAGATATTTTAATTGAACTCATTCAATTTATTTCCAAATATTGGAGTCACATTCCTTTTCTTCATTTGATAAAACATTTCTAGTGTTTTAGGGTATTTATATGTTTCTTAGCTTTTGCATTTTTCACAATTCATTTCACTTCAAGTTTGAAAACTTGCCTATGGGTGAGTTTGAAAATCTCACTTGTTTTTATTACAATTAAAGAATTGGTAAACTCACACAATGATAAAATAAAATTTTCATATTGTTTTTGTTTTAAAAATTGACATTGTGAACATTTATTTTCTTAATTTCACATCATTATGTAGTCATATTAAAATGGAAATTATGCATAGTAGTCTTTTTATCTTGTCAACTTTTTCTTAATTTGAATACAAAAATCTCAATCTCAAAATCACTCTTCAAATAACTTTAAAAATGAAAGCAATCAAGTTGTCACTTTTGAGTTTTTGTAAGACTTAGAAATAATGCTCAATATGTGGTTAGTTGAATTTCAAACATAAATTTAAAATTTATTGAGCTTATAATTCTTGAAATTTTAAAGTATAACAATATCGTGGTTACATTGACGTGATTCTTTATTTATTTTGCAAAGTGAAATATGATTGTATTCTTGGTACAAATTCCAAAAAAGGTGTAATAAGGTCACATTTTATTTTTGATCCAAAATATAACACATAATTGGTCATAGTATTATGGAGATTTTTGAAGAGTTGATCTTTATTTTGGTTGATAAAGGATTGAGAAGCAAAGAAAAAATAAGCTATTTCATCTAGTAAGACTGTAAACTGTAATCATTAGCTTATCTTGCATTGTTTAGTTACCATGTCCAAATAATTTGTGAAAACATTAAGGTGGGAAGAGATTGGATGTTTTGAAAGACCGAAGCCCACGAAACTATAAATTAATTGAATTGGTTTGAATACCTTGTAACTTGTAAACCATGTTTTAGGTGGTAAACTTACATTTCATTTGAACATTAGGATATTGCATTATTTTGAACACCTTGCAAATATTGATCACAACATAGGTGGTACATATATATTGAAAAATTTGGAATATTTTTCAATTTTCTAATGTTTCAAAGCTTATTCAAGCTAAGATATTTTTTGGTTCAAGGAAGTCTGATAGATGATATTATTGATTTTGGCACTAAGCGGCCATTAATGAGAACAACACAGAGTGTGTACTTATATTTATGGAAATCACCTTCCTTAGGGGCACCTTTCTTGTGCATTAAATTCATCTTGGTTTTCAAGTGTTATAGATATTTCTTGGATTTTACATTTTTCAGAGTTCATTTCACTTTGAGTTTGTAAATAGGCCTGTGGGTGTTGTGAAACCATGCCAAATTTTCAACAAAGCTACATTTTCTTGCTAGGTATGGGATTTGTTTTCCTTTTCTTAGTTTAAGAAAACATAAACAAATGGTTTTGAGTTCAAGATTGATAATTTTTTTTGCATGGACGTGTTAAGATATTTTTTAGGTTGTTCGTATGGATTATATAAATTTCATAAAAAAATGTCTCAAGTTTAGTTTGTTAAGTTGTACATGGAGAATAAAATTGAGTTTAATGTTATGATAAATTTAAGATAGCTGAAGTCTATAAACATATTGTGGATACTTGAGTGCAATTTTATTTTTTTATTTTGAAGTAAAAATACTTGCCTTTCTTTAAGCCCTAGTAACTTATTCCTAGTATGACTGGAAATCATTTATATCTATTGAAAACATTACACTATCATCATGGTTTTAACACAAAGAATATAATGTCATACTTTTTAGTTTGAAAAATACATTGGAAGTTTTGAATTTAGGATTTCAATAGAGTTGTATAAGTTTTTAATTAAGTTGATTATATATCATTGCATGGTGAAGTAGCTAATGGGTCTCAAGTTACTTGTGGTAAGAAGGTTTAAATACGATGATATTCATTTTCTAAATATAATTGATTCTTACTATTTTAATCCCCAATGCCTTGTTTCCTAGTGTAAATTAAAATGGATTTCATTTTCAATTTTGAAGGGTTTTGGATTAACTATAATGTTTGAGTTTGATATAAAGAAGAATAGTATTATTTCTTGTTCTAAATAGTGAAATATCTTGGTTTCAAACCTTAATAATTGTAAAATATTTATGTTATAACTAAGCAGTTATGCATGTTGTTAAATGGAAGAATTATTTATAGGTTTTAAAGTATCTCTCGAGATTTATAATCATTTTCATTGAAAGGTAATAATTCTTTTGAGTTCGAAATTAATATTTTTCATCAAAAACCTAATTTTATTATGGAAAAAGTCTTCATTTTCAATATTAAATTGATATTGAATTCTTTTAATGCAGTTTATAGTTTTCAAGATTGAAAGAAACATCATTTATTTCTTGATTTAAATAGTTATAATTTTGGGTTTAAACATTCTTTTTCAAAACAATTGGGATTCATTTTGAATATATTGATTTTGATACAACTATTCAAAGTGCTAAGTAATTTATTTTGGGTTGCATATCATAATTATTTAATAATATACATATACTTTGTTTGAATTTGATAATGTTGCCAGTATGAATGAGTGTTCATTTGGAAACCCAAGATTTGAAATGAGAAAATTCTTTTAGGAATATATGTTTAGACTATATGGGTTTTGTGTTTTGAGGTAAAAATTAGTCAGTGGTTTCAATAAAATAATGAGAAGGATAAATGGTTTGAAATTGTGTTTGTATATATATATATATATATATATATATATATATATATATATATATATATATATATGTATGTATGTATATATATATGAGAAATAGTTGACAAGTTTGCCTTGAGTATTATAAGGTTATGTGCATTCATATGATTTGATGCAGTTTGATTATTTTAAACTATAGATAACAACTTCATTGAAGTTATACATTTTTCATTGAAATGATAATACCAATATTAATCAAAATAAAACATTTTAAATCTATTTATATCTTGATAATAGCAAATAAAATACTATTTTTCATGTAGAATATGTGGTTTATACTTGAAAGAAATAAAATTATTATAAAAAAAGTTTCTCACAAAACCTCTGTGCTAATATATGTAGATTATTTGACATAAAAATGACTCTGAAAAAATACATCTTTGGATTCAATGTTTGAGTCCATGCATTTTGTTTGATTGTGTGCATTCAAAGAAGATGTTTTATTTTGATAAAAGAAAGCTTGAATCTGATTAAATACATTTTTCCTATACATGATTTTACTATTTTTTTTTAGTTGATTGTTTAGGTCATTTATAGAATGATGATTCAATTTTGTCTTTTTTAAGGAATATGTGAATAAATGACTATCTAATTTGATCTTTAATTGATTTTATAATGATGGGACAACAATAATGTCGTACAATGAATAATTGAATTATCTAAAAAAAATTTTGTATTTTTTAATTTTTATAATCAGTAATTGAAGAATTTTTGAAAATATGACGAGTTAACATGTTTTTATCAATTAATAAATGCATTATAAGTCATGTTTATTTAAAATTAAGATAAAATTTTCGGTTGGATCTGGGGTTCATATATTTTTACACATTGTCCTTTCATGCATGGTTCATTAATAGTTTCTTCTCATAAAACTCCTCCCATTACTAATGAAATTATTATTTCTATGAAACCATTGCCTAAAAATAATGAAAAACTCCAATTGGAATCCACTAACATCATTGTTATACTTCAAAATTTTTCCTTCCCAAGTTGTAAACACACTAGGATGTCTTCAAATCCCAATATTTTAACACATGTGATGAAAAAAATCAAGCTAGAAGTGGATGATGAATTAAGAGTATTGAATTAGATTGATAGCTTGTGAGTCCAATGGAGTACGCTAAGTATAAAATAGATAGGGGTGTTCCATTAATTATTTTGATGTTATCTAAATGAGAATAAACTGATTTTGTTTGATCATTTAAATTTTATTTTAACTATTTTATCAGATTTTTGAATACTATAAGTTTACAGGTTGTGGATTTTTATAATTTTATTTCAATTTTGTTTGAATCATGAAAATTTTAATTTTATATAGTTGTGGGTATATTATAGACTATTGTTTTGATTGTTCTTTTTAGTTGATTTACTAAAACTTTATTTTATCATTAATTTTAGAATGATAAATGATGATAGTAAAAGTCAAAATTAGAAATTCAATGATTAAACACGTAAAAATTAGACAAATATGAAATGAAATCAATTAATGAAGATAATTTGAGAAAAAATATATTTTTCAAATATGGTTTTTAGTAAAGGTTTAACTGTTAGATTTTTGGTCTTATGTGTTATTTGACTGCATTGTAAATTACTTAAGTGATTAACTAGAAATTTTATAGTATGTTAAATGGGCCTCCTCTCATAATAATTATTGACAAACTTTTGACCCCCAAGTCAAAATTGGTCAACCCATCTAAGTTAAAACTTTTTATAGGGTTATCAAATCTTGTATGTAGTCTTGTTATAGTCTTAAATGGTCCTAAATGATCCCCACATGGTCATGTTAGTCATTGTCTAACCTTGTCCAAGGTTTGGTATCGTGTACTTGTATAGTTATTAGAGGTCATTCATAAGGTCTTGGTGTTGTCAAGTATGGTCAAAAGTTTGATATTGTTTACAATCATTATAAAATGTTATTAATGTGTCTTTAATGTCATAGTATCATGTATTAACCTTTTATTATGTTCTTATCCCTATATATTATCACCCTCTCCATAATCCGATGAAGTTAATCAATGCACCTGATGTTAGAAAAGGTTTAGAGATGGTTAGAGACTAACAAACTTGTAGGTTCAATGCCTAAAATGAGAAAAATACTCCTTTACAAGCACTTTTGGGCACTTATATGACATTGAAAGATCATATTTCAATTGAAAATTGCTTTAAAGTGTCCCTTGGGCTTCTAAATATTAGTTTCAGGCATTGGATCAAGTTTTAGGTCACATAGATGCTTCATACACTCTCTCTCCTCCATCACTGCCTTCACGAGCTCAAAAAGGCAAAAAATCATATGCATGGTATGACCAAGAGAGAGAGTTGGGAGTTTAAACTTATGAAATTATTATGGGTAATAATGAGATTTAAATTAGTGTCATTAGTTTTCAGATTTATGGCTACTCCTTTATGAACAATCACTGAAAGTGATAGCAAGTCAATATGCTTTGTCCATCGAAGTAGGGTTTGATTTTGCTTTTATTTCTCCACTTAAAAATTTGATGGAGAAGAATGGTTTTTTAGGGATGTTTTCAGAGGTAAAATATCTCTTTTAAATTGTAGTTTCATCATCCAATTCAACTCTGTGTAGTGTCTTCAACAAGAATATAAGTGTTTTAAGTGTGTGGAGATATCATCCTGCTACAAGTTTGTTTGGTTTTTTCTAAGATATTTTTCATTTTTAGAGTTTTAAAGTATTAATAATTAATTAAAAACCTCCTCACTCTCCCATAATTCATGTGTTCTCTCTTGATAAGTATCTTTTTTCAAATAGTCCTTCAAGAGGCATCATGTCTTTCTCTTTGAAAAGCATGGTCTATGCATAAATGGTCTTCTACATGTCTAAACATCAATGTTGGCCTAAGTGGAAATAAATGAATAATTTAATATGAGAGAATACTATGGATAAGGTTAAAATTTCAAGGTGTTGAGAGGTGAGGTCAAATTATACTCTCAAATAAGGTGGAAATGTGTTCTAGACACCCATTCATCTATAGATTTGTAGGTGGACATCCATGGGACTTAAGTTCTATGTAGAGTATGTCTAAGCCATGGATAAGGGATATATAGAAAGCATAATAAATTTTATGACCTTGATAGACTCCACTGATATCACTAAAATCATGATGAAGAGACCTAACCTCTATGCATATACTTCCATACAAAACCTTAAGCTGAATGACACACAAGTTTGTATGGACAAAATGGATAATTTGAGGATGAAATATGCTTAGTTAGAAATAATATGATTATGGAGAGGGTGATAAGATATAGGGAAATAATTAATACATATTCACACATTAAGATTCAAGAAGTGACTCTATAATAGCTTATGCAAGCAAAATAGAAACCTATAGGTGACAGACCTGTAGGTTCTCTTTTGGATTGAAAGCTAATTATCCTCCAAAAAAGAAAAAATAATATGGAGGAAACATGATTTAAAAGTGTCATAAACCAAAAAACAATTTTAAGTTGAGAGAGAGAGAGAGAGAGAGAGAGAGAGAGAGAGAGAGAGAGAGAGAGAGAGAGAGAGAGAGAGAGAGAGAGAGAGAGAGAGAGAGAGAGAGAGAGAGAGAGAGAGAGAGAGAGAGAGAGAGAGAGAGAGAGAGAGAGAGAGAGAGAGAGAGAGAGAGAGAGAGAGAGAGAGAGAGAGAGAGAGAGAGAGAGAGGCCTTAACACTCATGTAAAGGCTTATGTATGATGACAGAAGGTAGGATTTTGAAAGGCTATGAAAAGTTAAATGGAACTTGTATAAAGTGAGAAAGAACTCTCCATAAGGTTTTAAAATATTCAAGTTATAATGATAGAGTTGAGAGAGTCAATTTCAAGGCTCATGCATTTAGACCCCTCCAATCAACACCTACAACCACACCTTAAGAAGACCTGAAGGTCATCTACAACAAGTGTTTTCTTGGAAAGATATAAATTTTAGACAAATTAAAAAGGTTATGAATCTATGTATGGTGGTTTTCATATCTAATGACTTGAAACAAGGTTCAAAACTCCTAAGAAATAGTCAAGACCTCAATAATTGACACCTACATTTAGGCTTAGAAAGGAGTAAGAACGGTAGTGTAGGTTGTGAAGTCATAGTGACTTGAGAGTGCCAAATAAAGGTGATAAATTATAAAAATATAAAAAATTCATTAGGATGTCAAAGTTATGAAATTAAAATCCTAAAACCCTTGAATTTACCCATATTATCCTAAGGACTACCTATAGGCTACCCTAAGCAAGACAAGATAGTTTCAAGCTTAAGGAAGGGGAAAATTA